>JADBJO010000267.1:212500-370000 GCA_016801955.1 Conus betulinus | reverse complement strand
TACACACGTGAAAGTTCTGCTTTTTGTATCGATGACTTGGATATACGAGTAAAAGTTCCCAGAGCAAAGCATGTCAGCTGATTAACTTATCATGTCATTAACTCAATAAACATTGCGAAGTGATAGCAGAACATGTGGTGAAATAAAACAATGCTGAATCAAATACACTAACGAACGAAAACACAAAACTGGCAAACGTCTGCTATTCAACGACTATTTATACACTCAGATCTGTTCGTTTCCTCCTTCAGCGTACTGTTCGTGTTGTGCGCTCGGGAAGTGGCGGACTCAATACAATGTACAAAACAGTTGTAAGACTGTCATGCTCAGTTACAGCGAACCCTTACACACATTAATGATCAGTCATGTTGAGAAGGTGACATCCCCGCTATTTTTTCACATTTTTTAACAGTGGTGTTACTTCTGTTCTTCTATTCTGGGGGCTGTTTTAAGCCATTGAATTGTGGAACTATCTTGGTTTGCCACTTTCATTCACGCCACTAGAAAAACAAGAACACACAACTTTCGTTACTCCTACTGTCCAGTGAGTGAAAATCAGTTTAAATCAGAGATTTAGATGTGTTTCTGTAGTAAAGCACCTACAAATTAGCATGTCAGTAGATGCAGATATAAATGAGAATAAGTATTACGGAGCCTTATTTGCTCAGTTAGCAAAGGTTTTTAATGTCAGTGACCTCGAGCTATTACAGAGATAGCTGTCTTAGTAAAGCGTGAGAGGAATAAATGCAGCTGACGTCTTCAGCCGTACGGCTTCGTCAGCAGTATGTTTTAACGTCAGTGTCACATGACGTCACACTATCACGTAGTCACATATTCACTAGAATGGCTGTGTCACAGTCAGAAAAACACGACAGTTTTGGCCGGACATGTGACCGTTACTAAAGACACTTTGACCTGACACGTGACAGTTACTAACACCACTTTGATCTGACATGTGACCCTTACTAAAGCCACTTTGACCTGAAATTTACCGTCACTAAAGACACTTTGACCTGACGTGTGACCGCTACTAAAGCCACTTTGACTTGACATGTGACCGTTACTAAAAAACACTTTGACCTGACATGTGACCGTTACTTATGAAAGACACGCGACAGTTACGTGGTAAAGACACGTGACCGTTACTTAGTACAGACCTGTCGATGGGAATGATGATGTCACAGCTACAGAAAAAGCGGCATATAGGCAACGACATCGTGGCCGTGGTGTTCCAAGAGGAGAACACTCCATTCATGCCCAGCATGATTGCCTCCCATTTCCTCCACTCGTACGTGGTGGTGCAGCCCCTGGACCCCGACACGGATCACGCGGCATACAGAGTGAGACAATGACTGCTATTTTATCTGTTTATTCACTTACATACATACATACATACATACATACATACATACATACATACATACATATATATATATATATATAGAGAGAGAGAGAGAGAGAGAGAGAGAGAGAGAGAGAGAGAGAGAGAGAGAGAGAGAGAGATTTGTTTATTCATTTATGTATTTACTTATTTATCTACTTTTTCATATATTCATTTATTTATTCATACATTCATTGATTCATTTATTCGTTTATCAGTGATTTTGTTGATAATGCGATGAAAACCCACTTGGCTTACTTTTATTTTTTGTCTGTCTGCTTAAGTTTGCTTTTTTTTTGTTGTTGGTGTGCCTGCCTATCAGTCTGTCTGCTTGTTCCCTATTTGTTTATCTGCTTTTACAATTGCATGTACGCCCATCTAACGACGTGTCTACCTGTCCAGACATACAAACTTTTGTTTATCTGCCAATTCCCAAGTAGCACACCTGCTGAGCTCTCCATAGGGAATGGGATGGTTGTGGATTTGCTGGACCGTTGAGGGGGACGGTTGGAGGAAGGATGGTGTGTCAGAGTCACTTAGTAAAGAGTCTTTCTCCTTCCGGTACGGTGTGGAGGGCTGGGCAGAGACCGGTCTGCACGGGGGTGCAGTGAGCTTGGTTCAGAACGGACACCGACAGCTGCGCTCAGTATACCACCAAGGAGGCTAAGCAAGCACTATACACAAGAAAATGGTTTTTGTGTCCCACCTGGTCCCACAGACGTTGCATTCTACTACCGTCAAGCAAAGCTGATAAAGCTGAAGCCTCCTGTAAAATCAGTCCTCGGAGAATACGAAGTGGGTAAAACAAGGTTACTGACCATGCTTGTGGACTCCAAAGACAAAGTCATGAGATCAGTCCGGCTAAACCTAAAGAGGGGTAGAAATGGAAAGTTCTAGAGGCAGTGAACATGGCAAAGGAAAAGCTCAAGATCAGGGAAATAGCAGGCCACACACAGACAAACAGACAAGGGCTGGGATCAACAGAAGTGAAGTGGTGGTCAAAAGCGAAAGGGAAAAAAGGGACATGGTAATATAGGAACTGAAGAAAGAAAAGGACGCCAAAAGAAACCAGGAAGCAGTCCAGCAAGGCCAACAAGGACAATGGACTACGTGGGAAAACGCACCGCAAAAAGTCTCGCCCGGAATGGTATATGGCACATGGCACCTCTTAAAGTCAGCTTCATCCTCAGATCTGTGTATGCTCTCGAATTCAAACCTGGTCCAATGGGGGAAATCAGACGATCCTACGCGTCCAATCTGTTATGGTAAACACGCAGTGGAGCATGTCCTTAGTTCATGCAAAGCAGCGCTAACACTGGGAAAGTACACATGGAGGTACAACCAGGTGTGCAAGGAGCGCGCACATGCGGTTAGCACTGCCGGGGGAAGCACTACGCCACCAAAAACTCCAGCAACGTTCTACACGCCAGGAGCCCACAAATTGGTCTGTGTGGTGTACAAGGGTCGTGGTACAGCTGGTTTCTGTGTGGTGTGCAGGTGTCTTAGTACAGTTGGTTTATTTGTGGTGGTCAGAGTCATAGTACAACTGGTTTTTGTGTGGTGCGCAGGTGTTAGAGAACAACCGGTTTCTGCGTGGTGGTCAGTGTCATAGTACAACTGGTATGTGTGGTGGTCAGTGTCATAGTGCAGCTAGTTTATATGTGGTGGTCAGTATAATAGTACAGCTGGTTTCTGTGTGGTGTACAGGTGTCAGTGTCATAGTACAACTGGTTTTGTGTGTGGTCAGTGTCATAGCGCAGCTAGTTTCTGTGTGGTGTACAAGTGTCATGGTACATGTGGTTTCTGCGTGGTGGTCAGTTGATACTAGTTTCTGTGTAGTGGTCAGTGTCATAGTACAACTGATTTCTGTGTGGTGTACAGGTGTCAGTGTCATAGTACAGCTGGTTTCTGTGCGGTGGTCAGTGTCATAGTACAACTGGTTTCTGTGTGGTGTGCAGGTGTCATAGTGCAGCTGGTTTCTGTACTGTGTGCAAGTGTCATGGTGCAGCTGATGTCTTTGTGGTTGTTCAGGTCTCATAGTACAGCTGGTTTCTATACTGTGTGCAAGTGTCAAGGTACAGCTGCTTTCTGTGTGTGGTGTGCAAGTGTCATGGTACAGGTAGTTTGTGTGTAGTGGGCCAGGTCTCAGCGTCATAGAACAGCTGCTTTCTGTGTGTTGTGTAGGTGTCATAGTGCGGCTGGTTTCTGTGTGGTTTATAAGTGTCAGTGTCATAGTACTGCTGGTGTCAGTGTGGTGGTCAGGTATCGGTGTCATGGTACAGCTTATTTCAGTGTGGTGGTCAGGTGTCAAGGTACAGCTGGTTTCTGTGTGGTGTGTAGGTGTCAGCGTCGCAGTACAGCTGGTTTCTGTGGTCAGGTGTCAAGGTAAAGGTGGTTTCTGTGTGGTGAGCAGGCGTCATAGTACAGCTGGTTTCTGTGTGGAGTGCAGGTGTCAGTATCATAGAACAGCAGATTTCTGTGTGGAGAGCAGGTGCCAGTGTCATAGTACAGCTGGTTTCTGTATGGTTTACATGTGCCATAGTACAGGTGGTTTCTGTAAGGAGTGCAGGTGTCGGTGTCATGGTACATGTAGTTTTCTGTGTGGACTGCAGGTGTCAGTGTCATGGTACAGTTGGTTTCTGTGTGGTGGTCAGTTGTCATTGTCATACTACAGCTGGTTTCTGTGTAGTGTACAGGTGTAAGTGTTATAGTACAGCTGGTTTCTGTGTGGTGTAAAGGTGTGAATAACATGGTACAGTTGTTTTCTGTGTGGTCGTCAGGTGTCAGTGTCAAGGTATAGCTGGTTTCTGTGTGGTGTGCAAGTGTCCTGGTGCAGCTGGTTTCTGTGTGGTGGTCAGGTGTCAGTGTCATAGTACATAGTGGTTTCTGTGTACTGATCAGTTGTCGTCGAGGTACGGTGGTGGTTTCTGTGTGGTGTACAGGTGTCACAGTGCAGCTGGCTTCTGTGTAGTGTGCTGGTGTCAGTGTCATAGTACAGCTTGTTTCTGTGTGGTGGTGGTCAGTGTCATAAAAAAAAACAGCTGCTCTTTGTGCGGTGTGCAGGTGTCAGTGTCACAGTACAGCTGGCTTCTCGGCGGTGGTCAGTGTCATGGAACAGCTGGTTTCTGTGTGGAGTGCAGGTGTCAGTGTCATGGTATAGGTGGTTTCCGTCTGATGGTCAGGTGTCAGTGTCATCGAACAGCTAGTTTCTGTGTGGTGTGCAGGTGGCATGATACAGCTTATTTCTGTGTTGTGCACAAGTGTCATGGTACAGTTGGCTTTTGTGTAGTGTGCAGATGTGTTAGTACAGCTGGTTTCTCTGTGCTGTACAGGTGTCATGGAACAGGTGGTTTCTGTGTGGTGGTCAGGTCTCAGTGTCATAGTACAGCTGGTTTCAGTGTGGTGGTCAAGTGTCAAGGTACAGGTGATTTCTGTGTGGTGTAAAGGTGTGATAGTACAGCTGGTTTCTGTGTGGAGTGCAGGTGTCAGTGTCATAGTACAGGTGGTTTCTGTGCGGTGTACAGGTGTCAGTGTCATGGTACAGCTGGGATTTGTGAGGTGATCAGGTGTCAGTGTCATAGTACAGCTGGTGTCTGTATGATGTGCAGGTGTCAGTGTCATAGTACAACTGGTTTCTGTGTGGTGTACAGTTGTCACAGTACAGCTGGTTTTCAGTGTGATGTACTGGTGTCAGTGCCTTAAAAGAGGTGGTTTCTATGTGGTGTTTAGGTGTCAGTGTTATGCTGGTTTCTATGTGGAGTCAGTGTCTAGCACATCTGGTTTCTGTGTGGTGGTCAGGTGTATGTGACATAGTACAGCTGGTTTCAGTGCGGTTTACAGGTGTCATAGTACAGGTAGTTTCTGTGTGATTTGGAAGTGTCAATGACATAGTACAGCTGGTTTCTGTGTGTGGTGTGGGGGTCAGTGTCATGGTGCAGGTGGTTTCTGTATGGTGTGAAAGTGTCAATGCCATAGTACAGCTGGTTCTGTGTGTGTGTGGATGTGTCAGTGTCATGGTGCAGGTGGTTTCTGTGTGTGGTGTAAAAGTGTCAGTGACATGGTGCAGGTGGTTTATGTGTGGTGTGAAAGTGTCAGTGTCATGGTACAGACAGTTTCTGTGTGGTGTGGAAGTGTCAATGTCATAGTACAGCTGGTTTCTGTGTGGTGTGGATGTGTTAGTGTCATGGTGCAGGTGGTTTCTGTGTGTGGTGTGAAAGTGTCAGTGTCATGGTACAGGCGGTTTCTGTGTGGTGGTCAGGTGTCAGTGTCACAGTACAGCTGGTTTCTGTGTGGTGTGCGGGTGTCCATGTCATGGTTCAGCTGGTTTTTGGTGTGGTGGACAGGTGTCAGTGTCATACTACAGCTGGTTTATGTGTGGTGTGCAGGTGTGAGTGTGATACTACAGCTGGTTTCTGCGTGGTGTGGTCAGTGTCATGGTTCAGCTGGTTTCTGTGTGATGTGCAAGTGTCATGGTACAGCTGGTTTGTGTGTGGTGTCTAAGTGTCATGGTACAGGTGGTTTCTGTATGGTGGTCAGGTGTCTGTGTCACAGTACAGCTAGTTTCTGTGTGGTGTCAGTGTCATGGTACAGCTGGTTTCTGTGGGGTGGTCAGTATCATACTACAGCTGGTTTCTGTGTGGTGTCTGTGTCACAGTACAGCTGGTTTCAGTGTGGTAGTCAGTGTCATACTACAGCTGGTTTCTGTGTGGTGGTCGGTGTTACAGTACAGCTGGTTTCTGTGTGGTGTGCAAGTGTCATGGCACAGATGGTTTCTGTGTGGTGGGTCTGTTCCCAATTTCATATTTCAGCTGGTTTCTGTGTAGTGTGCAAGTGTCATAGTACAGCTGATTTCTGTGTGGTGGGTCTGTTCTCAGTTTCAAAGTTCAGCTGGTTTCTGTGTTGTGTGCAGGTGTCATAGTACAGCTGATTTCTGTGTGGTAGGTCTGTTCTCAGTTTCATAGTTCAGCCAGTTTATGTGTGGTGGTCAGGTGTCAGTATCATAGTACAGCTGGTTTCTGTGTGGAAGTCAGGTGTCAGTGTCATGGAATAGCTGGTTTCTGTGTGGTGAGAAGGTTTCAGTGTCACAGTAGAGGTGGTTTCTTTGTGGTGGTCAGGTGTGAGTGTCATAGTACAGCTGGTGTCTGTATGGTGTGCAGGTGTCAGTGTCACAGTACAGCTGGTTTCTGTGTGGTGTACAGGTGTCATAGTACAGCTTGTTTCAGTGTGGTGTACAGGTGTCAGTGTCATAGTACATGTGGTTTTTGTGTGGTGGTCAGGTGTCAGTGTCATAGTACAGGTGGTTTTTGTGTGGTGTACTGGTGTCAATGTTATGATGCAGCTGGTTTCTTTGTGGTGGTCAGGTGTGAGTGTCATGGTACAGCTGGTTCTCAGTGGTGTGCAATTGTCATGGCACAGGTGGGTTTGTTTGTGCTGTACAGGTGTCATACTACAGCTGGTTTCTGTGTGGAGTGCAGTCTATGTCATGGTACAGCTGGTTTCTGTGTGGTTTAGAGGTGTCATGGCACAGGTGGTTTGTGTGTGGTGGTCAGGTATCAGTTTCATGGTACAGGGGTTTCAGTGTGGTGATCAGGTGGCAAGGTACAGGTGGTTTATGTGTGGTGTGCACGTGTCATAGTACAGCTGGTTTCTGTGTGTAGTGCAGGTGTCAGTGTCATAGTACAACTGGTTTCTGTGTGGTGTACAGGTGTCATAGAACAGGTGGTTTCTGTGTGCTGGTCAGGTGTCAGTGTCATAGAACAGGTGGTTTCTGTGTGGTGGTCAGGTGTCAATGTGTCAAGGTACAAGTGGTTTCTGTGTGGTGTACAGGTGTCAGTGTTATGGTACAGCTGGTTCCTGTGTGGTGTGCAGATGTTAGTGTCGTAATACAGCTGGTTTCTGTGTGGTGTATAGGTGTCATAGTACAGCTGGTTTCTGTGTGGTGTACAGGTGTCAGTGTCATAGTACAGGTGATTTATGTGTGTGTGGTTGGTTTCAGTGTCATATAACAGGTAGTTTCCGTGTGATGGGTCAGGTGTCGTAGTGCAGGTGGTTTCTGTGTGGTGTACACTTGTCTTAGTACAGTGGTTTTCTGTGTGGTAGTCAGTGTTAGTGTCATATAACAGCTGGTTTTTGTGTGGTGGTCAGGTGTCAATGTCATAGTGCAACTGGTTTTTGTGTGGTTTTCGGGGTGTTAGTGTCACGATGCAGGTGGTTTTGTGTGCTATGCAGGTGTCTGTGTCATAGTTCAGCTGGTTTCAGTCTGGTTACAGGTGTCCATGTCATAGTACAGGTGGTTTCTGAGTAGTTGTCAGGTGTCATAGTACAGCTGGTTTCTATGTGGTGTCAGTGTCATGGTACAGCTGGTTTCTGTGTGGTGTCAGTGTCATGGTACAGCTGGTTTCTGTGTGGTGTACAGGTGTCAGTGTCTATCGTACAGGTGGTTTCTGTGAGGTGATTAGCTGTCCGTGTCTTAGTACAGGTGGTTTCTACGTTGTGGTCAGGTATCAGTGTACTATGGCAGCTGGTTTCTGTTCCGTGCGAAGGTGTTAGCTTGTTTCTGTGTGGTACAGCTTATTTTTGAGTGGATTTTGGGTGTCATTGTCATGATACAGGTGGTTTCTGTGTGGTAGGCAGGTGTCAGTGTCACGGTTCCGCTGGTTTCATTCTGGTGTACAGGTGTCCATGTCATGAAAGAAGTGGTTTCTGTCAGGTGGTCATGTGTCAGTGTTAAAGTGCAGCTGGTTTCTGTGTGATGGGAAAGTGTCAGTGTCATAGTACAGCTGGCTTCTGTGTGGTGTACAGGTGTCATAGTACAGCGAGTTTTTGTGTGGTGTACAGGTGTCATGGTACAGCTGGTTTCTGTGTTTTGTAAAGGTGTCATAGTACACGTGGTTTTTTTTGTGTGGTGGTCAGGTGTCATTGTACAGCCAGTTTCTGTGTGGTGATCAGATGTCAGTGTCATAGTACAGCTGGTTTCTGTGTGGTATGAAGGTGTCAGTCTCATAGTACAGCTTGTGTCTGTGTGCTGTATAGGTATTATGGTACAGATGGTTTCTGTGTGGTGTACAGGTGTCATAGTACAGCTGGTTTCTATGTCAGTGTCATGGTACAAGTTGTTTTTGTACGGTGGACAGGTGTTAGTGTCATAGTACAGTGGTGTCTGTGTGTGTGGGGTTTTTTTTTTTTTTTTTTGTTTTTTTTTTTTGGGGGTCAGTGTCACGGTACAGGTGGTTTCTCTATGGTATGCAGGTGTCAATGTCATGGAAGAGGTGGTTTCTGTGTGATTTTCGGGTGTCAGTGTCATGGTACATGTGGATTCTCTGTGGTATGCAGGTGTCAAAGTCATGGTAAGGTAATTTCTGTGTGATGTTCAGGTTTCTGTCACGGCTCGCCATGATGTACCTCGTTTTGGTCCACCTCTTCATGGCTGTGTGTCTTCAGTCAGGTCAGTTGGGCAACTGGCTGAGGGGAGTGGGGGAGGGGGATAGGGCAACTCTGTGTGTGGTGATGTGTGTGTGTCTCTGTGTGTGTGTGTGTGTGTGTGTGTGTGTGTGTGTGTGTGTGTGTTTGTGTAGGGGAAGAGAGGGGAGGCTCATACTGTGTGATGAGTTGGAAGTTGGTTGGGATGTTCTGGAGAGAGGTGTAAACAACTTACGGTGTGTGTATTGTGTGCATATATAAGAATAACAGTGGTGATAGTGATACTGGCGACGTGTTTGTGTGTGTGTACATATCTGTATTGTGTGTGTGTGTGTGTGTGTGTGTGTGTGTGTGTGTGTGTGTGTGTGTGTGTGTGTTGTGTGTGTGTGTGTGTGTGTGTGTGTGTGTGTGTGTGTGTGTGTGTGTGTGTGTGTGTGTGTGTGTGTGTGTTTACATCCCTCTGTGTGTGTGTGTGTGTGTGTGTGTGTGTGTGTGTGTGTGTGTGTGTGTGTGTGTGTGTGTGTCTGTGTGTCTGTGTGTGCGCGCGCGATGCGCGCGCGCGCGCGCGCGCGCGCGCGCGTGTGTGTGTGTGTGTGTGTGTGTGTGTGTGTGTGTGTGTGTGTGTGTGTGTTTGCATACCTCTGTGTGTGTAGGTGTGTGCGTGTGTGTGCGTGCGTGCCTGTTTGCGTGTGTATGTGTGTGCATGTGCGTGCGTGTGTGTGTGTGTGTGTGTGCGCGCGCGCGTGCGCGCGCGTGAAAGTGTGCATATGTGCATGTGTGTGTGTGAGCGCGCACGCGCGCGCGTGCCCACTGTTTACTTCCTTCATTCCTCTCTTCCTGTCTTCCCATCATGCCCACTGTCTCCTTCCTGTTCAAGTGTTATCATCATGCCTTCTCTTTCCTTCCTGTTCCCATGTTCCCATCATGCCCACTGTTTCTTTCCTTTCTGTCTCTGTGCTCCCATCATGCCCACTGTTTCCTTCCTGTTCCTGTGTTCCCATCATGCCCACTGTGTTCCGTCCTTCCTGTTCTGTGTTCCCAGCAATCCCACTGTTTACTTCCTTCCTGTTCTTGTGTTCCCATCATGCGCACTACTTCCTTCCTTCCTCTCCATGTGTTCCCATCATGCTTACTATTTTCTTCCTTCCAGTCCCTGTGTTCACATCATGCCCAGTTTCCTTCCTTCCTCTTCCTGTCTTCCCATCGTGCCCACCGTTTCATTCCTCTGCGTGTGTTATCATCATGCCCACTGTTTCCTTCCGGTTCGTGTTATATCATGCCCGCTGTTTCCTTTCAGTCCCTGTGTTCCCATCATGCCCACTAACTTCTTCCATGCTGTTCTCCATTCCCGTCATGTTCACTGTTTCCTTTCAGTCCCTGTGTTCCCATCATGCCCACTATTTTCTTCCTTGCTGTCCTCCATTCCCGTCTGTTTCCTTCCTGTCCCTGTGTTTCCATCAGGCTCACTGTTCCCTTCCTTTCTGTCCCTGTGTTTCCCATCATGCCCACTATTTTCTTACTTCCTTCCTGTTCCTGTGTTCCCATCATGCCCACTGTTTCCTTCCTGTTCCTGTGTTCCCGACATACCCACTGTTTCCTTCCTTCCTGTCCTTTTCTTCCCATCATGCACACTGTTTCCTTCCTGTCCCTGTCTTCCCATCATGCCCACTGTTTCCTTCCTTCCTTTTTCTTCCTATCTTCCCATCATGCCCACTGTTTTCTTCCTGTTCCTGTGTTCCCATCATACCCACTGTTTCCTTTACTCCTGTTCCTGTGTTCCCATCATAACCACTATTTCCTTCCTTCCTGTTCTGCGTTCCCATCATGCCCACTGTTTTCTTCCTTCCTGTTCTTGCATTCCCATCATGCCCACTGTTTTATTCCTTCCCGTTGCTGTGTTCCCATCATGCCCACTATTTCTGTCCCTCCTGTCCCTGTGTTCCCATCATGCCCACTGCTTCTTTCCTTCCTGTCCCTGTGTGTTCCCATCATGCCCACTGTTTCTTTCCTTTCTGTTCCTGTGTTCCTATCATGCCCACCGTTTGCTTCCTTCCTGTTCCTGTGTTCCCATCATGCCCACTGCTTCCTTCTGTTCCTGTGTTCCCGTCATGCCCACTGTTTCCTTTATGTTCTTGTGTTCCCATCACCCGCACTGTTTCCTTCGTTCCTGTTCTAGTGTTATCATTATGCCCACTGTTTCCTTCCTTTTCCTGTTTTTCCGTCATACCCACTGTTTCCTTCCTTCTTGTCCCTTTCTTCCCATCATGCACACTGTTTCCTTCCTGTCCCTGTCTTCCCATCATGCCCACTGTTTCCTTCCTGTCTCTGTGTTTCCATCATGCCCACTATTTCCTTCCTTCCTGTCCCTCTCTTACCATCATGCCCACTCTTTCCTTCCTGTCCCTATCTTCCATCATGCCCACTGTTTCCTTCCTGTCCCTGTGTTCCCATCGGTACCCACTGTTTCCTTCCTATTCCTGTGTTCGCATCATGCCCCACTGTTTCCTCCTATTCATGTGTTCCCATCATGCCCACTGTTTCCTTCCTTCCTTCCTTCCTATTCCTGTGTTCCCGTCATGCCCACTGTTTCCTTCATTCCTTTCCCTGTCTTCCCATCAGGCCCACTGATTCCCTCCTGTTTCTGTGTTCCCACATGTTCACTGATTCCTTCCTGTTCCTGTGTTCCCATTACGCCCACTGTTTCCTTCCTGTTCCTGTGTTCCCATCACGCCCACCGTTTCCTTCCTGTTCCTGTGTTCCCATCATGCCCACTGTTTCCTCCCTGTTCCTGTGTTCCCATCACGCCCACTGTTTCCTTCCTGTTCCTGTGTTCCCATCATGCCCACTGTTTCCTCCCTGTACTTGTGTTCCCATCATGCTCACTGTTTCCCTTCTACCTGTAACTGTGTTCTCATCATGCTCACTGTGTCCTCCCTGTACCTGTGTTCCCATCATGCCCGCTGTTTCCTTTCAGTCCCTGTGTGCCCATCATGCCCACTAATTTCTTCCTTGCTGTTCTCCATTCCCGTCATGTTCGCTGTTTCCTTCCTGTCCCTGTATTTCCATCAGGCCCACTGTTTCCTTCCTTTCTGTCCCTGTGTTCCCATCATGCCCACTATTTCCTTACTTAGTTGCTCTTCCTGTGTTCCCATCATGCCCGCTGTTTCCTTTCAGTCCCTGTGTGCCCATCATGCCCACTATTTCCTGAACGACAGTGTGAGATACGGATGAGAAATGAGGTAAAAGACTCACTTTACAGCACGGTGAACAGCACGGAATTTTTCCCGAAAGCCGTCAGCTGTGCACTGAAACTTCTTGAGCAGTTCCTCTTTCAATGTGTCCCAAGTAAGACCCTCTTTTGCTGCCAATGTGTGGTACAGGACCAAAGCACCCCCCTTAAACAAAGAAGCAATATATAATGTCCATTTTTTCCTTTGGCCACCCGCAAGAAGTGGCATGACTTTCAAAACGGAAAAGGAACGAATCGATGACGTCTTTGTGTTCGTCAAAAGGGGGAAGTTTGCGAATGTAGGTAGATTTAGGTGAGTATGTTGAGCCTGAATAGAGGTGTCCAAACTAGTATCTTGTCTTCTTTGGAGTAGTTTACTTTCTCTCTCTATCTCAAGTTCCGTTTGTTTCAGTTTGAATTCATGCTCACGCCTCTGTCTTTCCAATTCTCTGTCCTGCTTCTTTTTCTGCTGCTAATATCTCTCTCTGTAAGTCTGTGTTTTTCTGTTCCTTCTCAGCGTCTAATCTTTCCTTTGAAATGCTCTTTCCCACAGTTCCCATTGTTCCCTCTCTGTTATATATTCCCACAGTTCCCATTGTTCCCCCTCTGTTCATATATTCCCACAGCTCCCATTGTTACCCCTCTGTTCCCGTTTTCCCCTTACTGTTCCCTCTCTGTTATTGTATTCCCACAGTTCCCATTGTTACCGCTCTGTTCCTGTATTCCCACAGCTCCCATTGTTCCCCCTCTGTTCCCGTTTTCCCACAGTTACCATTGTTCCTCCTCTGTTCCTGTATTCCCACAGTTCCCTTTGTCCCCCCTCTGTTCCTGTATTCCCACAGTTCCCATTGTTTCCCATTGTTCCTCTGTGTTCACAGGGGCCTGACTTCCGTGATTTCTTGCTGACCAAACTGATCAATGCCGAGCTGGCCTGTTACAGAGCCAACACTTTTGCCAAACTTGGGGTTAGTCGTCGCCTTCATTCTCTCTCTCACTGTGCGTGAGGACAAGACAGTGTGTGTGTGTGTGTGTGTGTGTGTGTGTGTGTGTGTGTGTGTGTGTGTGTGACAGAGACAGAGAGAGAGAGAGAGAGAGAGAGAGAGAGAGAGAGAGAGAGAGAGAGAGAGAGCGTTAGTACTTTACATAGCAGGGAAAGAATAGAAGACTGGATATGTCCTGAAATATGTTGGCCTAGGCCCTCTAATCCATGCTCGTCATTCTGTGAGTTTTCCCTCACCACCCTCACGACCTGTCTGTCTGTGTTTAGGAAAGGACCTTGAATTTTCTGTCTGTGTACAAGAAAGGAACTTGTATTCCCTGTCTGTGTGCAAGAAAGGACCTTCAATTCTCTGTCTGTGTGCAAGAAAGGACCTTCAATTTCCTGTCTGTGTGTAGGGAGGGACCTCAAATTCCCTGCCTGTGACATGGAAAGGACCTTGAATTCCCTGTCTGTGTGCAGGAGTGGACGATAATTGCCTATGCTTTGTGCAGGAAAGGACGATAATTGCCTGTGCTGTGTGCAGGAGAGGATAATAATTGCCTTGCTGTGTACAGGAGCGGACGATAATTGTCTGTGTGCAGGAGAGGACGATAATTGCCTGTACTGTTTTGTGTGCAGGAGGGGACGATAATTGTCTGTCTGTGTGCAAGGAGGACGATAATTGCCTGTCTGTGTGCAGGAGAGGACGATAATTGTCTGTGTGTGTGCAGGAGGGGACGATAATTGCCTGTGTGTGGGAGTGTGGACAATAAGTGTGCAGGAGGGGACAATAATTGCCTGTTGCAGGAGAGGACAATAATTCCCAGTGCTCTGTGCTAGCTAGAGAGGACAATGATTGCCTGAGTGCAGGAGAGGACGATAATTGCCTGTGCTGTGTGCAGGAGATGGCGATAATTCCCTGTCTGTTGTCAGGAGAGAACAAAAATTGTCTTCGTGTAGGAGCGGACAATAATTGCCCTGCGTGCAAGAATTGCCTGTGCTGTGTGCAGGAGGACGATGATTGCCTGTGCTGTGTGCAGCAGGAGCGGACGATAATGCCTACTGACGATAATTGCCTGTGCTGTGTGCAGGAGCAGACGATAATTGTACGCTGAAAAGAACGATAATTGCCTGTGCTGTGTGGAGGAGAGGACGATAATTGCCTGTGCTGTGTACAGGAGCGGACGATAATTGCCTGTCTGTGTGCAGGAGAGGACGATAATTGCCTGCACTGTTTGTGTGCAGGAGGGGACGATAATTGTCTGTGTGCAAGGACGATAATTGCCTGTCTGTGTGCAGGAGAGGACGATAATTGTCTGTATGTGTGCAGGAGGGAACGATAATTGCCTGTATGTGGGAGTGGACAATAATTGTCTGTGCTGTGTGCAGGAGGAGGCGATAATTGCCTGTGTGCAGGAGAGGACAATAGTTCTCAGTGCTTTGTGCTAGAGAGGACGATGATTGCCTGAGTGCAGGAGAGGACGCTAATTGCCTGTGTGTGGGAGTGGACGATAATTGCCTGTGCTGTGTGCAGGAGACAGCGATAATTCCCTGTCTGTTGTTAGTAGAGGACAAAAATTGTCAGTGTGCAGGAGTGGACAATAATTGCCTGTGTGCAGGAATTGCCTTGCTGTGTGCAGGAGGACGATAATTGCCTGTGCTGTGTGCAGGAGCGGGCGATAATTGCCTGTGTATGTGCAGAAGAGGAGGATAATTGCCTCTCTGTGTGTGCAGGAGAGGATGACAATTGCCTCTGTGTGTGCAGGAGAGGACGATAATTGCCTCTGTGTGTGTGAAGGAGAGGATAATTGCCTGTGCTGTGTTTAGCAGAGGACGATAATTGTCAGTACTGTGTGCAGGAGCGGACGATAATTGTGTTGTTTGCATGAGCGGACAATAATTGTTGTGTTGTGTGCAGGAGCGGAGGATAATTGCTGTGCTGTGTGCAGCAGAGCGGACGAGGTCCTCCCTGCTGGAGGTGTTGTACACGGACCTGCAGACGCGGAGTGTGGAACTGCTTACCCCGCCGACACTGACCTCCAGCCGCTCGGAGGGGTCACGCCTGATCGACTCCATGCGGAGAGCCTTCAGCAGCAAAGGCCGTACCAGCCAGGCGGCCCCCGGGGAGTACGGCTCACCAGCTGGGGGTGGGAGCCGCAGACCCAACAGTGCGTCGGTCCCCCCTCTGCCCTCCCTGGGCGAGGATATGAAGAACCCGCCGTCTCCGGTTAGTGTGTGTGTGTGTGTAGGAGGGGGGGGGGGGGGGGGGGTTGAGGGGGCCGGTAGTGTTTGTTTGAAATGGTGATTTTCGTTGGGTTTTTATCATCAGTTTGTTGGGATTGTGGATTAAAGTTTGCTCTTTCCCTCCCTCTCTCTCTCTCTCTCTCTCTCTCTCTCTCTCTCTCTCTCAAGTGTGTGTGTGTGTGTGTGTGTGTGTGTGTGTGTGTGTGTGTGTGTGTGTGTGTGTGTGTGTGTGTGTGTGTGTGCGCTTTCTGCACGCGCATACGTGGCCATGTGCAGCTATATGCCAAGGAAAACCTACTAGCCAGAACGGCTAAACCCGACACTGGCATCTGCTTGACAGTTGGGTAAAAAGAGCTGCACAGATTTTCGGGGGTTGGTGCAAACGTCGCCATTTCTGTTTTTTTCGGCGGCGTGGAGGGGGGGGGGGGGGGGAAGAGGTGTGTGTTTTGTGTATGTGTGTGTGTGTGTGTGTGTGTGTGTGTGTGTGTGTGTGGAGGGATGCAGGGGCGTGGTGTACATTCTCTGTGAAGGAGGCCAGCCAGGTTGCTATTTGGCGTGTTGTTTTTTCGGGGGGGGGGGGGGGGGGGGGGTTCTGTGTGTGTGGAGGATCCAGGGGCGTGGTGCTCATTCTATGTGAAGGAGGCCAGCCAGGTTGTTATTTGGCATGCTGTTTTTCGGGGGGTTTGTTGTGTGTGTGTGGAGGGGTACAGGGGTGTTGTGTTGTGTTGTGTGTGTGGAGGGGTACAGGGGGTGTTGTGTTGTGTGTGTGTGGAGGGGGGTGCAGGGGTGTTGTGTTGTGTGTGTTTGTGGAGGGGTGCAGGGGGGATATGTATATTCCATGTGAAGGAGGCCAGACAGATTGCCATTTGGCGTGTTGGCCTGCACTGAGAGGATGGTGTGGTGGTGTGGCAGATGCGGCAGTCCTCAGCGGTGTCCAGGGGCCTAGTCCGTCAGTACTCCCACCCACACGGAGAGACCTCTGTCTGCCAGCTTTCTCATCAGGTCAGTAGGACTGGGGTCGAGGGTTCGAGTCGCCCTTTTTTCAGTTTGCAGTTGTGGGGAGAAGTGACATCGATGTAGCAGAAATTGCCCGCAGTCATTTTCGCCTTGTCCTGTGTGTTACTGCGACTAGGCTATTTCAGCCAGATGGCTTGTCCTGTGTGTCACTGCCGCCAGGCTATTTCAGCCAGACGTCTTGTCCTGTGTGTCACTGCCGCCAGGCTATTTCAGCCAGACGTCGTTTTTTTTTTTTTTTTTTTTTTTTTTTTTTTGCTGTCCCAACCTCTGCGCCACCTCAGAGGCAGTGCACCCACGCCGCTCATTCCGACGACACCCCCTCCACAGCCACAGCCCGGTCGGCCCCGCCACAGCCCCGGCACCGGCAATCCACAGGGAGCAGTCAATGTCAAGTTGTCATGAGGCAACCCACCGGAGGAGACACTGCACTGCCGCCGAGTCACTTCAGTGGTGTTCAGTGGCGCCTGTTCTGATCTAACATATACGCAGGACACCACCTACTAAGCCCCCTACTGACGACAATAATTGCTTAGTCGCGGGGCCGGCATGAGTGAGCTCTCCCTCCGGAGGGCGCCACCACGCCCGTCCAACGACAGCCCCCATGGACTCGCCGATACCGGTGACCCGGACGGAACCAAACCAAGGCCACAGACGTGGAGAGGACATCGAAATTGAGGTCACCATGAGAGCAGGGCATGAAGGGCCACAGAATTTGAGACTTTTTTTTATGCTGATCGATGAGAATGAGGATGATTAAGATGATGCTACGGATTTCCATTTCGGTCTGAGACTACATGACAGGGCTGTACTCTACGCTTCCTTTCATATATATCCCGGCGTCAACCAGGCCCGAGAGATACAGACACCTGCAGTGTTGGTCAGGAAATTTGAGCAACACTCTCAGAAACGCATCCATTAAGTGGATGAAACTCGACTGTGTGGTCCCAGTCTTCCCAACTGAGCCTGCAGCAAACTCAACTCTGGGTAGGAGCCGGTCGGGGCAGAAAAACCCACATGACTTCTGATGGGATTCGAACCCACGACCTCCCAGCCGGGAGTCCGCGACGCTAACCACTTCGCCACGGCGGCTGGTCTCAGCCAGACGTCTTGTCCCGTGTGTCACTGCCGCCAGGCTACTCCAGTCAGGTGCCTTGTCCTATGTGTCACTGCCGCCAGGCTATTTCAGCCAGACGTGAATTTAACTACAGCCTGGTTGTGAATCATTGTCACAGTAAATTGAAATAAGATAAAGAAACTCTCAGATGAACGTGCAACGTGTCCGTTGGAGAGCTGAAATCTTTGCATTGCAATCCTATTCATTTAGAATTCGCTTCTGCTCATCTGTCACAGAGTAGAATGAGGGGTGTTTGTATATGGATTTGTTAAATCTGTCTCATGAATGTATGAAGGCGTGCGGTTTGTTTGTGTGTTCTCTCAATTCTTCCTATCACTCACTCGCACCACCCTATGACATAACAGCATGAACAAGAAATTAGCGAGGAGTACATTTAATGAACAATGAAAAGATAGAGATGACACTTTAGCATACGTACAACATCAATATATAAAACTAATTTGTTTCTGTCCACATATGTTCACACACTCACGCTTCCTGTTAGGCTGGAAAAGAATTGATTATACTATTCATGACACCAAATAATCACAACAAAAGGAATTTCTAACATTTTTTCAAAGGAAATTAATAGGCGAGTCCTTCTGAATATGAAGTAAATCCCATCGAATTTCCAATCACTGGTCAGGTGTGCTGCTGTCCAAACTGGAGAACACACACACACACACACACACACACACACACACTGCTCCTTGTGGTGATGACCATCAGTCACTTCAAGGTGAACTGACCTCAATTGCGGATGCATTGATGGTAGTCCACATGGGAAAAAAAACCTCGGAGACTGGGCGCAGAAGAGCACGATCCAAAAGAACTGGTCCCACTCCTGCGAATGAGCACAGGGGAGCAAGGCCCTCAACAAAGAGCACCAGTCAGTCGTCTGGAGGGAAGATACCTGTAAAGACACCGGCTGCTCTGAAGGTAGACAGGCCTACTGGCTGTTGAAAAGGAAGGCACCAGGGGAGTAAAGGCGAATCTGGCCTCAGAGAAGACTGTGATGTCACAGCAGGGAGAAGAGGCTTAGGACAGCACGATTACCTCCTTCCAGTGCACTTAGCCATACCTCAAGTTGAAAACCCTACAAAGTGAACAACACCATAATTAACTCAATCTACCAGTGTTGATAGATTAGTAAGAAAAGAATCAAAACTACCAACCCGTACAACTCAGCAGAAACACACGAACGAGCATACTGAACTGAGCAACTTCCAAAAATAATCATGATATTACAAAGTCTACTTCCAAAAACAATCATAATATTACAAAGTCTGATAATATTGATCGAAAATGTTTTACTATCAGTTACTTACGATTATTCCACAACAAGTCGACATGTTTAAAAACATTCTTAGCCCCTGGGGAAGATTAAACTTGCCAATACCCGACCAACAAGCGGGAACAGAGACAACGGAACAGACGTGACCGCTTCCAACGCCATTAGCTCGATCTGTGTTGAGCTCGCAGCCGAACTTGTCAAAGTTGACAGCTGAACAGTACTCACCGCAAATCTAAAAACATTTCTCTGACTATGCAAAAACGGCACACTTCACGACATGTCAGTAGTCGTGCGTGTGACAATATCCCCCTCCTCTAAAAAAATAAATAAATAAAATGAAATAAAATAAAATGAAATAAATTTTAAAAAATAAAAATAAAAACGCCAGCTTTTCTACAAGAAAAACTAACAAAGAGGGAATCGAACCTTTGTCAAACATCACAAGAAAATAATGTCCAAGTTAAATACAGCAAGGTAATTTATTTTTCAAAAGATATTATGAAGATTTTGGACAATTTACAAATTGTCTCAAAGATATGCCCCCAAAACTGACGAAATGACATTAAAAAAAATGCGATTATGAAAATGAAGAATTGACAAATGACTTCTAAAAGTACCCTTTTTGTTGTTGTTGTTTTGGAAAATCCTAAGATGCTTTATCAAAAGATGAAATCTCCATAGGAAATAAATTGACTTTCTACAGGACAAAATGTCCTATGCTTCACTATAGCGATCTTCACAGCAAAAATACTGAAACAGACGATACGAAATGTTTTTGAAAAGAAAACAGTTACAGAATGATAAGAGACTGGCCATTCTGACTGAGTACATCAACGAGAACATTGTCTATACTCTTAGCAGGCTAACCTCAAACATGAACGCTTGCAACAAGAGAGACCATCGAATGACTCTGGCATTCTTGAAAGAAGAAACAGTGAGGTATGTGAGTGGCTTGTGGTCTGTCTGGAGAACAAACTTTTGTCCCCAGAGATAGCGAGACAGGTTTTGGATAGACCAAACAATACCCAAAACACTCCCTCTCAATAATAGAGTAACGAGTCTCTCTGTCAAGCAGTTCCCTGCTGATGAAAACAACAGGATGCAAAACACTATCATGCTCCTGCAAAAGAACACCACCCAGACCTGTAGATGAAGTATCTGTTCTCAGAACGAATTGACGAGAAAGGTCTGGAAATTTGAGGACAGGCTTGTTCGCAAGAATTCCCTGAATCAGCTGAAAGGCTTGTTGACACTCAAGGTGCCCACGTGATTGATTTGCCCTTGGAATCTTTTGTGAGACTGGTCAAGGAAGAAACAAGAGTAGCACAATGAGGAACAATCTTTTGATAGTACCCTATCAGACCGAGAAGTTAGCGAACTTGCTCCCTTGTGGTAGGGCTGAGACATGGACAGGATCAACCTTGCTAGCTTGAGGCTTGAGAATGCCATGAGAAACAACATGACCCAAGAACTCTTGTTTTTGAAAACAGGCGAACATCTTCGACGGTGGAACACTGAGTCCAAGGTACAACAATTTCTGGAAAAGAACTGTCATATGCTGAAGATGTGCTTTCCAAGTAACAACTGAGTCCAGGTACAACAATTTCTGGAAAAGAACTGTCATATGCTGAAGATGTGCTTTCCAAATAACACTAGCAACCAGAATGTCAAAAAAAATGATGCTAGAGCACTCAAATGCAAACACAACAAACGCATCATCCTTGCAAAAAGTAGGAGGGGCCAAAATCAAACCAAAAATGGCATTCATGTTTATTGAAAAAATCCCAAGGGGGTTTGAAATGCAGTCTTTTCTTTGTCCTCAGGTTTAACCAGAATTTGCCAATATCCTTTTGACAAATCAATCTTGGTGAAGGAGACTGCACCAAAGATTGATGAAAACAGTTCCCTAACATCCAGAATGGGTTTCACTTCAAAACAAGTAATTTTGTTAAGCGAATGGGAGCGCCGGACTCATGATCCTGGGGTTGCGGGTTCGAATTTCGGTACAGGGGGATTTTTCCCTCGGAGTTAACATTGGTTCTGACTCCACTCCCCATACAGTCCTTCGAATGAGACTATAAACCGAGGTTCTGTGTGTGAACGCACGCACAACATCTTGCACGCACGTAAAATCCCATCACCAACTTTCGGAAGAGAAGGCCAGTTTGGCCGTTGGTATGGATGACACGTTACACATAGCATGCACCTTCCCCGAAGATGGAGTATGGCTGCCTTAATGGCGGGATGAAAAACGGTCATACACACAAACTCCACTGCCTGTCTATACAGGCAGTGTGCAAACAGAACTGCTGGGATGTAACGGTCCTAGTCTTGAGGGTGTTGTTGTACCACTTTCTTCAACATGGATTTAAGGGTACCATTCAAACATTCAACCATTCCATGTGACATGACATGGTACAGACTTGTATTGACTGACTTGACTGATAACAATCGGTAAATCTCTTTCATGAGGTTTGACACATTGTCTGACAGAATCTCTTTTGGGTATCCTAGGCGACTGAAAATTTTCATGAGTTCTTCAGCAATTGTAATTGTATCTATGTTTTTCAAAGGCACAGTTTGGGGATACCTGGTAGCAACATCAACAACAGTCAAAACATATCTATGTTGCATTGGAACATGGAGAAAATGGGCCTATCAGGTCAATACAAATGCGTTGAAAAGGTATATCAATGACAGGCATTTTCCTAAGATGAACCATTGGAACAGATCACGCATCCTACTCTTCTGACACACATCACAAGTCTGAACATATTGACGGATATCCACATGATATTTAAGCCAATAGAAATGAAATAAAATGCAATGTTTTATTCTAGCAAAACCATCATGTCCACTAGCAATGGAATCAAGAGCAGCATGCTAAACATTTGTACGATGTGGTTTTGGTACACACAGTTGCTTTTGAACAGTGTCAGATTTACCAAGTGAATAGTGTAAAGAGAACACCATTGTCCAAGAAAAACATGGGTTTACGTTCACGAAACAAAGTTTTTCTGAGCGATTCACAATCAGGAACATCATCTTTAGCCTGGCGGTAAATAGGTGAGAAAGTAACATCTAATGCTTACATTTCTGCAATGTCCTGATGGGTTGCATAAAAATGTCGAAGTCCGATGGCAAAGCATCAGCCTGTTGCGGGGTCAGTTTACCATTCGACTGACCTGAGTTTGTCTCTGACGCAGGTGGAGGGGTTTTCATAGGAGGCTTAGCAGAGCCTTCAAGTTTCTTTTGTTACCTGGTCATGACTGATGCGATTTGATCAGTCAAAACCTGGTCAGGTTCATTCTTAACCTTGGGTAAATTGCCAAGTATCAAATCTGCTACTGGGTTATCCATGACACACAACATAGGCACAATAGCAATGAGAATGTCTTAATCTAGCCACCAAAATTTATACACTTTTGACAATGACCATTGTACTGTTCAGGTTTAACCATTGACTTTTTCACACCAGCACTAGTACGACCAGTATCTCTCAAACAGTGCAAGGTGTATCATTCACACAACCATTATGCAGTGACAAACTGTTCAAA
Source organism: Conus betulinus (assembly GCA_016801955.1). Taxonomy (NCBI): domain Eukaryota; kingdom Metazoa; phylum Mollusca; class Gastropoda; order Neogastropoda; family Conidae; genus Conus; species Conus betulinus. The sequence goes on along the minus strand of JADBJO010000267.1, from coordinate 347,766 downwards.
GTAATTCTTCCACATCAGTGGAAATCAAAACTTTGCATGCTGAGGCGTACTTATGGGGCTGAACATTTGCGGGTGAAGGGCAGTTTGGACTGATGTGACCGACAACACCACAACGTCTGCAAATAAGATTTTGTTTGGTCTTTTGTGTAGATCTTTGACCCCTATCTATACCTGACTGTGGGAAATATCTCACATGTTGTTGCTGCTGCTTCTCTTGACACTGAGTGTCTGAATTTGTAGACTAAGCCTGATGAAACTGGTTTCCCTGATCAGCAGGTCCCTGACTGACAGAGTTACCTCGCCCTGAACCTCTGGGTCTGGGAGAGCCGTTTGATTGGCTCTACTGTAAGTTTAACTACACTTACTGGCTTGCCGAAACTGACCATGAGTTCCTGGTTGTTGAGTCTGTTCACACCCAACAGCATGAGCAACTGCACCTGACTGTCTAACTAACAACTTGTTAGGATGAGCCTCTCTATAGAGCTCAGCTGCAGCACACATCTGTTCTGCTGAATCAAAAGTTCTTTCCTTAAGAAAAACTGCAAGTCTTTGGACACACTCTGCAAAATCTGTTCTTCGATGAAAAGATCATAAAGTTCTCCAAAAGTCTTGTTTATCTTCGACAGTTAAATCCATATGTTCAATAAAAGGGCAAGTCAGGTTAAAAAAATTTTTTTCCCCTTGTTCAGGCCTCACACTTCTCAATCTTACTCTGAAACCTTCAGAAGTAGCTATGAGCTTTTTCAACAAATGATGCTTCAAGTTCTCATAAGTCAAAGTATCACTGGCACAAAGGGAATGTAAAGACTCAATGCAACTCCCTGTAACACACTGGCTAAGTAGAGTGGCCATTGTTCCTTTCTCCAACTCAACATCTTGGCATGAGCCTCAAACCTATACAAAAAAGCATCAAAATCATCCTTGGCTTCATTGAACATGGGTAATTTGGGAAAATGGGTACCATGAATCTGAGTCTGACTAGCATGTTTCAGAAGACTTCAGAAGAAGATTTTTCTTGGTATTGCGCTTGCGCCAATTTGAGTTCAACTTCGTTTTGCTCTAATACGAACTTATGCTTCTGTGCTTCTTCCTCCATAAGTAATAATTTCTTTTCTCTTTCTTATTGCTCAGTCTCTAACCTTTTCTTTTTGTCTTCTTCTTCTTCTTCAATCTCTAACCTTTTCTTGTTTTCTTCTTGTTCTGACTTTAGCTTGGCTGCTCTTTCCACGCTCCATAGCAGAATCAATATACTCATTGATTTTCAAAGGATCTGAGATACCGAATGACTTTGCTTGTAGAACCAGAGCATCAAAGTTTTCCTGTGGTAACTCTATAACGACTGAAGTTGCAAAAGTTCAAGAAACTGACAAAAGAATTTTTTATATCAAACAATAAACTCTTGTTTTCACAAGAAAAGTTAGAAATTAATACACTTACTATACAGTATAGTTTAAATCAGATCATTTTTTAAATGAGTAGCTACTGATTTACAGCACTTTTTAATAACTGCTAAATCATAATAATGGGGAGCAAATCACTGAAAACTAATCAATAGCTTGAGTGCTAGGACAAGGAGGATGAATGACTGAAAATGAAACAATGGATACAAACAAAATAACTCCTACTTTGATTATGACAGAGCTCCTAAAGGAGAATCAGAAAAAAAAAAAAGCAGAATAGAAAAATATTGAAACTAATAATTAAACTTAGTTAGTTGCGGCAGCCAAAATTTGAATTGCAAATTGCATATTTTTGTTTGTGTGTTTTAATATAGAACTTTTTAAGCAAAACAAAGAAAAAAAAATTACTGCTCTCTCTTTATTAGTTTTTGAGATATCATCATTTTAATATTGCATTTGCCGAAAGTTCGCATTTAACAGTGTGACATGGCATCTTTGAAGCCTCCCAGCAAGAAAAATGTGCATGTGAGACATACGATATTATGCCTTTGGAGAGTATGTACCATATACTCTTAGCACACAAATTTAAAGGGCTGTCACAAATTGCCTCTTTTGCTTGTGGTCAAAAATGTACAAACGGCACACTTCACGACTTGTCGGTAATCGTGCGTGTGACATCGTCTATGACTGGTGCTGACCCTGAAATCTGTATGACCTATTGTGTCACTATTCCCATCGTCTTCTGCCTTCTGCCTATGATCACGTTCTTCATATACCGGATGTCAGACTTACATCCTTTGGTCACCATGTCCTTTCCTGTCACGGTCCCACACTGTGGCACTTCCTGTCGCCTGCAGACACACCACTTCCATAGCTTTTCTAATCTTCCCTGGAAACCTGTTTGTTCAGACAGTACTGAACTCTTTCATTTTCATCTTAAGTGTGTGTGCGCGCGCGTACACAATGTGTGCATCCACGAATGTGTGAATGTGACACCCGTCCAGTGATCAGAGGTTTTACAGACTGGTGTGGTGTGTGTTGGACAGGTCTGGTCAGCTTGAGATGGTCACGACAGGGAAGGACCACGCCCCCATCACTTCCTCCGCCACTCCCAGCTCATCCTCCACCGCCCAGTAAGTCTGGAAGAGAGAGAGAAAAAAAAGGGGCAGAGTCAGTGAGTACAAGGAAGCTCCACTGTGTGCCGATAGTCCATATACGCTACACAGGGTGCTCATTTCAGAGAGAGATAAAATAAGATGTTTAACAATTAAGCAGTGAGAGAAAAACAAGTGCAAGTTAACAATTCTTCTGTCATTATAGTAACGACTAGGCAAAGATTTGAACTTTAGGGGGAAAAAAATGAAGATGAAGAAAATGGGGGAAATATATTATAAATAATGAGAAACCCTTCTCTAGCTGCTTGAGAGAACTATCGTAATCCCTTTCGAAAGCAGATCTATTTGCATTCCCAGCTTTTATCTATTTGCATTCCCAGCTTTATTTGCATTCCCAGCTTTTATCTATTTGCATTCCCAGCTTTTATGCCTTTCGTCCGCTGGATTGGACTCATCAGGGAGATGTCTGATTGAGTTTGTGCTCCTGGTGTCGAATAGAGACACACCACACATCCATAATTCTGTGGTGTTCTCACCACCACGGGTTCAAAAAAGAATCCGACAGTACCCTAAAGCAGCCAGCGAAGGGTAGTAAATGGAATAAACAAAAGTGTGGAGAGGAAAAAAGTTACTGAAAAACTAAAAGCATTATGCAAACAGTATAAAATGTAAGGGACAATCTTTGAGCCTATGCTTGAGGATCCATTCATGGATGCAAGGGAGATCAAAAGATATGGAACAGTCTGAGTTGTCAGCTCTGCTGTTCAATAACTGAAGCATTGTCGGTGGCTAAGAATAAAATAAGATAAAATTCTATATTAAGAAAAGATAAGATAAAAATTCTATATTTACGAGGATAATGGATAAGCACTGACGCGCTTTTTTACATCCCGTCCTCGCCCCGAGTAGGGACTACAACATCCAGTGAATGAAACAATGTAAGAAAGCAAACAAGCAAACAAACAAGGCAGTCATGCAATCATAATGGAACATCAAATGAAAATAGAAGAGAAATGAAGAACAAAAATAAACAAACAAAAAATAAAAATAATAATAAACAAATAATAATGAAGGGGTAGAAAAGAGGGGGGGGGGGGGGGGGGGGGGGGAAGCATATATAAATGTAGAACAATTAACATGTATAAAAAACAGTAAAATGAATATGACAAAGTAGGTACAGGATTTGGAACACACACACGCACGAACGCACGCACGCACGCATGCAGAGAGAGAGAGAGAGAGAGAGAGAGAGAGAGAGAGAGAGAGAGAGAGAAATGAAAAAAAAAAAGTACAACATGTAACCATTTTTCATAAGGCAAAATGACATGGAATTTGAATGAGAGAGAGAGAGAGAGAGAGAGAGAGAGAGAGAGGGGGGGGGGGGGACAAAGGAATTGTAAAGAATACTGAAGCACAAAATGTTATAATTGGAAATGGAAATCTACTAAAACGTACAACAATCAGCTTGTATAAAAACAGACAGTAAAATGAATATGACAAAGTACGCACAGAGTTTTGAACACACGCACGCACGCACACAGAGAGAGAGAGAGAGAGAGAGAGAGAGAGAGACAGACAGACAGACAGACAGACAGACAGACAGACAGACAGACAGACAGACAGAGACAGACACACAGAGGGAAAAAAAAAGGGAGTGTGAAGGAACCCATGACAATAAAGTTCACAGCTGACTGGTGTCAGTAAAGGGCCAAGGTGGAGCAGCCTTGAAGAAAATAGGCTACCTTGGATGCCGTACTGCATGCATGCGTGCGTGCGTGCGCGAGCGCGCGCGCGCGCGTATGTGTGTGTGTGTGTGTGTGTGTGTGTGTGTGTGTGTGTGTGTGTGTGTGTGTGTGTGTGTGTGTGTGTGTGTGTTGTCACGGAAGGTGAGGTGTGTTGAGGGAGGGGTGATTTCTGTCACCTTCCCCCTCACCTCTTTTTCTCGGGGGAAGGGGGAAGGTAGGGGGAGGGTGGGACAGGGGAGGGAGGGGAGGCAGGGATGGATGTGAGGGAGGGAGGTCTGTTTCTCTGACCAAAGATAGTTCGCCCTACGGACGTAGGGCGTACAGTCTTTGCTCTGACTCTGTCTTTCGTGCTGGCATTTTGTCTTGTCAGACAGCTCGGCCATACCTCCGCCTCTGTCCAAATTCCCTCTCTTTCTCTGCTCTGTCTCCGTCAGGCTACGTATCACGGAATCCCCGGCACGGCGGTCACGTCTGAAGCAGCTGCGGCATTCGGCCTCGGAGGGCAGCGTCAGCAGCATGGAGGAGTTGCCCCCCCTGGGCTGCCCTCCATCCGACAGCGGCCACAGTCTGAACCACCACCACCACCACAGCCCGCACAACGACCAGGTCCAGCAGGTAGGCCAGGAACAAAGGGTGGTCAGGGCCTTGCTCCCTCCAAGTAGTAGGTCTGGATGTCGCAGGGAGTTGCATTTTGTGCAGAACTTTCATACCGGTAGTTTCCATGGTTGGGGGTGGGCAAATGTGTGTGTGTGTGTGTGTGTGTGTGTGTGTGTGTGTGTGTGTGTGTGTGTGTGTGTGCTTGCGTACGTGCGTGCGTGCGTGTGTGTGTGCGTGTGTGTGTGTGTGTGTGTGTGTGTGTGTGTGTGTGTGCCTGCCTGCCTGCCTGCCTGCCTGCCTGCCTATCTGCCTATCTGCCTGCCTGCCTGTCTGTGTGTGCCTAAGAGGTTCCCAGTTCTCTTCATTCTGTTTGATCTCCATAATGGCATTGATCTCCATACTGGCAGTCAATCCTGGAAGTGACCATGATGTCTCACATTTAACGTGTTTAGTCTGTTCACTGTTTGGAGGCAGTGAAGTGAATCAGTAACTTGTGACGTATGTCTCTTGGCAGTGAAGTGTGACTATAGTCAGTGGATTGTGACTGTAGACGGTAAAGTGTGACTGTAGGCAGTGAAATGAATTGGTAGTTTGTGACGTATGACTGAAAGCTGTGACGTACGACAGTAGGCTGTGAAGTTTCACTGTAGGCTGTAAATACGAACATGCTGTGAAGTGTGACTGCAGGCAGTGAAGTGTGACTGCAGGCAGTGAAGTGTGACTGCAGGCAGTGAAAAAGTGACTGTCGGCAGTGAGTGTGACTGCAGGCAGTGAAGTGTGACTGCAGGCAGTGAAGTGTGACTGCAGGCAGTGAAAAGTGACTGTTGGCAGTGAGGTGTGACTGCAGGCAGTGAAGTGTGACTGCAGGCAGTGAAAAGTGACTGTGGGCAGTGAGGTGTGACTGTAGGCAGTGAAGTGTGACTGACTGCAGGCAATGAAGTGTGACTGTGGGCAGTTAAGTGTGACTGTAGGCAGTTAGTGTTAGGGCCTACTGTAGGCATTAAAGCATGACTGCAGGCAGTGGAATGTTGACAGAAATTATGTGTGTCCAGAATCTCACCAGCAGTGAATCGTCATCAGTGTCTACCCAGTCCACCCTCCCGTCACCCCCCGCCACTGCTCTGTCACCCCACCTGTGTGTGCCCTCTTCACACCGACAGTAAGTGCAGTGTAGTTCTGTTAGAGTGCCTTCCCTTTGACCATAGTGTATCGGTACTGCGTTGTTATTAGAGTGGATTGTTTTCAATCATAATATGTTACAATTCTGCGATGGACCGGTAGTCTTTAGACATGGTGTTCGTGTTGTAGAGTGGATTGTCTTCAATAATAGTGATAGTGGGCAAAAACTATAAGAATAACTTGACAGCAGACCAGCCGCCGTGGCGAAGTGGTTAGCGTCGCGGACTCCCGGCTGGGAGGTCGTGGGTTCGAATCCCATCAGAGTCATGTGGGTTTTTCTGCCCCGACCGGCTCCTACCCAGAGTTGAGTTTGCTGCGGACCCGGTTGGGAAGACTGGGACCACACAGTCGAGTTTCCTCCACTTAATGGATGCGTTTCTGAGAGTGTTGCTCAAATTTCCTGACCAACACTGCAGGTGCCTGTATCTCTCGGATGTGTGGGCGGCTCAGGGCGTGCCTTTTTTTTTTTTTTTTTTTTTTTTTTTGAGGGATGTTTTACTTACATCGCATAAGAGACCTGATCTAAGTTGGGAAATGTAAGCATTATAAACTTGGTCCTTCCTAGATCAGAGTTGGAACTTTTATTTACTTTTTTCAGCTGTGTCTGCCATTGCCTTAAGAATTCTGGATCCGTTCTTACCAGAAATCCCGAGCAGTTTTATGAGATCATAGGCTGATAAGCCTACGAATCCCCTTGCTCCAACCCCTATGGCGAGGACTTCGGCCGGGAAGCCAGATTCCCTGAAGCTGCTGGCTAGACTGGTGTACTTCTCAGACCTGTAAATTTGAGCTTGCTTCGTTCTGCTTTCGTACGACACGGTTAGTTCGATCAGAATAATTTAGTTTGATGAGCCTGAGTGCAGAACAATATCCGGTCTCATGCCACTCTTCCTGAATGTTTTTCCCATTCGTGAATGTCTTCTTTGCACACCCAGTCATCCACTCCATCCAGTGAACTCTGCTTCAGTGTTTTGATATCGTGCTGTGATTTGCGGCCTACTGCCGTGTAAAACGTCATTGCTGGAGCTTCTGTGTGACGCAGTGTTTCTCTGGCAGTGCTGACCGCTTGCATGATTTGTGAAGGTCTTACTTGTGTCTCCATATGTACCTTCCCTGGGTTAGCAAGACTCGTGACATGATCCACTGTTTGTTTGCCGCGGCAGCGTGGACACATAGGGTCATCTGATTTCCCCTATTTCACTAGGTTTGAGTTCGAGAGCAGGAGGTCATATACAGATCTGAGGATGAGGCACTAAGAGGAGCCAGGTGCTATGTCATTCCAGCTAAGGTACTTTGGAGTGCATTTTCCAAAGTAGACTACTACCCGTGATGGTCTCACTAGACTGCCTTCTGGATTCTTGTAGCTTCCTCTTCTTTCTTCAGCTCCTCGGTTACCTTGTTTTCCCTTTTGCTTTTGACCACCACTTCATTTTTGTTGATCCCAGCCCCTGCCGTCTGACGGTCTGTGTGTGACCTGTTATTTCCCTGATCTTGAGCTTCCCTTTGCGACATCTACTGTCTCCCGGGCTTTCCATTTTCTGCCAGTCTTCAGCGTGGGCTAGACGGATTTCGAGGCGTTTTCTCCGGAGTCCTCAAGCACAGTCAAGACCTTGTTTCACCAGCTTTGAACTCCTCGAGGATGGATTTTAGAGTAAGCTTTCAATTATGTTTAGAGTGCGACGTCAGTGAGACCTTGTGGTACACCTCGCCATTTCCTTGTGTACCTATTGATGTTGGCCTCCATTGATTCCAGTGTACTGTTGCTGATACTGTGTATCAGTAGAAGTCAGAGGGTCTTTTGGATCAGCATGAACTGCAGACACCAGACCCTGTGCAGGTAGGCCATACTGATCAGTTATCTGCAGGCTTTCTTTTGCCCATTTGCACGCATTGCTGTCCCCTTATTTTACTGCCTTCGTACTGTCTTTCAAGGCTCTTGACTTATTCCTCTGCTGCCGTTGATATGTCTTGTTTGGTTATAGCGAAGGGTAACAGTTTCAGCTAGTCTTCATGTCTGCAAGGAGAGGCTTTCGTGATTTCACTGGTTTGAAATTCATTTTCGAAGGAGCAACTAGCTTGTTTGCTTCAGTATTTTGTGTGTCTCATTTTTGTCTGTGGAAAGAACTGCTGTGTCATCCATGAGGTTTTCTGGAGGCAGCACTTGGTATTCATCCCGTGGTGCAGCACTATGGCCATAGCAGCTGTCAAGGCAACCTCCATTCCCAGCACAGACAGTGCTGGCAAAATGCACCATCCATTGCTATTCTAGCTTCCAGATTGATACAGTCGTGGGTGTTCTTTTGTGGTGAACCCCATTGAGAAGTCATGGAAGTACTTCCTCAGCATTTCTCTAATATTCTTTAGGATGTGATACATCTCGAGGTCTTATTGAATCCTCTTGGGACTGATAAATCTTGTGTCAATTTAGAATGACATTGCAGTGTGCCTGTTTCTCTTCAGTAATTAATGTTAGTGTTATATTGCTATGGACTGGTTTGTCTGAAAGTAGGGTGTGTTGCAATAGACTATCTTCAGTTGTGGTGTTAGTACTGTATTGCAATAGACTGTCTTCAGTTGTGGTGTTAGTACTGTATTGCAATAGACTGTCTTCAGTTATGGTGTTAGTACTGTATTGCAATAGACTGTCTTCAGTTATGGTGTTAGTACTGTATTGCAGTAGACTGTCTTCAATAATGGTGTTAGTACTGTATTGCAATGGACTGTCTTCAGTTATGGTGTTAGTACTGTATTGCAATAGACTGTCTTCAGTTCTGGTGTTGTTAGTACTGTATTGCAATAGACTATCTTCAATTACGGTGTTAGTACTGTGTTGCAATAGACTGTCTTCAGTTGTGGTGTTAATATTGTGTTGCAACAGACTGTCTTCAATTATGGTGTTAGTATTGTGTTGCAATAGACCGTCTTCAACTAAAGTATGTATTGCAACGGTCTTTATTTGTGGTGAATTAGCATTGTATTCCAACAGACTATCTTCAGTTGGGTGTGTTAGTATTGTATTGCAATAGACTGTCTTCAATTGTGGTGTTAGAATTGTATTGCAACAGACTGTCTACAAGTATGGCGTTAGTATTGTATTGCAGTAGACTGTCTTCAGTTATGGTGTAAGTATTGCATTGCAATAGACTGTCTTCAGTTATGGTGTTAGTATTGTATTGCAATAGACTGTCTTTCACTTATGGTGTTAGTATTGTATTGCAATAGACTGTCTTCAGTTGTGGTGTTAGTATTGTATTGCAATAGACTGTCTTCAGTTGTGGTGTAAGTATTGTATTACAATAGACTGGCTTCAGTTATGGTGTAAGTATTGTATTGCAATAGACTGGCTTCAGTTATGGTGTAAGTATTGTATTGCAATAGACTGGCTTCAGTTATGGTGTAAGTATTGTATGCAATAGACTGGCTTCAGTTATGGTGTAAGTATTGTATTGCAGTAAACTGTGCTCAACTAGGGTGTGTATTGCAATAGACTGGCTTCAATTGTGGTGTGTTAGTATTGTATTGCAAAACCTGGCTTCAATTGTGGTGTGTTAGTATTGTATTGCAATAGACTGGCTTCAATTGTGGTGCGTTAGTATTGTATTGCAATAGACTGGCTTCAATTGTGGTGCGTTAGTATTGTATTGCAATAGACTGTGATGTGTCAGTATTGTACTGCGGTGGACTGGGATGCCTTCAGTCATATTGCTACTATTGTATAGGGCATGGCACAACCTTTTCATTTACGCGCAGAAAAAAGAGAAAAAAAAAGCCGATAACTGCACGAGGTCATAAGGCGTGCATATAAAGTCAATGTGCAAGAAGCCAGAAACAGACCGAGTTAATGGCCCACCAGAGTATATGGGACGATGAGCACATTCTATTGTTTGAACTATTTTTTGGTCCGCCCCTGTGGCTGTTGAAGTGCTGTACCTTGCTACGAGTCAAGTCAATGTCCGGCTAACAGAAATTCAGTTTAGAGCTACATCTTCTTTCACAGCTTGTTAGTATGTTACTGAACATAAATTCTCCACAGGATCCATTCTAGTGTACTTGTTGATGAAATGACCGTCTGCAGCTTTCAACAACACAGCTGATGGCAAGCAACAACATGACATTTTCTTTGTTGGTGTCCAAAATGTCTGCTTTACATGCTCTTAGTTTATGGATGTGGCAAGAAAGAACAAGATCATGTTTACTTCCAGTTGCAAGAGAGAGAGAGAGAGAGAGAGAGAGAGAGAGAGAGAGAGAGAGAGAGAGAGAGAGAGAGAGAGAGAGAGAGAGAGAGAGAGAGAGAGAGATGACGATGATGATTCTGATGTCGAAGATGGAGATGCGTCCTTATTTCTCAGGGCAACTGATAAGCAGTACGTGTATTTATCACGTGCCAATGGGCTAAGAGTAATGGACAGTCAGCTAACTCTGTATGTGTGTGTGTGTGTGAGAGAGAGAGAGAGAGAGAGAGAGAGAGAGAGAGAGAGAGAGAGAGAGAGAGAGAGAGAGAGAGAGAGAGAGAGAGAGATGTTCGCATCTACCAGTTCTCATTGTAGCTGTAGTGTTGTCTTTTAGCATTGAGATGGTGGAAAGCTATTGACCCTTCTGTCTCCACCAAGGACGTTACGTTTTCACTTGCGTCTGTTGGTTGATTGGTTCGTTTGTTGGTTGGTTTATCTTTGTGTATATGTGTCAGCAAGATAATGACCCAAAGTATGAAACTGACTAAAGGAAACTTGGTGCAAAGACAAAACAGAGCTTTAGGACGAACCTGTTAAACAGCGAAGTGGATTCCATTCAAAAGCAGGATTCCGGAATACTATTTTCAGTGTCCTTCATGGTGCAAGATGACATTTTCGTCGCTGTTGTTGTTGACATACTATTTGTAAAGTTGTCAACAAACAATGCACGGATCTCGGTGAACAAAAAGAAAGCATTATTTTCTGAAGTGTAATTGAGATAGTGAGGATTTAGTTAGTGTCGATGTGTCCGTGATAGCCTAGTTGTTGAAATACAGACCTAGGCTTCATTGGACGTGGTAAGAGTTGTTGCACTTGGTCAGGGTACTCCGCTTTTACTGAATAACTTTTACTAGTTTTAGTATTTACGTCTGCAGTGTGTGTGTGTGTGTGTGTGTGTGTGTGTGTGTGTGTGTGTGTGTGTGTGTGTGTGTGTGTGTGTGTGTGTGTAGGCCTGCTGTATTGTGTACATTTATACAGCACCATGATATACAGTGTCTTCATCACTTTGATGTGTATGCTGGCCTGGTTGTCCTGTGTTAGCACACAGCACTTTAACACACGGTGTCTTCATCACTGTGCTGTGTGTTCTGGTCTGGTTTTATCGTGTACATTTACACAGTACTATAACATACAGTGCCTTCTTCACTCTGGTGTGTGATCTGGCCTGGTTGTGTTGTGCACGGTACATATCACTATAACACACGGCGTCTTCATCACTTCAGCGCACAGCACCACAGCACACGTCTGGTAACGTGTATCCTAAATGACAGTACAAATGCGACTGATGATCGATACTAATGATGGTCATGCAGCGATGGTCAGTACTGACGATTATCATGCAGCAGTTGTCAGTACTGATGATTATCATGCAGCAATGGTCAGTACTGATGATTATCATGCAGCAGTTGTCAGTACTGATTATCATGCAGCAATGGTCAGTACTGATGATTATCATGCAGCAATGGTCAACTGATGATTATCATGCAGCAATGGTCAATGCTGATGATTATCATGCAGCAATTGTCAGTACTGATGATTATCATGCAGCAATGGTCAGTATTGATGATTATCACGCAGCAGTGGTCAGTACCGGTGATTATCATGCAGCAATGGTCAGTACTTATGATTATCATGCAGCAATGGTCAGTACTTATGATTATCATGCAGCAATGGTCAGTATTATGATTATATGCAGCAATGGTCAGTACTTATGATTATCATGCAGCAATGGTCAGTACTTATGATTATCATGCAGCAATGGTCAGTACTTATGATTATCATGCAGCAGTGGTCAGTACTTATGATTATCATGCAGCAGTGATCAGTACTTATGATTATCATGCAGAAATGGTCAGTATTGATGATTATCATGCAGCAATAGTCAGTACCGATGATTATCATGCAACAGTGGTCAGTACCGATGATTATTATGCAGCAATGGTCAGTACTTACGATTATCATGCAGCAATGGTCAGTACTTATGATTATCATGCAGCGATGGTCAGTACTTATGATTATCATGCAGCAATGATCAGTACTGATGATTTTCATGCAGCAATGGTCAGTACTGATGATTATCATGCAGCAATGGTCAGTACCGATGATTATCATGCAGCAATAGTCAGTGCTGATGATGATCATGCAGCAGTGGTCAGCACTGATTATCATGGAGCAATGGTCAGTACTGATGATGATCATGCAGTAATGGTCAGTACTGAGGATGATCATGCAGCAATAGTCAGTGCTGATGATTATCATGCAGCAGTGATCGGAACTGATGATTATCATGCAGCAATAGTCAGTACTGATGATTGTCATGCAGCAGTGGTCAGCACTGATTATCATGGAGCAATGGTCAGTACTGATGATGATCATGCAGTAATGGTCAGTACTGAGGATGATCATGCAGCAGTGGTCAGTACTGATGATTATCATGCAGCAATGGTCGTTATCATCAGATTCTTTGCGGGTTTCCAGTAATAATGGTCGTTGTCATCAGTGTCTGTATATGGTTGTCATCAGTGTCTATGTAGTTCATGTGATGGTTGTTGTCATCAGTGTCTGTGTATGGTTGTCATCAGTGTCTATGTAGTTCAAGTGATGGTCGTTGTCATCAGTGTCTGTATGGTTCATGTGGTGGTCGTTATCATCAGTGTCTGTGTGATTCATGTGATAGTCGTTGTCATCAGTGTCTGTATAGTTCATGTGATGGTCGTTGTCATCAGTGTGATTCATGTGAAGGTCGTTGTCATCAGTGTCTGTATGGTTCATGTGAAGGTCGTTGTCATCAGTGTCTGTGTGCTTAGTGTGATGGTTGTTGTCATCAGTGTCTGTGTGGTTCATATGATAGTTGTCATCAGTGACGGTGTTTTGTCATCAGTGTCTGTCTGGTTCATGCGATGGTTGTTGTCATCAGTGACTGTATGGTTCATGTGATGGTTGTTGTCATCAGTGTCTGTGTGGTTGATATGATAGTTGTCATCAGTGACTGTGTTTTGTCATCAGTGTCTGTATGGTTCATGTGATGGTTGTTGTCATCAGTTTCTGTATGGTTCACGTGATGGTCGTTGTCACTGGTGTCTGTACGGGTCATGTGATGGTCGTTATCATTAGTGTCTGTGCGATTCATGTGAGAGTCGTTGTCATCAGTGTCTGTGTGATTCATGTGATGGTCGTTGTCATCAGTGTCTGTGTGATTCATGTGATGGTCGTTGTCATCAGTGTCTGTGTGATTCATGTGATGGTCGTTATCATCAGTGATTGTGTGGTTCATGTGGTGGTCGTCGTCATCAGGGTCTGTGTGATACATGTTATGGTCGTTGTCATTAGTGTCTGTGTGCTGTTGTCATCAGTGATTGTGTGGTTCATATGATGGTTGTTGTCATTATCTGTATGGTTCATGTGATAGCCGTTGTCACCAGTGTCTGTACAGCTCATGTGATGGTTGTTATCATCAGTGTCTGTATGGTTGCAGTGCTGACGGCAGCCCTTGCCCACGTGGAACAGCTGAAGAGTGAACTCCACAAGTTGGACCAACAACATTCCCAGCATGTCCATTCGGTAGGCAGCCTGGATAACATATTTGTGTCTGTGTGTCTGTCTGCCTGTGTGTCTGTCTGTCAGTACATCAGCTACTTCGTCAGCAGCCCCGTCCATTCTCTCTCTCTCTCTCTCTCTCTCTCTCTCTCTCTCTCTCTCTCTCTCTCACTGGGGTATTTTAACCTTGCGGTGATCGGAGGGCTTGCGCGGTCCAGTGATCCTTTGGGCTGTGCTGGCGGAGGCATCAATACTTGGATGATAGGCTAGTTTTTAAAATGCTTCTAGGCATGCATAGCGAAGTTGCTGACTGGCCTCAGCACAATGCGGTAGCAGTTGATGCCCCTTGTGGGGTCTACCATGTCAAACAGGTTAAGGGTGAGGGCCCTGACAAATAGTAACCCGTCTTTTTCCAATTCTGTATTCTCCCTTTCTTCTCTGTCTTTGTCTATCCTGCCAGCCTTCTTGTCCGCGTTTTTTTTTTTTTTTTTGTTTTTCGTTTTTTGTTGTTGTTTTTTTTAACTCTGTGGTCTTCTTAAGATCCACGGCGTTTGCCATGCGGCGCGACTTGTGATGGAGGGGAGTAAGATCCTGGTAACTGAGAGAACAGGTGCCGTCAAAACATCTCTTTGGCTCGGACCTTTTCTAGACAGGACATACACACTGGCTCAAGTGTACCAATGTGGTCAAGGTGGGTCAAGGCAGTTCCCCAGCTGGCCAAGGTAACCCTTCCAGTGCTCGGCTCATTCTCCCCGGGAGTTGATCATGATCAGGGGGATAGGGTTGGTATGCTTCTGTTTGTCATGTATCCCTTCCGAAGCCAGGAAGGGGTCAAGACAGTGATTTCTTGACCCTGGCCCCATACTTGGATTCTATGGTGAGCGGGTAAGGTAGAGACGGATAAAAATAACAACATGGCTTTTTCACACAAATCCGTCCCCACTCCACCCCTAAAAAAAAGTGCAAAATAAAATTCAAATTCAAAAAGAGTGCTGCAAGAATCTGAAATGGATAGTGATTTGGATACAGAAACTAGGAAAATGACAGGTTTGGGGGCATCGTCGTTAGTAGTTGAAGGAACAGAACAGGATAAACCTATTTTTTTGCATCGAGTCCAATTTTATTCAGAAAGGTTACCAGCAGATTGTAGGTGACCCTCAGTCAGTGAAGAGACTTCGGAATGATTCCTTTCTCCTCCACTCCAGTGAAAGTCAAAAGGACAGTTGGAACAGCTGCTGAGAGCCACAAAACTAATACACAGAGGGAATCAGGGTGATTGATTGATTGACTGATTGATTGATTGATTGATTGACTGGCAGGTTCTTCGCTTGTGAAGATTAGTGGGAAGTTCCCGCCAGGGATGGGGGGCACGCCCTTTGATGACTGAATAGCCCAATTCATGATCTACAGGATCTGTGGCTTTGCGGGCAGGTGTAGATCTGGCCTGCGTTGTTGGGCTGTGGACCTGGGTCTTTCCTACTCCTTCTCTTCTCCTGGATGTTCTGTCGGTTTCCTCGAAGTGATGGGTTCCCCTGAGCGTTGAAGCTCTCTCCAGCTACCTCTGTATGATGCTGACTGCTCCCAAGTCTTGGGGTTGATGTGTCCGCTTGGGATAGTTGCTTCTTCACTTGGTCCTTGAATCTCTTCTGTGGTGCGTCTGTATTGCGTTGGCCATGGACCAACTCCCCATAGAATACTGCTTTTGGCATGCGAGTGTCAGGCATCCGGGTGATGTGCCCTGCTCAGCGAAGTTGTTTTAGCATGAGCATTGACTCGATACTTTGCAGTTGAGCTCTTTCTAGGACTTCTATGTTCGTTACATAGTCCTTCCACTTGATGCCCATGAAGGACCAGAGACATCTCTGATGGAACTGCTCCAGCTGCTTTATTGTTTCCGGTACAGCACCCATTCCTCTGATCAGTATAACAGTGTGGACAGTACAGCAGCAGCTCAGTAGACTTGCATCTTGTGGAGAGTCGCAAGGAGGAGTGTTTTTCCATATTCTGTTCTGGAGGCGGCCAAATGCACTGCTGGCCTTTGAGAGGCGGTTGTCCACATCTTTGGTTACCGTAGCGTCGTTCGATATGACGCTGCTCAGGTAGATGAAATGCTCTACCGTGTTAAGGGGATGGCCATCAATGCTTGTGTGGGGAGCAGTGTACGCGGTCCCTGGTGCTTTTTGGTGGAGGACTTCAGTTTTCTTCAGACTTATAGTCAGACTGAATGCCTTGGCTGCCTGTGAAAAACGGTCCACGATGACCTGCAGAGCTTTTCTGTGTGTGCCAGGAGGCGCAGTCATCAGCAAAGAGCAGGTTCAGGATAGCTTCTTCTGAGGTCTTCGTGTGGGCCATAATCCTTCGTAAATTGAAATACGCTGCCGTCGGTCCTAAATCTGATATAAATTCCTTCGTCTAAATCCTCCTTTGCTTCTCTCAGCATCATGCTGAAGAAGATCGCGAAGAGTATAGGGGCTAATACGCAGCTTTGCTTCACTCCATTGCTGATTGGAAATTCTTCAGAGTAATCACCATTGCACTTGATTTGACCCATATGTCCTTTTTGGAGTTGTTGTAAGATTGCAAGGAACTTGGGGGGGGGGGGGGGGGGGGGGGGGGGGGGGGGGGGGGGGGGGGGGGTGGGGGGGCATCCCAGTTTGGTCATTATTTACCATAGGCTATCTCAGCTGACTGTGTCGAAGGCTTTCGTGAGGTCTATAAATGCAGCATATAGGTTCATATTCTGTTCTCGGCACTTCTCTTGGATCTGCCTCAGCACGAAGATCATGTCAGCTGTTCCTCTATTTGCTCTGAAGCCACACTGGCTCTCTGGGAGGTTTACCTCAGCAATGGATGGGACGAGCTTGTCCAGAAGAACTCGGGCGAGGATCTTGCCAGCAATGGAGAGCGGTGTGACGCCTCTTTAGTTGTTGAGCAGTCTGAGTTGGAACCCTATTCTTATAGAGGGAGACAATCACTTCATCCCGCATGTCCTGTGGCACTACTCCCTCATTCCAGCACGATGTGAATAGCTCCTCAAGTTTCTGAATGAAGGTGTCTCCTCCACGCTTATATACCTCTGCTGGGATACCGTCGATGCCTGGTATTGTGGGTTACACAAAGGGTTGTTAAGCTGGGGGGTGGATGTAGGGATTAACTCCCACAGCCTAAAAAATGCTCCTCATGTGGCAGAGCGCAAAATATAGCCTCTGACAACCAAGTCCAACTCCTGGCCTTCCCGTGTGGTTTAGCTTCTAAACCCGGCAAACCTGTTGGCTACAGATAGGAAAGGGGCAAGGCGGGTCACAGGCGCCAGAACGGTTGCTAGGGGTAGATGGAACTCGTGAGCCTGGGATGGCTGCTCATCTAGAAGGACAACTCTGATTTCTACTGATGGAACTCATTAGCCTTGACAGGCAGTTTATGACAATGAGAACATTTCCAAGTCATCAACTGCTGAAAATTCATCCAAAATTGGCGTGTAATGTGACTATCAAATAGCATATGAGAAATAGCTGCTCCTCTTGCAGACAAAAATCAAATGGCGCACGAACAAGAATCACTTGGTCGGAAGTAATTTAGCTGTCTGTTTTGATCCATCTGAACTGCACATCACCAGATATTCAATAACAATGTGAGAAAATGTCTTTCCAATTTAAATCTTGAAACAAATGATTCCAACTGGAAATAGCAGCTGGGGTGCTTCCATTTTCATTCAGCATATTCTGTATGAGTTTACTACCTTTAAAAAGAAATACAAAACCAAGTTTTATTCTCTGAAGCAAAAAAAATATATATTTGATTTCTGACAGTATGCTCGCTCGCAATGCATTCAAAACGCCTTCATGTATTCTAATATTGGGAAAATGGTTAAAAAAAATTCATTGAGTCATGAAGGTACCATCAACATTTATCAACTGGTTCACAAGGAAGATATTATGATTACACCATTCTTGCATGTAAGTCACCTTCGGTCTCTCAATACATGAGCATTGTGTTGAATACATTCTGCTATGAACTTATAAACTGTCGTTGGATAGCATTTCAGAGAGAGTTTTTTGTAATGTTTCACTATATCTTTCCAAAACAAATTGTCAGTTTTCTTTAAAACCACATTTGCATACTCAGTACCAAAATTCCCCAACTTTACCAACTCTGGGAACATATTAATGGTTAAATTCCCCCATTCAGATTCATCTAAGAGTCTTCTTAGCCAACCTATTTCCAGGTTTTTGTGGATAAGATTCGACAGTGGGTCGAAGAAAATATGTTTACCTTTCCAGTTTTCACAATTTTCGTCAGTTCCTAGCCGCTCCTGAAATTCGTCATGACAAATCCATCAACCCAGCTGTGAAAGAAGCCTAATTTCTGGGTGTTATTTTCATATTATTTATATCAAAATCAGAACTTTGAAAGTGACATCTAATACTTGAAAACTGCTTATCAGAAAGCACTGAACATTCTGAGAGTTGTGGCACACACAGATTAGGGCGCTGACAAGAAAACTCTCTTCCGTCTTTCAGGGTTCTGATCCACTCCAAATTGGATTATGAGTGTGCAATGTACAGATCGGCCAGACCTCCCTAGCTCCCATCCACCATCAAGGGCTCTGCCACTGGGTGCATTCCGCTCTACCCCTGTCTATTGACTGTATGTTGAGGCAGGAGAACCATCCATTTCGAACCGTCAGCTTAAACTTACTTTGAACTACTGCTTGAATCTCTCTTATGAACCGCAAAACCCTGCATAGGACTGTGTTTTTACCCAATTTTCCAAAATAAATTCAATGACCACTCCAGTTCCACTCCACCCTTGGGAATTCGTATTCTTCCCTATATGAACAATGCAGGTATAGATTTTGGAGTCGTGTGTGATTTATCCAAACTTCCTGATGACCCGCTATGGATTTTCTCCACTCTAGAGATCCTATTTGATTTGGCTCGAATTGTGAAAAATACTACTAGCTCCTGGGAGTACAGGTCCTTTTTCGCCGAACTGTGTTCGAAGTTTACAACCTTCAGAAGAATTTTCACCGACGATTCCAAATCTGGGAAGGGGATTGCCTCTGCTGTGTTTTGTGCAACAGGTCTTTCTCAGAGATGTTTTAAACACATTCCCACTCATAGCTTCATCTAAATTACTGAGTTGACAGCCTTGGTCCTGGCTCTTGAAATAGTCTCTAAATCCAAACATAAAAATGTCCTCATTTAGTCGGACTCTCTTTCTACTTTGGAGGCCATTGCCGGCCGTAACCTCAAGCATCCTTAACTGCTGAAGTTATTCAAACTGTACACTTCCCTGAAATCAGATGGATACACCATAATTTTTGCTTTGTTCCCAGCCTTGTGGGCATTCGAGGCAACGAGATAGTTTATCAACTTGCTAAGAGTGCTACAAAGAATGAATTAAGCAGATTGTCTATCCGGCACACTGGTCTGAAACCCAAAGCCTAGGCATGCATCAAGACCTCTGGCACGAGGAATGGACCTCGCAGACGGATAAGAAATTATTGAAAATCCGTCCAAACCTGAGAGTCTTTATCATGTTCCCGAGGTGGCCGTAAAGAAGAAACAGTCTTGTGCCGTTTGTGTACAGGTCACTCCTTTTACACCCATTCTTATCTTTTAAATGGGAAAGAGGCTCCGTGGTGCATTCGATGTCATGTACAACTCACAGAGAAACATATTCTTTAAGAGTGCTGGGACTTGCATGACCTGAGACATAAACATTTTACAGCAGACTCCATGAAAACCTTGTTCAGAGACGTCCCGCCAGATGTGATATTTGAATTTCTGAAAAAAAAAAGTTAATATTTTCAATCTGATCTAAGATTTTACGGAGGAAAGATTTTAAAAGAAAATTTTGGAGTGTTTTTAGAAGCTGTGCTTTAAAGTGTTGTAAGAATGAGCTTGTTTTTCTTTTTTAAATATCCTGTTAGTCCACACGGTGACAGCCCTGATATGGCCCATTGCAGTTCGCCGGGGGCCCTTTGCGGTTGGCTGGGCTGTAAGCAACATTACCTTATTTTACTGTGCAGGCGTCAATTACCCCATGTTCAACGCGCTGTTACTGTGCAGGTGCCACTGTGTGTGTCACTGGCCCCATCATCTTCAACACCCTATTACTGTGCAGGTGCCACAGTGTGTCACGTACCCCATCATCTTTCAACACCATGTTACTGTGCAGGTGCCACAGTGTGTCACGTACCCCATCATCTTCAACACCCCATTAGTATTCCCCTGTCCATACTGTGACAGGTCTTTCCGGGCGCAGATCGGCCTGACCAGCCATCTACGCACTCATCCTCGATCCCAGGATGACTAGATGGTCTTCGTCGTCTTAAGGGACAAACAACAACAACAAGTATTGCTGTGCAGGTGCTGCTGTGTGTTACGTACCCCATCATGTTCAACACCATGTTACTGTGCAGGTGCTACTGTGTGTCACCTACCCCATATCTTCAACACCCTATATACTGTGCAAGTGCCACCCCATCATGTTCAACACCATGCTACTTGCAGGTGCTGCTGTGTGTCACATACCCCATCATTTTGAGCACTGTCACTGAAGATGTCACAAACTCCATCATGTTCAACACTCTCGCACTGTGCAGGTGTCACATACTCCATCACGTTAAACACTGTCACTACAGGTGTCACATACTCCATCATGTTCACCACTGTCACTGTGCAGGTGTCACATATTCCATCATGTTCAACACTCTCGCACTGTGCTGATGTCAAACAGTAACACTCTATCATGTTCACCACTGTCACTGTGCAGGTGTCACATACTCCATCAAGTTCAACACTGTGTCACTGTGCAGGTGTCACAAACTCCATGAGGCTCAACACTGTCACTGCAGGTGTCACACACTCCATCATGTTCACACTGTCACTGCAGGTGTCACATACTCCATCATGTTCAACACTGTCACTGCAGGTGTCACACACTCCATCATGTTCAACACTGTCACTGCAGGTGTCACACACTCCATCATGCTCAACACTGTCACTGCAGGTGTCACATACTCCATCATGTTCAACACTGTGTCACTGTGCAGGTGTCACATACTCCATCATGTTCAACACTGTCACTGCAGGTGTCACACACTCCATCATGCTCAACACTGTCACTGCAGGTGTCACATACTCCATCATGTTCAACACTGTGTCACTGTGCAGGTGTCACACACTCCATGAGGCTCAACACTGTCACTGCAGGTGTCACATACTCCATCATGTTCAACACTGTCACTGCAGGTGTCACACACTCCATCATGCTCAACACTGGCACTGTGCAGGTGTCACACATACTCCATCATGTTCAACACTCTGGCACTGTGCAGGTGTCACATATTCCATCATGTTCAACACTGTCACTGTAGGTATCGAATACTCCATCATGTTCAGTACTCTGGTGCTGTGCAGGTGTCACACACTCCATCATGCTCAACACTCTGACACTGTGCAGGTGCCGCCAAGGAGGAGTACAGAAGCAGTGCAGCAGAGGAACGGTCCTCCCAGATGTCTTCAGCACTGCAGACCACCATCCACAAGCTGACCCACTGTATACAGATGCTGGACACGCCCCATTCCACTGTGTAGGACGTCCTCAGGCAGCCAGCACTCTGCACACTGGGTGCCCTTCTGCAGAGCCATCCCAGGACTACTTGGCGGGTCACAGTGACAGCGTGTTGACTGCTCATGCTATCCAGACACGGTGACAGCACAGTGACTGCTTATGCTATACAGACATGGTGACAGCTGTAACTGCTCATTCTGTGCAGATACGGTGACAGCGTGTTGACTGCTCATTCTGTGCAGATGGTGACACTCATTCTGTGCAGATACGGTGACAGCGTGTTGACTGCTCATTCTGTGCAGACACGGTGACAGCGTGTGACTGCTCATTCTGTGCAGACACGGTGACAGCGTGTTGACTGCTCATTCTGTGCAGACACGGTGACAGCGTGTTGACTTCTCATGCTGTCATGCTGTGCTGACACGGTGACAGCGTGTTGACTTCTCATGCTGTGCCTGACACGGTGACGGTGACAGCGTGTTGACTTCTCATGCTGTGCAGACACGGGAGAACGTTGAGCGTGAGGAGAAGCAGGGTTGGGCAGGTACGGCAAAGGACTGGACAGTGTCGTGCCCAGTGTGGCGTGCAGCATTGTGCGGTGCAGAGGACAGGATTCAGCTTTGTTACGTCCCTTTAACAGTTGGACTGTTAAGGCAGCCTCCAGACCACCACAGGGTCGGGATCAAGTTCAGTTTTAATGTCCTTGACCCCTACGTTTTCCCCGAGGACATTTCTTGCCCTGCTGGGAGTGACATGAATGGAGATGCCAAATTAAATATCCTCAGTCAGTTTCTTTCCTTCATCCACTCCTATGATTGGTTACAGTGCTCTTCGTGTGATGACGCATCCCAAGTGTTGAACACAAGTATTTCTTGATCAGGCTCGTGACAATATGGCCTGCTTCTGCAGGAAACAAGCCTTCATGAACTGAAAAACTGTCCGCCGAGGCACGCAGATTTACTTGCAGAACACAAAATGAAAAATAACGACCATGTCATGTATATATGGACAGTGTCAAAGACCAAGGGCATCTTTGAAGACTTGAGACAAAATCCACATTCGTGTGTGACGAATCTGTGAAAGGCAAATCTATATATCCAACTTGTGAAAGACAGATTTGTATATTCGATCTGTGAAAGGCAGATTTATATATCCTATCTGTGAAAGGCAGATTTGTGTGATTGATCTGTGAAAGGCACATTTATGTATCCGATCAGTAAAGGGCAGATTTGTGTGTTTGATCTGTGAAAGGCAAATTGTTTTGTATTCGATCTGTGAAAAGCAGATTCGTGTGATCGATGTACGAGAGACATTTTTTAAAAGAATTTTTGTTTTTGTTCTGCTGTGCCATTATCTGTGGCACCTCAGTGGCACTGCACCACACTGCTTGATCCGACTCCTTTTCCACAATCAGCCCAGCCCGACCCGCCACAGCCCCGGCACCGTCAATCGCCATGTGGCAACCCACTAGATGAGGCATTGGATTGTTGCCGATTCACTTCAGTGGTGTTCAGTGGTGCCTGTTCTGATCCAGTACATGCAGGACACCAGCTAATAAGCTCCCTACAGCCAAGAATCATTTAGTCGTGGAACCAGCGTGAGTAAACTCCCTCCAGGGGGCGCTACCATGTCCGTGTATCGACAGTCCCCATGAACTGCCAATAACAGTGACCCTGACAAAATCAAACCAAGGCCACAGACGTGGAAAGGACATCGAAACTTAGGTCTCGAGGGATAAGATTTCTGCAGTTTTGGTCAGAAGCAATGAGCAACACTCTTAGAGACACATCCATTTAGTGGATGAAACTCGACTGTGTGGTCCCAGTCTTCCCCATTGAGCCCATAAGAAGCTAAACGTTGGATAGGAGCCGGTCGAGGCAGAAAAATCCCACAACTCATGGCTCTGATGGGAATCCAATCCATGACGTCGCAGCCATGACAAAAGACAGATGTATGTGACTTATGAAAGGCAGATTTGTGTGACTCGTCTGTGAAAGGGAGATTTGTGTGATTAGTCTGTGAAAGGAAGATCAGTGTGCCCTGATCTGTGAGAGACACTTGTGTGATCAATCTGTGAAAGGCAGATTTGTGCGTCTGATCTGTGAAAGGCAAATTTGTGCGACTGATCTGTGAGAGATATTTGCGTGTCTGATCTGTGAAAGATTTGTGTGATGGTCTGTGAAAGGCAGATTTGTGTGATGGTCTGTGAAAGACAGATTTGTGTGATGGTCTGTAAAGGCATATTTCTGTGATGGTCTGTGAAAGGCAGATTTGTGTGAACGCCTGTGAAAGGCAGATTTGTGTGAACGCCTGTAAAAGGCAGATTTGAGAGTGAAGGCTTGTGAAAGGCAGATTTGTGTAATGGTCTGTGAAAGGCAGATTTGTGTAATGTCTGTGAAAGGCAGATTTGTGCAATTGATCTGACAAGTTCATGGATATGTGGTGGACGTGTATTTTGAGGGCGCCCTGTTTTCTGTCTTCTTGCTATATATTCTGATTTCACTGTCAACCTTTCCTAAAGATTCACGTGTTCAACTTTACACTAAAGTGGTTAATTTCAGTGTCAATCTTTCCTAAAGATTCATGTGTTCAACTTCACACTACAGTGGTAAATTTCAGTGTCAATCTTTCCTAAAGATTCATGTGTTCGACTTTACACCACAGTGGTTTTCAGTGTCGACCTTTCCCAGGATTCACGTGTTCAACGTTTTAAAACAGTGGGCAATTTCAGTGTCAACATCCCCTTCAAATACACGTGTTCAGTATCACAGTACAGTGATTCACGAGTTCAGTGCCAACCTCCCATCATGCTACTTGTTTTCAATATTGCAACATGATTTTCAGTATCAATGCCCCACACGTTAAGTGTTCAATGTTGCAGTATAGTTTTTCAAAGCATGTACCGCTCTGTAGAGAGGTTATGGAGGTCCGCGCCAACATCCCCTCCCATAGACTGCGGTGCAATGCTTAACTGCGGGTCATGGTCAGGCAAACGAGGTCACCTATCACTTGGGGAAGCAGACGCACAGCAAAGATTCAGAGTAGATGTATGTACAGCAAGTGATGTGGTTCTCAGGGCTAACTGGCTTGATGCCCCTTCGGGATAATTCTGTTATCTCTATATGGTCAGAGTCGTCTGAGTGCGGGCGGGTCAATATTAAAGAGAGAGAGAGGGGGAGGTGGGGGAGAGGGAAGGGGGGTTGCGAGATGCAGGCCCGTGCCTTTGTGTCAAGTGAGAGAGAGCGGCGGGGAATTGGGGGTGAGATGGGCGTTAGATGGTGAAACTGACATCCTCTTATTCGGCAACATATCTTGCTATGCGTGGTAGAAATTTTCGTGGTCTCCTGTCGCCACGTTTGGGAGTGAGGGAGGGTTGAGACGGGAAGGCAGGTGGAGGGAGAACAATGACGCAGAGTGCGACGTGACGTTAACTTTCTTTGACCCGACTTGTGACATCAGGGTGAGAAGGGGAGAGTTGGAAGAGATTCGAAATCTATTCTGCGGTTTGGGGTTTGTACAGTTTGTACAAGATGTTTCGTCACACGCTGTCACCGTGTCACAGAGACATGCTTGTAGGAGCCCAGATTTTCGTGACTTTTATACCCATCCCTGGCTAGCTAATGCTGACAAAGTGTTGACATTAACCTGAACGTTCATGTGCGTCATGCGGTTCGCAGCTAAAGCAGCCGAAAGTTGACACAAAAATTCATGAATATCACTGATGTTCACAAGGCTTTCACTCAATCCATTAAGTGACAGCGAGTGAAAGCGTGATGCACGTGCTTTCATAGGTAGATAGGCCACACTTGTAACCTGGTCTGCATGTCCATTTGTCATAACATCTTTATACACGTATCTTTCTTGCAGTGGTCGAAATCAACCTGTGGCCCCTAACTTGTTGTGACTAGTATATTTAGTACTTCCATATATTGTTTTTGATCTCATATGTAAGAAAACTGTGGGGATGTCGGTGTATCACGACGAAACCTTCTCCAACCACAACACTTCAGGTTATCAGGAGGGTTAACTTCTCTGTCCACAACACTTCAGGTTATCAGGAGGGTTAACTTCTCTGTCCACAACACTTCAGGTTATCAGGAGGGTTAACTTCTCTGTCCACAACACTTCAGTTTATCAGGAGGGTTAACTTCTCTGTCCACAACACTTCAGGTTATCAGGAGGGTTAACTTCTCTGTCCACAACACTTCAGTTTATCAGGAGGGTTAACTTCTCTGTCCACAACACTTCAGGTTATCAGGAGGGTTAACTTCTCTGTCCACAACACTTCAGTTTATCAGGAGGGTTAACTTCTCTGTCCACAACACTTCAGTTTATCAGGAGGGTTAACTTCTCTGTCCACAACACTTCAGTTTATCAGGAGGGTTAACTTCTCTGTCCACAACACTTCAGTTTATCAGGGGGTTAACTTGTCTGTCCATAACACTTCAGTTTATCGGGGGGGGGGGGGGGGGGGGGTAACCTCTCTGTCCACAACACTTAAGTATAACAGGGGCAGTTAACATCTCTGTCCCACAACACTTCAGTTTATCAGGAGGGTTAACTTCTCTGTCCACAACACTTCAGTTTATCAGGAGGGTTAACTTGTCTGTCCATAACACTTCAGTTTATCGGGATGGGGGGTGGGGGGGGGGGGGGGGGGGGTAACCTCTCTGTCCACAACACTTAAATATAACAGGGGCAGTTAACATCTCTGTCCACAACACTTCAGTTTATCAGGAGGGTTAACTTCTTTGTCCACAACACTTCAGTTTGTCTGAATTAACTTATCTGTCCACAACAACACTCAGTTTATCTGAATTAACTTTGTCCACAACACTTCACTAAATCTGAATTAACTTCTCTGTCCACAACACTTCACTTAATCTGAATTAACTTCTCTGTCCACAACACTTCACTTAATCTGAATTAACTTCTCTGTCCACAACACTTCACTTAATCTGATTAACTTCTTGATGGGATATTATACTAAATCTTCAACCATCTTTGCCCAGGATCTTACTCTCCGTCTTCATCCTGCCTTGCCCAGGATCTTACTCTCCGTCTTCATCCTGCCTTGCCCAGGATCTCACTCTCCGTCTTCATCCTGCCTTGCCCAGGATCTCACTCTCCGTCTTCATCCTGCCTTGCCCAGGATCTCACTCTCCGTCTTCATCCTGCCTTGCCCAGGATCTTACTCTCCGTCTTCATCCTGCCTTGCCCAGGATCTCACTCTCCGTCTTCATCCTGCCTTGCCCAGGATCTCTCACTCTATGTCTTCATCCTGCCTTGCCCAGGATCTCTCACTCTATGTCTTCATCCTGCCTTGCCCAGGATCTCACTCTCCGTCTTCAACCTGCCTTGCCCAGGATCTCACTCTCCGTCTTCAACCTGCCTTGCCCAGGATCTTACTCTATGTCTTCTTCCTGCCTTGCCTAGGATGTTACTCTACGTCTTCAACCTGCCTTGCCTAGGATCTTACTCCATGTCTTTATCCTGCCTTGCCCATGATGTTGTTCTACGTCTTCAACCTGTTTTGCCCAGGATGTTACTCTCCGTCTTCAACCTGTCTTGCCCAGGGTGTTAACCCTGTCTTCAGGTGCCTTGCCTAGGATGTTACTCTACGTCGTCATCATCTGCCTTGCCCAGGATGTTACTCTATGTCTTCATTCTGCCTTGCCCAGGATGTTTACTCTACGCCTTCATCCTGCCTTGCCCAGGATGTTACTCTCCGTTTTCAACCTTTCTTGCCCAGGTTGTTAACCCAGTCTTCAGCTGCCTTGCCTAGGATGTTACTCTACGTCTTCAACCTGCCTTGCCGAGGATGTAACTCTACGTCTTCAACCTGCCTTGCCTAGGATGTTACTCTACATCTTCATCCTGTCTTGCCCAGGGTGCTAAACCAGTCTTCAGCTGCCTCATCCAGGATGTTGACCCGAGTCTTCAAATTGCCTTGCCCAGGATGTTGACCAACGTCTTCAACCTGTCTTGCCCAGGATGTTGACCTAAGTCTTCAACCTGGCTCACCCAGAAAGTTAGCATTCAGTCTTCAACCCCTGCCTTGCCAAGGATGTTAACCCCAAGTCTTTACCCTGACTTTGCCCAGGATATTTACCCATAATCTTCAGCCTTCCTTGCCCAGGATGTTAATCCTTTCTCTTCAATGTGCCTTTGCACTGAATGTTGACACACAAATTTTTTGCTGCTGCCTGCCCAGGACGTTTGCAGCAAGTCTTCAAGCTTGGGTGTGATGTTAACTCCCAGGTCTTTGGCCTGCCTTTGCTCATTTTGTTTTCCTGAAGTCTTCAACCCCTTGCTCAGGAAGTTTCAGCAAAGTCCTTAACCTGTCTTGCCCAGGATACTTCCCCTAAGTCCTCAGCCCAGGATGTTTCCCCAAAGTCCTTAACCTACTTTACCCAGGGATGTTTCCCTAAAGTCCCCAACCTGCCTTGCCCAGGATTTTCCCCAACCTGCCTTGCCCAGGATGTTTCCCCAGAGTCTTCAACCTGCCTTGCCCAGGATGTTTCCTGAAAGTCGTCAACCTGCCTTGCCTAGGATGTTTCCCAAAAGTCCTCAGCCCAGTATTTCCCCAAAGTCCTTAACCTCTCTTGCCCAGGATGTTTTCCAAAAGTCCTCAATAAGTCTTGCTCAGAATTTTCACCATTAGTCTCCAGCCCACCTTGCCCAGGATGTTCATCATGTCTTCAGCCTGCCTGTGCCTGGATGTTTACTCTTGGTCTTCGACCTGCCTTGTCAAAGAATTACCTTAGCATCATTCTCCTCAACCAAACACCTACTTTCGGCTTCTGCTTTTTGGGTGTTACACCAAGATGCAAATAATAATAACAACAGTGATTGTTTATGGCACTTAATCTTACATCACAAACCCTGAGCATTTACAAATACAGAAAATATTAATGAAGATAAGAAGATGAAATTGCAGTAAGTACCATACACCTACAAACAACGGTGCATATTGACACACCCACAAACACACACACACACTCAACACGTGATCCCACACACACTGTCTCACAACAACAGACATGACAGCATGCGTACACACACAGACACACACACACACACAGAGTCACACACACACACACACACACACACACACACACACACACACGTCTCAGAATCAATTTGATGAGCATGGGAAAGGGAAGAAAAAAACTGCTATTGATAGGTGAAGAAGGTTGTTTTAAGAGATGCATTGAACTAAGCTGAAGGATGACTGAGAGTTTGAACTATGCAAAGATGTTAGAGTTTGTTCCAAGAAACCCGACCCTGAAGATAAAAAGAACGATCGCCATAGGTTTTAGTTAAAAATTGAGGGATTTTGAGCAGTGTTGTTGGTAGAATAACGCAACTGCGTAGAAGGAGCATAGAGATGAAGGAGATCAGAAAGGAGGGAAGGAGCTAAGCCATTTAAAGATTTAAAACAGAGTAAGGGGCAGTTTGTAGTCTCTTCATTTTTCGACCGGCAGCCAGTGAAGAGAAAAGAAGTAAGGGAGCGATATGAGAAGATCTGGGTTGTCTTCCCCAAGACCACAAAACAGTGCTATCCTTCCCCCTCATAGTGACATCTCTTTTCCTGGGGGGAGGGGGGGGGGGGCTGATCATTGTGGTCTCCCCTGACACAGCCACACTTTGCGTCCTATTGTTACAGCTAAGCAGATAGATCATCCTGCCCTGCCCTTCATTTCCGACCGTTTTGCACTAAAATACAATTTTTGCATTGAAGTGGACATGTTTTTGGTCAGAGCAATAAGTAGCATAAATCAATAGGTCTATGATAGAGAAGTAGAAAAAAAAGTATGTCATTCCTTAGATCTTGCAATAAAATGTCAACCTGGACTGGGTGTCATACTACACTTCCTGCCTGTGTTCTGTTTATGTAAGACCAGTCTTACAGTACACTGTAGTGAGATGGTGTGACCTGGGGAGCAGAGTTCTATAGAAGACATTTTCTGTTATGCAGCGAGGTTGTGTTTACATGGTAAATGCATCTTGCTCTGTACAAGACCTGTCTTGTTGTAAGGTGGTGGGTGTGTGACATGGGGAACACATTAGTTGTTTTTTTGTTGTTGAAGACCCTTCTGTAGCTTCCTGTATGGTAAGGTGGTGTAACATGGAGAACAGTGTTCTGCAGAAGACCTCATCTTGCTGTGTAGTGAGATGGTGTAACATGGGCAACACAATGCATTACAAAAGACCTCATCTTGCTGCGTAGTGAGGTGGTGTAACATGGGCAACACAGCGCGTTACAGAAGACCTCATCTTGCTGTGTAGTGAGGTTGTACAGCATGGGGAACACAGTGTGTTACAGGAACCCTCATCTTGCTGCATAGTGAGATGGTGTAACATGAGGAACACAGTGTGCTACAGAAGACCTCATCTTGCTGTGTAATAAGATGGTCTAACATGAGGAACACAGTGTGCTACAGAAGACCTCATCTTGCTGTGTAGTGAAGTAGTGTAACATGAGGAACACTGTTTGCTACAGAAGACATCCTGCTGTGTACCGAGATGGTATAACATGAAAAAAAAAAAAAACGGTGTGTGCTACAAAAGACCTCATCATGCTGTGTACAAAACTATGACCTACATAAGACCTCATCATGCTGTGTAGTGAGGTGGTTTACCATGGGGAGCTATGTGTTCTACATAAGACATGCTGTGTAGTGAGGGTGGTTTACCATGGGGAGCTATGTGTTCTACATAAGACCTCATCATGCTGTGTAGTGAGGTGGTTTACCATGGGGAGCTATGTGTTCTACATAAGACCTCATCATGCTGTGTAGTGAGGTGGTTTACCATGGGGAGCTATGTGTTCTACATAAGACCTCATCTTGCTGTGTACTGAGGTGATGTGACATCCAGAATACAAACAGAAAAGAGTGCTCAGGAAACGGACTCCTGTGTCCATATCCAATGGGTAACTAGTTTCCAGATCCTAGACAATGTGCTCCCAGATCCACAACCACATGTTATCAGATCCCTGACCATGTGTTATCATATCCAACGAGCCCTGTATAAATGAACTCAATATGCTTGTATGATTGTGGTGTACATAAGAAGACATACAGAAGACAGGTGTTCAATATAGGGAGTAATACCACCAGGGGATGGAGGGGCACAGAAGACCAGGTGTGTGCTAACACAGACAGTATACCACCAGGGGATGGAGGGGCACAGAAGACCCTGGTGTGTGCTAACACAGAGGGTAATACCACCAGGGGATGGAGGGGCACAGAAGAAGACCAGGTGTGTGCTAACACAGAGAGTAATACCACCAGGGGATGGAGGGGCACAGAAGACCAGGTGTGTGCTAACACAGAGGGTAATACCACCAGGGGATGGAGGGGCACAGAAGACCTGGTGTGTGCTAACACAAAGAGTAATACCACCAGGGGATGGAGGGGCACAGAAGACCTGGTGTGTGCTAACACAGAGAGTAATACCACCAGGGGATGGAGGGGCACAGAAGACCAGGTGTGTGCTAACACAGAGAGTAATACACCAGGAGGGGGGGGGGGGGGGGGCACAGAAGACCAGGTGTGTGCTAACACAGAGGGTAATACACCAGGGGATGGAGGGGCACACAGAAGACTTGGGGTGTGCTAACACAGAGGGTAATACACAAGGGGATGGGGGGGGGGGGGGGACAGAAGACCAGGTGTGTGCTAACACAGAGAGTAATACCACCAGGGGAGGGGGGGGGGGGGGGGCACAGAAGACCAGGTGTGTGCTAACACAGAGAGTAATACCACCAGGGGAGGGGGGGGGGGGGGCACAGAAGACCAGGTGTGTGTGCTAACACAGAGAGTAATACCACCAGGGGAGGGGGGGGGGGGGGCACAGAAGACCAGGTGTGTGCTAACACAGAGAGTAATACCACCAGGGGAGGGGGGGGGGGGGCACAGGACCAGGGTGTGCTAACACAGAGAGTAATACCACCAGGGGATGGAGGGGCACAGAAGACCTGGTGTGTGTGCTAACACAGAGAGTAATACCACCAGGGGATGGAGAGGGGACACATAAGACCTGGTGTGTGCTAACACAAAGAGTAATACCACAGGGGATGGAGGGGCACAGAAGACTGGTGTGTGCTAACACAGAGTGTAATACCACCAGGGGATGTGAGGGGCACAGAAGACCTGGTAATGCTAACACAAAGGGTAATGGAGGGGGATGGAGGGGCACAGAAGACCAGGTGTGTGCTAACACAGAGGGTAATACCACCAGGGGATGGAGGGGCACAGAAGACCTGGTGTGTGCTAACACAAAGGGTAATACCACCAGGGGGGGGGGGGGGGGGGCACAGAAGACCAGGTGTGTGCTAACACAGAGGGTAATACCACCAGGGGATGGAGGGGCACAGAAGACCTGGTGTGTGCTAACGCAGAGAGTAATACCACTGGGGGGGGGGGGGGGGGGGGGGGAGAGAAGACCAGGCGTGTGCTAACACAGAGAGTAATACCACCAGGGGAGAGGTGGGGGGGGGGGGGGGGGGGGGGGGGCAAAGACCAGGTGTGTACTAACACAGAGGGTAATACCACAGGGGGAAGGGGGGGACACAGAAGACCAGGTGTGTGCTAACACAGAGGTGTGTGTGTGCAAACACAGAGGGTAACACCACCAGGGGAAGGGGGGGGGGGGGGGGGGACACAGAAGACCTGGTGTGTGCTAACACAGAGAGTAATACCACCAGGGTGTGGGGGGCACAGAAGACCAGGTGTGTGCTTACACAGAGGGTAACACCACCAGGGGAAGGGGGGGGGGGGGGGGGGGGGGGGGACACAGAAGACCAGTGTGTGCTAACACAGAGAGTAATATCACCAGGGGATGGAGGGACACAGAAGACCGGGTGTGTGCTAACACAGAGGGTAAATACCACCAGGGGATGGGGGGGGGGGGGGGGGGGGCAGAAGAAGACCAGGTGTACGCTAATACAGGGAGTTACACCACCAGGGGATTGGAGGGGGGGGGGGGGGGGGGGGGGGGGTGCAGCACAGAAGATGAGATGAGTGCTTACACAGGGAGTAATACCACCAGGTAATATATATATATATATATATATTGAATTATAAACAAAGCTTGCTCTTATGTCTCAGATTATAGAAACAGAAATAGGGGGGTGGCAAGCCTTCATATCTGCAGTGGTAGATGATTCTGCCTAACTGACAGTATGTGTGCTTGAGTGGGTGAATGGGGAATAAATAAATGCTTCTCAAAATGAACCTTCAGCAAGCAGCTTATAGGTATTGCACACACCAGCCTTTTCTGGAATAGCATTCTTCTTAAAACCGAAAAGGCAGAGGAGTCAAATTACCACTTTCCGCGGTCACTGAGGAGAAACAATCAGGTTTCGAAATACCGGTATCTGACCAGGAGTTATATGTTAGTGAGCTTTCTCCCCATTGGAGATGGTCTCCCGCTTTGGAGACTATAAGCTTGCTGAAGGTTCATTTTGAGAAGCATTTATTTATTCCCCATTCACCCACTCAAGCACATACTGTCAGTCAGGCAGAATCACCTACCACTGCAGATATGAAGGCTTGTCACCCCCCTATTTCTATAATCTGAGACATAAGAGCAAGCTTTGTTTATAATTCAATATTTCTTGCAGTCATTGCAACACCTAGCTGCTCTGTAAGTTGCTGGAATGGTGCTCAGTACTTATCCTTGGAATTCATTGTTTCATTGTCATTATATATATATATATATATATATATATATATATATATATATATATATATATATATATATGCGACCATCCTTTTCAGCCATTCATCCATTGATGAATACAATGACATGCTGTGCTTCATGGCAAAATCTAGCAATGATCCTCCATTCATATCATGCTTGCACTGCATTCAGGCATGTTGTTGTTATCATTATCATGAATACTTATATAGCGGTTATATACTTGGTTAGAGACCAAGCTCTAGGAGCTTTACAATCCACACTCGTTTACACAACAGGCTGTCTACTTGGGTAGTGCTGACTGAAGAGCTGCCAGTTGGCACTTCATTCAGTCGTTTCCTGTGTAATCCAGTCAATATCATTCAATATTGTTCAGTCAGCTTACTTACTTCCCTCATTCTTTCCATTTCTCATGCAGGGTGCATGCTATGTGTAACGTGCCATCCATACCAACAGCATGGATTTTACTTGTGTGGAAGATGTTCACACACGGAACATCAGTTTATAGTTTCATTTGAAGGGAAATGGAGTCAGAACCAATGTAACTAGTAAAAATATGGAGCTACAAAATCTTCATAGGAAAGAGATCTTAAAAAGAGTGTCAGTGAAACATCTGTACAAGAAAAAGCAAAAAACAAACTAGCTCCTCCTCAATCCCCCACCCCGCCACAAACAGATCGAAAAAAAAATAAATAGGTCCTACAAAACTACACTGACAGTGCACAATACTAAAAATTACATTGTAAAAAGGTCTTGAACAAAACAAAACAAAACAAAAAAAGCCACACACATACATACACACCAACGAAAGAGTACGTCGAAGATAGGCCTAAAAATGAAACAAAACACTACATTGTGAAAATATGCCCTAAAATAGATCCTTAAACAAAAACCACTGAAAATAGGTCCAACAACAAATAATCAAAATTTTCCTTAAAACACACACTCTTAGAATTGGTCTTGCAAAAAAAAAAAAAAAAAAAAAACTCTATTTAAAGTAAAACTAAGTATGTAACTTGATTACTCGCAGGACACTCTATGACTGCTTTAAAAAATGCGTCAGTTCACAAGTGTCTTCCCCTGTTCTCTGTGTTGTTGCTGTGACCTCAAGCTGTCCATGACCCCTGTTGACCCCACTCATGTCAATGTGCTGTCCACTGTCCCCTCTGTTGAACAGGTCGGAGTCGTACATGTAGTATTCTGTTGCTCGCATTTTGCATTAAAATGTGTTTTCTGTACAATTTTTGTTTGGGTGGTGTTTGGGTTGGATGTGACACTTTCCACAGAATTCCTCTGTTTTCAAAAGTTCACAAGACAGTCAGGAGATCTGACTTTTAACATCAAACAGCATCAACAAGTTAACATCAAACAGCAGCATCAACAACAAGTTTAACAACAATAATGTGATGGCTGGGCATCAAGTGGTTCCAACATGTCCTTTTAATTAAATCTACATTGTCTACAAGAAACTCTACTTCTCCTGCAAATACTACACATCCGGTTGCTCTCACACACACATGCACACTTGCATGCATGCATGTGCAAGCATACATGTACACATATGCAGAGGTCAAAGGACATAGCGGGTCACACACAGTTCCAGTCTGAATTCGACAGCAGTACAGTGGAAGTTAAACTTTGGCAACTCAGCACCATGTCAGACTGCAGTGGGTTAATGACCCATGGAAATGATCTGCACCATGTCATAGTGCAGTGGGTTAATGACCCATGGAAATAATCTGCACCATGTCAGACTGCAGTGGGTTAATGACCCATGGAAATAATCTGCACCACGTCTTAATGCAGTGGGTTAATGACCCATGGAAATAATCTGCACCACGTCAGACTGCAGTGGGTTAATGACCCATGGAAATAATCTGCACCACGTCAGACTGCAGTGGGTTAATGACCCATGGAAATAATCTGCACCACGTCAGACTGCAGTGGGTTAATGACCCATGGAAATAATCTACACCATGTCAGACTGCAGTGGGTTAATGATCCAAGGAAATAATCTGCAGACTCTCTGTCTGAAAGAATATGTACAGGTGAGGACTCCCTGGTAAGAAGACGAACAATAATGACAATAACTCTGAGGTGATTTATGTTCAACAATGGAAATGGAAAACCAGCGATTAATACCAAAGAATGGAGCTGTTGTAACCAGGCTTTCTCCAGATGGACAGCCTGTTGAATAAGTGAGTGTGACAGCGAGGCATTTACAGCTTTGTCAACAACTGAAATTAAGCACAGTACACATCATCTCAATCATTGTCTTCACCGTCATCATCTTACAGAGTATTACGCATCTTGAGTCTAGGTTGCCTAGGAGAAAGCATGGGCAGCCAAGCTTTACTTAAAAAAAAACCAAAGGAAAGGAAATCAGTTGCTGGCAAAAGGGGAAGGGGAGAGGGAGAGTGGAGGGAGAGTACATGTGGAATAGAGTGGACGATGATGGGGAGGGGTAATTCTATTTTAGTACACCAAGCTCAGATTTCTCTCTCTCTCTCTCTCGCTCGCACAAAAACAATTATTAGAAGCATAAATATTGAGAATGACTAAAATCTTAAAGGGAAGCTTTCTTATAACCAAGTTTCTTATACGCAGAGTCTACTGCAATTTTCAAACACTGCAGAAATTTACAAGAACTGATGAAAAATCTGTCTGGCATTTTAAAAGTAAGTTTTTCATGATCATCTTTTAAAGGATACACAGGCTGTATGGTTTAATAATTATGTGCAAGTCTACTGATTTCTATAAAATTACGAACCAAATTTCAGTTCATGGGCTGATGAGGCACAGTATTCGTAATTTGTCACCTTAGAGTTAATGTTTCAGGAGAAAGTGGACAATAACCTCAGAGGGATAGCAGAAACAAGTTTATTGCCAATGAGTCAATGTATCAGGGGAAAGTGGGCAGTCTTGCTACCAGGTGTTGTCAATACATCAAAGGATGAACGAGAAAGCGTGCAGACCCCCAGCAGTCTGTGATACAGTTTCCTCCCACTGATCATGACATTTCAAAGGGCCACAAGTCAGAATGGAACGGTGTTCCCATTGTGCACTGCTGTCTTTCACTGCACAATCACCTCAAACATCTGTTCTAAAGACATTGTGGTGATGTCCCACACGCTCAGAAGCAGAAAAAAATGCTGAACGGTTCAGACACATGAGATGCTTACATCATCTGCCAACAAAAAAAATTTCTTCAATACCAGCCACCACTGTAGTGACGTAGTCATACATCAAACCCCCTCCTCCCCCTCCCTCCCCCACACACATCCCCAGCCATCCCTCTATTCACAACCATGAGGTATTTCTCTCTGTGTCTGATGTCCCAGCTCTGGTGTCCAGTGGCACTCAGCTGACTGTGGCGTTGGACTTGATCAGCTTGATCAGGTAGCTGCCCAGGTCTTCATCCTGCAAACACAGACCCACAACCAGTCATGGGAAAGTCACATGCTGCATGTGTAAGTCACATGATGTTGTATGGTACTGTGGTCTTTTGGAAAATGC
Organism: Conus betulinus; assembly: GCA_016801955.1. Taxonomy (NCBI): domain Eukaryota; kingdom Metazoa; phylum Mollusca; class Gastropoda; order Neogastropoda; family Conidae; genus Conus; species Conus betulinus. The sequence continues at coordinate 311,155 of JADBJO010000267.1, read as the reverse complement.
CAATAGCACAGCTAGTGGCTGTTACAGCATTGCAAGAAAGCCAGCAGAGGGTGGTCCACATAGAAGGAAAGTTAATCTATAATAACTAGCATAGTCAATGTGGAAAGCTTTAAGATGGAGTTGTACACAAAAGGAACGTCATACATGACAATAATCAGAAGGGCATTGGGGAAACACAGACCTCTGTCAAGGTTGAATAGATTTGGGTCCCACTCTAGGCGTCAGTCCATGAGAGAAAGAAAGCAACATGTTTTTCTGGCAGGCAGGGAATTAATAGTACACTCTGAAATACTTATCCAGGAGTACTTAAAACTGAACAGGCAAAATATCAAATATCAACAGTTGTAATCACTAGGAAGCTTTAATATTCCCTGAAAATACATAGAGGCATAGACAGTCATCACTGGGTAGCAGCAGCAGCTTAACAGTGTTCATGTTACATGGGACGTTGACGCTGTCTTATCAGGCATGTGACAGTCCTGAATCATCCACTGGATTCTGAGCAGTCGTCATACATCTGCACCTGAATGTAATGACTGGCCTCATTGCCTCTTCTCACCACAATGGTCCATGAGTTCTGGGATTAGGGACACCACATTTCTGCCCAATGTTGTACAACAATGCTGGATCCTTAGGCTGACATATCTCCCAAACACACTGTGTTCAACCCACTTCCCCATTCTGTCTCTGGGTCAGGTTTCGTCAAACAGCTTCCTAGGGAATTTTTTTTTTTTTTTTCCCTTTTCTGCGGACAGACCACCACCCATGCTGACACCTCACCTCCATGGTGGAGGTAATCATGAGACATTTTTCAAGCTCTTTCCAGCCACTCCAAAGCACTCTACACGATCAACTGAAGACACACACACCTGCACTAACACACTGGTCTGCCTATCCCTGATATCCTGACTGTGTTCTCCCTCCTTCTCTTTCCCCCAACCCCCTCCCTTCCCACTGCTGCAACACCTGCTCATCATGTTTCACCCTCCCTGCACATCCACAATGCACACTCCGCTGCCCACAAATCCTGTCTTCCACAACACACACACACACACACAAGCACACACACAGTCTGTGTGATTGAAAAAAGGTTTAAAAGGTGATTTTTTAAAAGAGAAAAAAAAAAAGGAAAGCAGAACTATATACACTTTATACTAAAGACTGCTTGGAGAAATCACTATTTCCTGTTGTTCCAGAGGAAGAGAGGGATGAACATGGACAGACTGTGAAATGCCAAGACCTTCGTGGCCCAACACCATGAAGCTTCAATGCTCTTCAACCCCTTTTAATCTGCCGATGACTTTTTGGACATGAGAAATCCTATCAGCAGCAGATGAACACTGACCCTTGATAGAACAGGAATGAACACCAGCTTCAAGACATACTGAAGTTCACTCCAACAATTTGTCACCATGCTCACCTTTACTGCTCATAAAGCTACACACTTTACTCAAGAATGAAATGCAAAAAAGTCCTTGCATCTTGCTGAGGCACGGAGGGTTGGGTGGGGGGGGGGGGGGGGGGGGGGGGGGGGGGGGGGGGGGGAAGGGGCACATAGGCCCCATTGGCAGGGTCAAGGGCAGCTGTAGACTTCTGCAATTCATGCGCTCTAAGCTACCATTTCCTGGCACTTATCACATAACTCTGATAGAAATCCACAGCAAGAAAAGTAAACATTTAGCCAAGAGTCATCTATACATTCACTATATTTTTTTTAAAACAGAGTAACCGCGGGTGGAAAATGATGCAAAATTTAGAAACAGTGGGTGTTAGCTACCGCCATGGACATAGAAAATAAAATGACAAGACACAATGCATTTCAACCTCTTGGGTCTTCTTCAAGCAAAACAAATAACATTTTGGACAGTGAAAACGAAGAACATGAAACCACTTACCTTTTCATATTTGGCACCTGAACAAAATGACTGCCAGATGGAAACGACAGTGGGGATCATGGAAGAGGAAACAGTGAGGACAGTGGGGGGGGGGGGGGGGGGGGGGGGGAAAACAATGGGCTTTGTAGCTTGTTTTGTAGAGTGGTATGATATATTTGTGATGGTAGTGATTATGGTGGATTGATAATAGTGCTTAGTGGGGAAAGAAAATGAATGATAATAATAATAATAATAATAATAATGATGATAACTAAATGAATTAAAAAATTAAAATAAGAAGGGAATAAACATAAATGAATAAGTAAATGACTTTAATGGGTGGCGATGGTGATAAGATAAGATAAGATAATGTTGCTTATAGCCCAGCCGACCGCAAAGGGCCATATCAGAGCTGTCACCACGTTAAAATCAACTCACAGGTCATTCATCCACACAATTCTTTAAAAGACATAGGCGATGGTGATGACAGTAATAATGCATGGGTAGTTGTATGTAGAGATGTGGGGGTATGCTAATAATGATGGGAAGGGAATGGAAATGATCAATGTGTGATAACGTATCATTGGGGGGAGGGGGGGGGGGGGAAATGTGGGAGAAGGGGGGGGGTGGGAGAGAGGAGGAGAGAGAGAGGAGGGGGGAGAGAGAGAGAGAGAGAGAGAGAGAGAGAGAGAGAGCTCCTCTCTCTCCACCCACCGTGGGGTGGGGTGGGGGGATCATGCAAATAGTGTTGTTGAAAAAGTAAACAATACTGTGGGATGGTGCTCATTGTAGCAGGTGAAATAATGTGTTGGCATTGATATGCTGATGTTAGTTGAGAAGACATAGAAATGATCAATGAGAAACAGGGTATCAGGGGAAAAAAAAAAGGAAAAAAAGAAAAAAAAAAAAAACACACATTTAAGCGGTATTATGTGCGAGTTATGATCATAATGAGATTAAAACTGTGGGAAGTTTTCACACACACACACACACACACACATACACACACACACACACACACACACACACAACAGCCATTTATAATGCAGTACAGAGGTGTTCACTGGATGACAGTATTCTCAGCGACTGATGGATGGTGATCATTTTAGGTCAGCAGTACCATAGGGTGATGCTCATTGTTATGTAGGAATAATGTATAGCATTGGTACAATAGTGCCAGTTGGAGGGATAAAGAAAAATATCAATGACTAGTGGATGATGGTCACTGTCATGAGTGAGATCAACAGTACTGTAGGTTGATGGTCACTGTGATAAGTGGAATAATGTGGTGGTATTAGTATAATATTGCCGGCTGAGGGGGGGGGGGGGGGGGGGGATGACTGATGGATGGTGATCACTGTCATGAGCGAGATCTACAGTACTATAGGGTGATGACATTGTCAAAAGTTAAGTAATGTGGTGGAATTGGTGTAAAAATGCCGATTGGGGGTGGGAAAACGGAAAGTGACTGATGACTAATGGATGAGATAAGAAAAGATAATGTTGCTTAGAGCCCAGCCGACCGCAAAGGGCCACATCAGGGCTGACTAATGGATGATGGTCATTGTCATGAGTGAGCTCTACAGTACTATGGAACGTTGATCACTGTCATAAGTGAAATAACATGATAGCATTGGAATAATAATGCCAGTTGAGGAGAAAAAAATTGGCAATAATCAATGACTGATGGATGGTGATTGTTGTCATAGATGAGATCGACACTGTCACACACACACACACACACACACACACACACACACACACACACAACAAACACACACCCACATACACACACATATGCATACACACCCACATGCACACACACAAAAAAAGTGGGGGCATATACACAGACAGCTGATGGGTGGTGATCTTAATGATAATGGTCATATGTGGGGATATGTGTATATAAAACAAATGAATAAATGAAAACAAAAAAAAAAAAAAAAAAGAAAACATACACACACCCAGACAGACGCATGCACACACATCCAAGCATACCTATATACAGGGGGGAGACACATGTACCTTAGCATACTTTTACACAGAGGGGAGGAGGGGGGTGGGGGGGGGACACAATGTGAACAGACAAGGGAAGGAAGTGGTTGATGAAGAAAACGGTGGGGGTGGGGGGGTGGGGGTGGGAATGATATGTCAAAAAAAAAAAAAAAAAGGAGGGGGGTGGGGGAATGGGGGAGTGGGGGGTGGGGGGTGGGGGGTGGGAGTTGGAGGTTTTACAAGGATGGGGAATGAACATAGCTGTAATTCAATGAGGTAAATAGTTGGGGGTAAAGGTGGTATGGGTGTGAGTGTGATTTGATGGAATATATAGTGGGTTGGTGTTGCAGCGTGGATAGGTGTTTGTTGTTGTTTTAGGATGTTGATGATATGAGGCTGAAGGGAAGGAGTGGGGGTGTTTAAGGGTGGGGGGGGGGGGCATGGTGGAGGTGAGTGGGTCAAGTGCTTGGTCTATCCTTATGGTGGGGGAAGATGGGAAGGGAAGGGAGATTCATGTGGAGATTAAGATTAAGATTAAGATTAAAATTATAGTCCCGTCAACAGCAGAGGTTATCTCAGGACTGTCACCACGTTCCAAACTACCACGTAATTCATGTGGAGGTAGTAGGGTAAAATATAATAATTAAAATATAAATGCATGCATTATCAAATGGACAAAAATGATCCTTGGTTGACACTTGTTAAAGATATATTGATAACTATAAATATGGGCCATGTTTGGACAAATCACTTTACGTTCAATATATGGAGACTAAAAGTTGTAATATCTAAAAAGTTTAGAAAATGAATGTATTCGATATTGGAAAGAAAAGAAAAAAACAACTCATCAAAACTTAATTTTTACAACACCATTGCAAAAGAATGTGAAAGAGAAAATTCTTTAATCATTGTTACAGATCCGAGGCACAGAAAAGCGCGTTAACAAGACTTCGGATCAGTGCCCATAACTTAAGAACAGTAAAAGGACGGTATCTGCAAATGTCTAGAGATCAAAGACTTTGCAATCGTTGCAATATATTGGAAGACGAAGTTCGTTTTCTTGATCACTGTGAAAAGTTTGATGCCACCAGAAATATTTTAATTAAGGGCATACAATGTCTTCATACTAACACTTCAATTATTGTTCCAAGCCAGCCAGTTAATGACTATGGAGAATGCTCTGTCATTATTAGGGAAATTTGTTTATGTTTTGTTCACCTATGATAACCATATTGTGTCTCATAAACCCTGAGGTTTCGTGACAATAAAAATTATTCTATTCTATTCTACTCTATTCTAGAGAGTCAAAGATGTGACGTGGAATACAAAACGACAAAGGGTATTGGTCAGTATAAGTAAAAGTTAAGTTTTAAAACGGAGTGACTGAGGGCGGAAAATGAAGCAAAATTTGGAAACATAGGGTGTTAGTTACTGCCAAGGACACATAGACAAAACAAAGTACAGGACAAGACACAATGCATTTCGACTTCTTGGGTCTTCTTCAGGCAAAAACAAATAACATTTAGGACAGTGAAAATAAACAACATGAAAACACTTATCTTTTCATAGGTAAGGAAATGTTGCTTATAGCCCAGCCAGCCGCAAAGGGCCACTGGCTATCATCACGTTAAAATCAACTCACAAGTCATCAAAATGAAAACAACAAAAAACTTTCACACATCTCTTTAAAATACATCTTCTAAAAGTGTACCAGAAACTTCGTTAGAAGTCTTTCTTCCGTAAAATCTTAGATCAGATGAAAAATGTCACTCTCTTTCAGAAACTCAAAGATCTCATCAGGTGGGACATCTCTGAACAAGGTTTTCATGGAGTCTGCTGTAAAGCGTTTATGTTCAAGTCCCAACAATCTAAAAGAACATGTATCACTGTAAGTGGAACATGACATGGAATGCACCACGAAGCTTCTTTACTTTTTAAAAGATAAGAATGGGTATATAACGAGTGCCCTGTGTGCAAGCGGCACAAGACTGTTTCGTCTTTACGACCGCCTCTGGAACATGGTAAAAACGCTTACAGGTTTGGATGGATTTTAAATAGTTTGTCATCTGTCTGCAAGGTCCATTCCTCTTGTCAAAGGTCTTGACATAATCATTAACTTTCAGTTTTTGATCTGTGTGCGGGACAGACATGTTAGACAGTTTCCCTGTTGTGGCATTCTTGGCCAAACGATCAGCCATTTCATTCCCTCCTTGACCAACATGACCAGGAACCCAAGCCAGAACGATGTTGTGACCTTCTGTTTTCAACCTAGTAAAAATCCTCCCCATCTGCAGGATTCTCAAATCCAGCTGGCACATTGTACAAAACCACAAGCCTGCCTTCCATACCAGACCCATGATCACTTTCAAACATGATAAAAACCTAAAAGATCTTCTCGTGCGGTCCAAATTGAACAGAATCTCCACACCTACACTACCAGGCACACACCCCTGCTCAAAACCTAATTGCAAAATCTACCCCTTCACCAAACCAGACGCCATCTTACAGGGCCCAAAAGACTCCTTCACAATCAAACGTACATTCTCCTGTCAAAGCCGCAATATTGTGTACGCCATCCACTGCCAGCTGTGTGGCAAGATCTATATAGGTGAAACATCCTCCACACTTGAGACACGCATCTCTGGACACCTGGCTGACACCCGCCACCACCAACCCAAACCCGTCTCCCTACATTTCAACCACCCCCAACACAACATCAACCACGCGGAAGTCTTGACACCGACAGTCACAGAGTGACAGCTTTGAATGTACAACGCAAAAATCCCATCTCATTGCCAAACTGGGTACACTACAGCCCCAAGGCGTCAAACATCCAACAGTAACACAAGTATACACACATACCCACCACTTCAACACCAGTTAGATTGATAGAGAGGCAGATAAATAGATAGACTGACAGACAGACAGATGTAATAACAAAGTTGAGAGAAGAAGATGATGAAGAAGCAGGAGGGGGAGGAGAGGAAGAAGAAAAAGAAGGAGGATACATATCATGGAAAAGACGGAAATAAAAATCTAAGAAATATACAAATAGTTATACTAATGATCATGATCATAATCATACAAATAATGATAATGGTAGTAAAAATATAGGAAATGGAAATGAGAAAGATAGAAAGCTAAAATCTAAAAAATATGCAAGGCATAATAACATCAATAATACTTATAACAATATTAGTAATATTTATGATGATAATAACAACAGAGATAATGATAATAGCAATTATATTAATACTAGTAATAATAATAACAACGATAATATTAATCATAATTATAATAATGATGATGACAATGATAATGAAAATGATATAATAATAATGATGATAACAATTACAATGATAATTACGATGATAGTGAAAATCTTTTATAGCATTTCAAAGTTCTACTACTACTACTACTGATTATGACATGATTACTGAAAATATTAAGAATAATTATAATTTAAGAAAAAGAAATAGTATAGTAGTAGTACTAGCAGAAGTAGTAGTAGTAGTAGTAGTAGTAATGATAATAGTTGTAGTAATTATAATAATAATCATCATCATAATCACAATAATTATAATAGTAATAGTAACAACAATGGCAATAATGATGATGATGATGATGATGATGATAGTAATGATAATGATAATAAAGATGACAATGATTGTAATGATGGTAATAGTAATACCAGTGATGTTAGCAGTAGGTGGAAAGGAATAGAAATTATCAATAAGTGACACAAGCTAACAGTACTTTTGGTACAGGGAACATGGACAAAAAAGGAAAAAAAAAAAAAAAAAAAAAAAACAGAAAGAAAAAAGAAAAAAGGGAGGTGGAGAGGGGATTACACACACACACACACACACACACACACACACACACACACACACACACACACACACACACACACACTCACATAAAAAAGAAGGGAATAAACATAAAATAGGACAACATAGCTAATCGAAAGAAAATCAGTGTGAGAAAAGGAAGCTGACTTGATATGTGAGTAAAGAATAGGCTCATGCTATTTTTGGACACTGATGCCAAGTGCAGTGGGCCGAGGGTCCTCACACTTTGTGTTCGAAGTTATCTCTCACTCAAAATGCCAGCACTCTGACAGGGTCTGATGTTCAAAGTTCTCCATCACTCTGTGACTGCCAAAGTGCCAGCACTCTGACAGGGGTCTGATGTTCAAAGTTCTCCATCACTCTGTGACTGCCAAAGTGCCAGCACTCTGACAGGGTCTGATGTTCAAAGTTCTCCATCACTCTGTGACTGCCAAAGTGCCAGCACTCTGACAGGGTCTGATGTTCAAATTTCTCCATCACTCTGTGACTGCCAAAGTGCCAGCACTCTGACATGGAAGAGGAGGATGAGGAAGGGAGGAGGGACTATGAGGAGAGCATGGCTGTGCATGAGACAGAGGAGAGTGACTTTGGTGGACAGCTTGGAGGAGCAGGCGGAAGCGGAGCATGAGGTGAGGGACACAAGTGACTTTCCCGTCAAGCCGATTCCTGGCCCAGAGAGAAGGGACATCACTCCCAGCACAGCTCACCTGATGGGACCAGGAGACCAGGATGGTCTTGCTGTCTTCATCACCGGCCACATTCAGCAGCACGGACTCCCCCACACTGATGGAGCCGTCAGAGGAGTACTGCACTGGACACTGCTTCAGATCACTGTGGACACAGACCATATAGACGTGACAGGCAGTCCATGATCATACACAGACCACACTGACATGTCTTGTGAGATAATGACTGCAAAGAGACAACACATGCATGTGCACAGACAGTCAGCAATTGTTTTGAGATGACACACACATGAGTTCAGAAAGTTGTAAAGAGACAACAAACACATACATGTGCATTTTGTATCAATAATTGTACAGAGACAAACGTGAATACAAAAAGTCAATGACCAACAACCCATAAATGAGTATGGCAAGTCAATGACTACAAAGAAACAACAAGTGTGTGTACAGAATGTCAATAACTATAAAGAAACAACACACACATGAGGATGATTAAGATGATGCTACGCATTTCCATTTCGGTCTGAGACTACATGACTGGGCTGTACTCTGTGCTTCCTTTCATAATATAACTCAACTCGAGGTAGGAGCCGGTCAGGGCAGAAAAACCCACATGACTCTGATGGGATCATGGGATCGAACCCACGACCTCCCAGCCGGGACGTTAACCACTTCACCACGGCAGCTGGTATATATTCTTTGTGTGGGGTTTCAGTATGGGGGGGGGGGCAGGGCTCACCCTTTGATAAGGGTGTAGATGTGTACAGCAGAGAGGAAAGGGGGGGGGGGGGGGGGGGGGGGAGATCACACCCTTTGATAAGGGTGTAGATGTGTACAGCAGAGAGGAAAGGGGGGGGGGGGGGGGGGGGGGCTCACCCTGTGATGAGGGTGTAGAGATGTGTACAGCAGGGAGGAGGAGGAGGGGGAGGGGACTCACCCTTTGATAAGGGTGTAGATGTGTACAGCAGAGAGGAGAAAGAAAGGGGGGGGGGGGTGTAGATGTGTAGGGCTCACCCTTTGATAAGGGTGTAGATGTGTACAGATAAGGGTGTAGATGTGTAGAGAAAGGGGGGGGGGGGGGGGGGCACTCACCCTTTGATAAGGGTGTAGATGATTACAGCAGAGAGGAAAAGGGGGGGGGGGGGGAGGACTCACCCTTTGATAAGGGTGTAGATGTGTACAGCAGAGAGGAAAGGGGGGGGGGGGGACTCACCCTTTGATAAGGGTGTAGATGTGTACAGCAGAGAGGAAAGGGAGGGGGGGGGGAGGGGCTCACCCTTTGATAAGGGTGTAGATGTGTACAGCAGAGAGGAAAGGGGGGGGGGGGGGGGGGGACTCACCCTTTGATAAGGGTGTAGATGTGTATAGCAGAGAGGAAGCAGGGGGGGGGGGGGGGGGGGGCTCACCCTTTGATAAGGGTGTAGATGTGTATAGCAGAGAGGAAAGGGGGGGGGGGGGGGGGGACTCACACCCTTTGATAAGGGTGTAGATGTGTACAGCAGAGAGGAAAGGGGGGGGGGGGCAGGGCTCACCCTTTGATAGGGTGTAGATGTAGATGTGTACAGCAGAGAGGAAAGGGGGGGGGGGGGGGGGGGGGGCAGGGCTCACCCTTTGATAAGGGTGTAGATGTGTACAGCAGAGAGGAAAGGGGGGGGGGGGGGGGGCTCACCCTTTGATAAGGGTGTAGATGTGTATAGCAGAGAGGAAGGGGGGGGGGGGGGGGGGGGGGCAGGGCTCACCCTTTGATAAGGGTGTAGATGTGTACAGCAGAGAGGAAAGGCGGGGGGAGGGACTCACCCTTTGATAAGGGTGTAGATGATGTGTATAGCAGCAGAGAGGAAAGGGGGGGGGGGGGGCAGGGCTCACCCTTTGATAAGGGTGTAGATGTGTATAGCAGAGAGGAAAGGGGGGGGGGGGGGGGGGGGGGGGGCAGGGCACCCTTTGATAAGGGTGTAGATGTGTATAGCAGAGAGGAAAGGGGGGGGGGGGGGACTCACCCTTTGATAAGGGTGTAGATGTGTATAGCAGAGAGAGAAAGGGGGGGGGGGGGGGGACTCACCCTTTGATAAGGGTGTAGATGTGTACAGCAGAGAGGAAAGGGGGGGGGGGGGGGGGGGGGGGGGGACTCACCCTTTGATAAGGTGTAGATGTGTACAGCAGAGAGGAAAGGGAGGGGGGGGGGCAGGGCTCACCCTTTGATAAGGGTGTAGATGTGTATAGCAGAGAGGAAGGGGGGGGGGGGGGGGACTCACCCTTTGATAAGGGTGTAGATGTGTATAGCAGAGAGGAAAGGGGGGGGGGGACTCACCCTTTGATAAGGGTGTAGATGTGTATAGCAGAGAGGAAAGGGGGGGGGGGGCAGGGCTCACCCTTTGATAAGGGTGTAGATGTGTATAGCAGAGAGGAAAGGGGGGGGGGGGGGGGGACTCACCCTTTGATAAGGGTGTAGATGTGTACAGCAGAGAGGAAAGGGGGGGGGGGGGGGGGGGGGGGACTTGATAAGGGTGTAGATGTGTATAGCAGAGAGGAAAGGGGTGGGGGGGGGGGGACTCACCCTTTGATAAGGGTGTAGATGTGTATAGCAGAGAGAAAGGGGGGGGGGGGGGGGGCTCTCACCCTTTGATAAGGGTGTAGATGTGTATAGCAGAGAGGAAAGGGGGGGGGGGGGGGGACTCACCCTTTGATAAGGGTGTAGATGTGTATAGCAGAGAGGAAAGGGGGGGGGGGGACTCACCCTTGATAAGGGTGTAGATGTGTACAGCAGAGAGGAAAGGGGGGGGGGGGGGGGGGGGGGATGAGGGTGTAGATGTGTACCCTTGAGAGGGTGTAAAGCAGAGAGGAAACGGGTGGGGGGGGGGGGGGGAGGGGGGGGACTCACCCTTTGATGAGGGTGTAGATGTGTACAGCAGAGAGGAAACGGGGTGGGGGGGAGGGGGGGACTAACCCTTTGATGAGGGTGTAGATAGATGCGCTCAGCGGTGTGGGAGACGGTGCCCTCCTCCTCCAGCATGATGTTGCAGGTGAAGCGCAGCTGGTGCTCCTCCAGACCCAGCTGGCGGAAGGGCAGCACCAGGCTCCATCAGCGTCGTCATTTCTGCAGCCCGCACCACAAGCATCAGCAACACACACCGCCGCCAGACAGGTACAGACATTGTTTATGGCATGGGCGACAGAGGGCATGGACTGAGTGATGTATTGTTTTAAGGCATGGGTGATACAGGGCATGCACATGGCCATGTATTATTTCAGGGCATGCGTGATACAGGGCATAGACAGAGTAGTGTATTATTTAAGGGTATGGTAAATCAGGTCATAGTCATAGTGATGTATCATCTTATGACATGGAAGATGCAGGGCATGGACTTACCTGTGTATCATTTCAGGACATGGGTGATACAGGGCATGGTCAGTGACATATTATTTTATGACATGGGTGATACAGAGCATGTACATTGCAGTGTATTATTTCAGGGCATGGGTGATACAGAGCATGTACATCGCAGTGTATTATTTCAGGGCATGGGTGATACAGAGCATGTACATTGCGGTGTATTATTTCAGGGCATGGGTGATACAGGGCATGGACATAGAGGTGTAATATTTCAAGGCATGGGTGAAACAGGGCATGGACATAGCAGTGTAATATTTCTGGGCATGCGTGATACAGGACATGCACATGGCGATGTATTATTTCAGGGCATGGGTGATGCAGGGCATGCACATGGCGATGTATTATTTCAGGGCATGGGTGATACAGGGCATGGGCATATCAGTGTAATATTTCAGGGCATGGGTGATACAGGGCATGGGCATAGCAGTGTAATATTTCAGGGCATGGGTGATACAGGGCATGGACATAGCAGTGTAATATTTCAGGGCATGGGTGATACAGGGCATGGACATAGCAGTGTAATATTTCAGGGCATGGGTGATACAGGGCATGGACATAGCAGTGTAATATTTCAGGGCATGGGTGATACAGGCATGGACATAGCAGTGTAATATTTCAGGGCATGGGTGATACAAGGCATGGGCATAGCCATGAGTTATTTCAGGACATGGGTGATACAGAGCATGTACATTGCAGTGTATTATTTCAGGGCATGGGTGATACAGGGCATGGGCATAGCAGTGTATTATTTCAGGGCATGGGTGATACAGGGCATGGGCATAGCAGTGTAATATTTCAGGGCATGGGTGATACAGGGCATGGACATAGCCTTGTATCATGCCAGGGCATGGACATAACCTTGTCTCATGCCAGGGCATGGGTGATACAGGGCATGGACATAGCCTTGTATTATGCCAGGGCATGGGTGATACAGGGCAAGGACATAGCCTTGTATCATGCCAGGGCATGGGTGATACAGGGCATGGACACTTCAGCATATTATTTCATGGCATGGGTAGTACAGGGCATGGACATAGCAGTTTATTATTTCAGGGCATGGGTGACACAGGCCATGATCATAGTGATGTATTATTCCAGGGCTGGGTGTTACAGGCATAGTCATAGTCCTTTGTAATTCTCTGCACTGTGATCTCACCTACAGACTTGTAAAACATGACAGTAATGACCCTGCACTATGATCTGACCTACAGACTGTTGTGAAACATTACTAATGATCTCTGCACTATGATCTGACCTACGGACTGTTGTGAAAACATTACTAATGATCTCTGCACTATGATCTGACCTACAGACTGTTGTGAAACATTACTAATGATCTCTGCACTATGATCTGACCTACAGACTGTTGTGAAACATTACTAATGATCTCTGCACTATGATCTGACCTACAGACTGTTGTGAATCATGACAATAATGACCCTGCACTATGATCTGACTTACAGACTGTTGTGAATCATGACAGTAATGACCCCAGCACTATGTCTGATCTGACCTACAGACTGTTGTGAACATGACAGTAATGACCCCCTGCACTATGACTATTGTGAAACATGACAGTAATGATCCTGTACTATGTCTAATCTGACCTACAGACTATTGTGAAACATGACAGTAATGATTCCTGCACTATGATCTCACCTACAGACTTGTGAAACATGACAGTAATGATCCCCTGCACTATGATCTGACCTACAGACTGTTGTGAAACATGACAATAATGACCCTGCACTATGATCTGACCTACAGACTGTTGTGAAACATGACAGTAATGATCTCCTGCACTATGATCTGGCCTACAGACTGTTGTGAAACATGACAGTAATGACCCCCTGCACTATGACTATTGTGAAACATGACAGTAATGATCTCCTGCACTATGATCTGGCATACAGACTGTTGTGAAACATGACAGTAATGACCAGCTGGAATGAACACAACTTTCCAGGAAGTTATCATTGTGTTTAATGGGATAGCAAATCAGCAGGAACATGTGCGGTTTCACAGCTAATGATATCATGTTCTGTCTATTTGCAAGGAAACATGCCATGGCATGCACTTGATTTATCATTCAGGTGTTAGGCAATCCAATACTGCTGCAATAATTCATTTGAATTGAAATGTATCGTTTAAAGAAAAAACAAGATTTCCTCGCATCCTGGTTCATTTGAAGTGCTCGCAATATACCATGAAACAGAAACACAGTGGACCTCCGATCATGGTCAAATCCAGGATATCCTAAAAAGGTTTATGATATGAGGAGTTCTCAATTCCTTCCGTCCTCTCACACACGCACACACACACACACACACACAGAGCTCACTGATTACTGACTCACATTGTTCCTCAAAACCATGGCAGCGTGCAGCAGTTTGGTCAATTTGGGTCAATTTGGGTTCAGGGCTGTCCGCAGCTGTCACAAACAAGTTCTGATACACATCACACCAAAACATTTCACACACGTACACACACTCACTCATATACACCCACAGAGCTATCAACTAATACCATGGAAGTCAATGAGCTGACTACAGACTGGTGTAGTACTAGTAGAATCCAGGCTGCAACCCTTGACCTTGTTCTTGCTGGGGAAATGGAGCATAGAGTTACGTTTTCCACTCATATATCTTTGTCCTTTATTCTTGTTTCTGTCTCCTGCAGCTGGTCTTTGCCTTGTAGTAGTAAGTGGCATGGCTCGCACATCACTCATGCCCCTCTTCTGAAATCTCTTTGCACAGAAACAGTTCCACGGCATTCCTTTTCCTACACAACAGTACAACACAACTACACAAAGGTGCCTAGACTGGGGGATGGGTCTAGTTGCAAAGTGAAACGACTGCAGGCGGAAATCTAAACAAATCTTAAATAAATGTCAGCGAACCGCCCAGAGAAACGTGAACAAACGAGTCACAAGACAACACACAACCCGTTTCGACCTCTTAGGTCTTCCTCAGGTGAAACAAAGACGGACAAAATAACGAAAATGCACTTAGCTTTGATCGCTTCAGATTGCTTCTGAGTTCAGCGCAAGGAAGGCGTTGAATCCTTGATTCGTTATTTTGTACGTCTTTGTTTCACCTGAGGAAGACCTAAGAGGTCGAAACGCGTTGTGTGTTGTCTTGTGACTCGTTTGTCCACGTTTCTCTGGACGGTTTGCTGACATTTATTTAAGATTTGGGGGATGGGGTCAGTTCATGGGGGACTTTTTCCTGGGGAAGTTATAGTTGGAACAGATCAAAAGAGTAGCTGAGAGAGTCACTTTCCATAAAACACTCTCCATAAAACCATAAATTTGTTTGTTTAATCTACCACCTTCTGCCATGGTTAGTCATTAGGGCATTGTCAGTGTGATTGAATAACTTCTTTGCCCTTGTTTGCCTGAAGATGGTTATAAGAGCAACAGGCAAAAAAACAGCAAAGATTTGTGGATAAGAGGGCAACGCCATCTGTTAATCCCAATGTAAAAGGTTGTGCAGGTTTCGAAGGAATATTGAAGCCTGAAAGAGCGAAGGTCTTCTGGCTTTGAATTTTTCGTTTTATGAAGAGATACCACCTGAGATTTAAGAATATGGCACAAAAAACTGCAGCTCCTCAAAGTTAGAGTTTAAAGCATGGATATTCCAATGGACTAACGTACTATCCACAGTGCAGAGGATAAATAGGAGAAATCAGTTCATCTCCAAGTCGTCATCTGCATCTAACAGAGCAAATCTAATTTGAAGAGAGACTAGTTTGTTTGGCTCTCTGGACCCACTGGCAGACTTGCCTGAAGGCAGAGATGGCTCAGGTTGAGGAGATGGTGGAGGTGGTCTTTTCATTTCTACCATCTATACTCTTCGATGGGCTCCTTTGCCTGCATGGGCTCTGCTCTTGACGTGTCAAGGCAGGATTGCTTGTTTTTTTTGTTCTGTCCAGCAGCTGATGGTTTAGACTGCTGGGCAGTCTGAAAAGTGGCAGATTTAGTGTTCCCACCAGAGACATCCAGTTTGGGTTGGGAGGTGATGGCTTTGTGTCCATTGGGGCCAGTTCCTTTCTCTTGCACTGTTTTTGAGAAATGAAAAGCATCAGTTTGACAGGAAAGTAAGCACGTCAAAACTTTCTTCACAGCTGAAGCGTATGAAGAGACAGAAATGGAGAGACTGCCAAGGACCTGTTTCCATGCTTCGAAAAAAAAGAAATATTATTTTCAGTTTTCACTTTCTGAATGTTTGCTTCCTGTATCCAAAACGGGTAGTTGCATGAGGAGGAGGGGTGGTCACCACTGAAGGTTGCACAATGGGCCAAATCTTTACACAGGGGTTGCTCTGCAGCAAACACCACACAGCTCTTCCCCAGAACAGTAATTTTTAACGTCCACATTTCTGGCACTTGAAATACCACATCACAGATGGAATGTAGTTGAACATGGACAGCTGCATGACAACTTTAATGACTTGTGGCAACGAAGGGGTAAAAATCGTCAGAAAGAGTGTTGGTGAGCACTCTTTCTGTTTCTTTCCAGACTGTGACCCCACGCATATTTATGATTCCTTAGTTCTGATGCAAGTTCTGTTTCTATTTCCATCTCCCAGACGCTTCTGAGATACCGGCATCAGATGACTCCCTTGGATGTGTTCTACTGTCTATGAGGGGTTACCCTGATCTCCCTGTCCACTAGTTTCCTGGCACTCAGCAGCTGTTCTGACTGTCACTTTGACTAGCATCGCAAGAGGAAGGAACCACTCCAAAGTCTCTTCACTGGCCAAGGGTTACCTGCAATCCCCTGGAAACCTTTCTGAATAGCAAATGGACTAATGCAAAAACAGTTTTCTCCTGTTGTGTTCCTTCAGCTACCAACAACAAAGTCCCAAAACCTGTCATTTTCCCCTTTTCTGTGTCCAAAACACTGCCCATTTCTGATTCATGGGACACTCTTTCTTGAATTTGAATGTACTTTTTATATTTTGGGGGGAAGAAAAATTGTGGTGAAGAAGCCATTTTTTTGCCTGTCTCTCCCTTACCCACCCATCATGGAGGCTTTGGTGGGGGACATATGACAAACAGAAGTCCACCAACCACATCCCCCTGACCATGCTGAACTCCTGGGGACAGAGCTGAACACTGCTGGGTTACCTTGGCCAGCCAGGGAACTGCCTGTATTGACCGGCCAAAGCTGGGTAGCCGATTGATATACATGGACCAGAGTGTGAGAGGATCTCATTCCCCTCCATCACAGGTTGCACCGCACGGCAAACATGCCAGATGAAAAGAAGACCACAGAGAAAAGAAACACTTGATGGGGAGAAGAAGACAGAAATGATCCATTAAGAAAGGCACAAGGTAGAATAGGAAAAAGGCAGGTTATTACTTGTCAGGGCCCTCACCCTGAACCTTTCTGACATGGGAGACCCCACCAGAGGCAACAACTCCTACCACATTTTGCTTAAGCCAGTCAGTGACTTGGCTGTATAGATCTAGATGCATTTTCAAAACTAGTCTTCAGTTCAAGTATTGATGCCTCCACCATCATAGCCTAAGGGATCACTGGACCGTGCAAGCTCTCCGACCACGGCAAGGTTAATACTAAGAACACAGACCCTTGTTCTGCTCTATGTGCCCAGTTAACACTGCAGTCACACACTGAAATTCCCTCAAGACGCCTGATTTTGATCATTTTTAATTAATTTTCCTTAAAAGCCTAAATCCAACAGTGACTTTATTTTCATACAGTGAAACAGAGCTGTCCTCATCTTCTTGATAACAAATATCTTTAAAAGTCAAAATAATTATTTTGTTGTTGTTTGATCGAGTTGAAAAAGACACTACGAACAACAAGCACTGATTCTGTGCTGGAGTATGTCCTTGTGTTGGTTGCTTTCTCTTTAAAGTTACCAATGAAACTGACAGTTAGCAGCTTGCTAATGACGTATGAAGGACTGTATCTGTATGCTGACACCACTGGTGAAACATTCTCTGGGAAATTCAGTCATAGCTATTTTTAGAAAGACTGCCACTCGCTTGCCATGAGTATTTTCGCCGCCGCACATTACCGAGTGGTAAGTCAGGCACCAAGATCACTCTAATGGCATGTTGCAAAACAGTTAAAATCCCTGGAAGGTACTGGTGGACTGTGGAGGACTCTCATCAATATGTAGGGCATGGCATGATAGTACATCTGGTGGTCTGTGGACTCTCACCAAAGTGTAGGGCATGGCATGATAGTACATCTGGTGGACTGTGGAGGACTATCATCAATGTGAAGGGCATGGCATGTTAGTACATCTGGTGGACTGTGGAGGACTATCATCAATGTGAAGGGCATGGCATGTTAGTACATCTGGTGGACTGTGGACTCTCACCAATGTGTAGGGCATGGCATGTTAGTACATCTGGTGGACTGTGGAGGACTCTCCAATGTTTAGGGCATGGCATGATAGCACATCTGGTGGACTGTGGAGGACTCTCACCAATGTGTAGAGCATGGCATGATAGCACATCTGGTGGACTGTGGACTCTCACCAATGTGTAGGGCATGGCATGATGATAGCACATCTGGTGGACTGTGGACTCTCACCAATGTGTAGGGCATGGCATGATAGCACATCTGGTGGACTGTGGACTCTCACCAATGTGTAGGGCATGGCATGATGGTACATCTGGTGGACTGTGGACTCTCACCAATGTGTAGGGCATGGCATGACAGTACATCTAGTGGACTGTGGAGGACTCTCACTAATGTGTGAGGTATGACATAACAATACATCTGGCAGACTGTGGAGGACTCAACAATGTGTAGGGCATAACATGACAGTAATGTCCTCTCGTGTCAAAATGGTTAAAGCCGAGTCGGCAGTAATTGATGGTGTTGTTTTACCTCCCAAGAATCAATGAAATATTTAGGTGTTAGCATTGATCAAACGCTCTCTATGCAGAACCAAATATCTGTTTGTCATGCATGCTTCCTGGAATTGCGACGTATTGCTTCTATCCGGTCTTACCTCTCCACACAGGCAACAATCAGACTCATCACCGCCATGGTAATGTCCCGATTAGACTACTGTAACTCTGTGTTAGCAGGACTTCCATCAGAACAGCTTGCACGATTACAAAGGGTGCAAAACAGTGCAGCTCGGCTTGTTCTCAAAAAGCATAAAAATGAGCATATTACACCTTTGTTGCGTGAACTCCACTGGCTTCCCATCAAATATCGCAGTTTTTGCCTATTGTTACTTTGATGGGACACTCCCACAGTATCTTTCTGCTTCTCTGTCCACCTATCAAACTTCTCGGTCTCTTCACTCATCTTCTCAAAAACTTCTGAAAATTCCTAGGCGCTCGTTAAAGACAGTCGGTGAGACAGCATTTAGCTTTAGTGCCCCCACTCTTTGGAATTCTCTTCCTGATAGTTTATGTGACCTGCCCACATTATCTAAATTCAAGTCAGAGTTAAAAACATACTTCTTTCGGAAAGCCTTCTTCAACCATGATCTAAATGCTGTGTCTATTATTCTGACCCGACTTTTATGTACTGCAAGCAAAACTGTACTGTTTACGCTTGAACCAATGAACTTGATAAGTGCGCCTGTGTCGGTGGGTGTGTGTGTGTGCGTATGTGTGTGTGAACACATGTCAGAGCGCGTGTTTGAGTGTGTGTTGAGCGCAATGAGTTGACCCCAAGAGATTGCGCCATATAAAATCCATACATTATTATTATTATTTAATACCAATACCACCTCCAGTCACCCACCTGCTACAGGCGCTTGACGTTTCAGCAGACCGACAGAAGCCGTGAGGGGCAAGTTGTGAGACACAGGCACCAGTGCTGTTTCTCCATTGGCCGGCATGTAGCAGTTGATGCCTGCAACAGTCAGTGTTGTGTGTGACATGTAGCACCTAATATCTACAACAGTGTAGTGTAGTGTGAAATGTAGCACCTAGTATCTACAACAGTCAGTGTTGTGTGACATGTAGCACCTAATATCTACAACAGTGTAGTGTAGTGTGACATGTAGCACCTAGTATCTACAACAGTCAGTGTTGTGTGACATGTAGCACCTAATATCTACAACAGTCAGTGTAGTGTGACATGTAGCACCTAATACCTACAACAGTCAGTATAGTGTGACATGTAGCACCTGATATCTACAACAGTCAGTATAGTGTGACATGTATCACCTAATATCTACAACAGTCAGTATAGTGTTTTATGTAGCACCTAATATCCACAACGGTCAGTGTAGTGTGTCATGTAGCACCTAATATCTACAACAGTCAGCGCAATGTGTCATGTAGCACCTAATATCTACAACAGCCACTATAGTGTGTCATGTAGCACCTAATATCTACAACGGT
The DNA here is from genome assembly GCA_016801955.1 of Conus betulinus. Taxonomy (NCBI): domain Eukaryota; kingdom Metazoa; phylum Mollusca; class Gastropoda; order Neogastropoda; family Conidae; genus Conus; species Conus betulinus. The sequence goes on along the minus strand of JADBJO010000267.1, from coordinate 291,009 downwards.
CAGTGTAGTGTGTCATGTAGCACCTAATATCTACAACAGTCAGCGCAATGTGTCATGTAGCACCTAATATCTAAAACAGCCACTGTAGTGTGTCATGTAGCACCTAATATCTGCAACAATCAGTGTAGTGTGTCATGTGGCACCTAATATCTACAATAGTCACTGTAATGTGTCATGTATCTAATCTTATACAATAGTCACTTACTGTGTCATGTAGCCTACTATCTGCAACAGTCAGTATAGTGTGCCATGTGATGCCTAATATCTATAAAAGTCACTGCAATGTGTCATGTAGCACCTAATATCTGCAACAATCCGTGAAGTGTGTCATGTGGCACCTAATACCTATAATAGTCAGTGTAGCATGCCATGTGGCACCCAACATCTACAATAGTCACTATGTGTCATGTGGCACCTAATATCTTCAACAAACAGTGTAGTATGTCATGTAGCACCTAATATCTACAATAGTCACTGTAATGTGTCATGTAACACCTAATATCTGCAACAGTCAGTGTAGTGTGACATGTCACACATGCGCTTGTCTGTGCGTGTGTGTGTGTGTGTGTGCAAGCATGCGTGCCTGCCTGCGTGCGTGTGTGCGCGTGTGAGGTGCATGTGTGTGTGCATGTGCACGTGTATGCGTACATGTGTGTGTGTGTGTGTGTGTGTGTGTGTGTGTGTGTGTGTGTGTGTGTGTGAGAGAGAGAGAGAGAGAGAGAGAGAGAGAGAAGAGAGAGAGAGAGAGAGAGAGAGACAGACAGACAGACAGACAGACAGACAGACAGACAGAGACAGACACAGACAGAGACAGATGGGGGTGGGTAGTCAGAAAGGCATTGGTAGGAAAACAATTGTCTATCACTGGAAACAGGGTGAGCTAGTTCCTTGGCTGGGTGGGTGATTGCATGGGGATAGGGGGTACCATGTCCACAACGCGTTGACGGCTGGTGACATTAAACAAGGAGCCCTGTGGCATTCCTCTCCACCCTCACATCAACCTCTTCTGCCTGCCTCAAAACCGTTATCACCGACAGGGACAAATGCCAGTTTAAGGCCATAGAACAAAGTGTAGCTGACACCTTGGCGGCTCGTTTCAAATACTTAGCTTCATGTCGCTGCTTCAAGACGTCACACACACACACACACACACACACACACACACACACACACACACACACACACACACACACACACACACACACATTAAACAAGGGAAGGAGAAAAGGGGGGGATGTACAGAGACAGAGAGAGGGAAGGAGGAGGAAAAGAGAGAGAGAGAGCATGTGCATACTAATCTGTGCGTATGTATGTGTGTGTGTGTGTGTGTGTGTGTGTGTGTGTGTGTGTGTGTGTGTGTGTGTGGAAAAGAACTCTTTCTCTGACAGCAGTAGAAGAGGTGGAAACATTTTACATGGTCGTCTCCTGTTTAGATCTTTCCTCTTTCCATGATGCAGTTACGACGGGACACACTCGTATATGGGCGTAGCGATTTTTGGTTTCCACTATAAGCGGAACTCGTAGCAGGCAGGGAACGGGGGTTAACGATAACGATCACACACACGCACGCATGCACGCACACGCACACGCACACACACACACACACACACCTATTCACAACATGCAGTCATACAGTCACTTTCTCCCTCCCACGTCTAATATCATTCTTAGTAAAAAGACGTTAAACTGACGAAGAACAATGCTGTGTTGGTAGATCTCTCCCACTCCATAGGGTGAGCCTGTTTTCCCCCATCATCAGTAACACACCAATCATCACAAGAAAAGAAACACATACACCTGAAGGCGCTGGTAGGACCCAGAGAAGTACTGTGTGCTCAACTGCCACACCAACCAGCTGGGAGCAATCCTGCACCACCCTTGGAAGCTTCTGCTGTTTTGACATAGGGTGCAAGTGCGCACAGGGCATTCCATTAAAACATCAGGGGACATAACTGCTCCATGGCAGATGCACTTGTGTGATGGTCACAGGTCTCAAATGACAGAATCTACGCAGAAGCATTCCAGAGTCGACCAAAAGGCTGACAAGAAAACGATATACCTGAAGGGAACAAGAGAGGTACTGTTCTCAACTATCAAACTAGCCAGCCTCGAGCAATCGTGCGCAACCCTTCGAAGCCTGTTCTGTGTAAAACTCCGTCATAACCAACCATTCAATTCAGTGTTGGCAATGTCTTTCTCAGTCCATAGGGCCAGACTGTTCACCCAATATTTGTTACAATCTAATCATCAAACACCATCAGACTGAATATTTGTTCACTTGCACAACATACACAAACCAATACCTGTGGGATAGAAGCAAGACATGGGTATAAATATGTCCACATACATAGATATTGTATAACACACACACACACACACACACACACACACACACACACACACACACACAGAGTCATGTCTGTTCAAAACACCAGGGTCAAGTTCTCACCGAACTCTTTGCGAATCTTGTTGCTAAGGAAGACCATTTTCTCCGCTTCCCCATGCACCAGCAGAACGTTGGCTGGGGAACTCTGGGAGATGAGCTGCATGATGCCCTTGGCATCGGCGTGGGCACTGAATGACATGTACTGCACCGTCAACTTCACATCCAGCTGCACAAGGAAAACAGATAGAGTACTGGGCATCACAGTATGGGTCATACGGGCCACTGACCTGACGCATCACATACAAACACCACTGACCTGACACATCGCATACATACACCACTGACCTGACACATCACATACATACACCACTGTCCTAACACATCACATACATACACCACTGACCTGACACATCACATACATACACCACTGACCTGACACATCACATACATACACCACTGTCCTAACACATCACATACATACACCACTGTCCTAACACATCACATACATACACCACTGACCTGACACATCACATACATACACAAATAACCTGACATATCACATAAATACAGCACTGATCTGACACATCACTTACATACACCACGGTCCTGACGCATCACATACATACACCACTGACCTGACACATTATATACATACACCACTGACCTGACACATCACATACATACACCACTGACCTGACGCATCACATACATACACCACTGACCTGACACATCACGTACATACACCACTGACCTGACACATAACATAAATACACCACTGACCTGACACATCATATACATACACCACTGACCTGACGCATCACATACACCCACCACTGTCCTGACACATCACATAAATACACCACTGACCTGACGCATCACATACACCCCACCACTGTCCTGACACATCACATAAATACACCACTGACCTGACACATCACTTACATACACCACTGTCCTGACACATCACATACATACACCACAGACCTGACACATCACATATAAACACCACCCACTGACCTGATTCATCATATACATACACCACTGACCTGATGCATCACATACATACACCACAGACCTGACACACACATACATACACCACTGACCTGACACATCACATACATACACCACTGACCTGACGCATCACATACATACACCACTGACCTGATGCACCACATACATACACCACAGACCTGACACATCACATACATACACCTGACCTGATGCATCACACATACATACACCACTGACCTGACACATATACATACACCACTGACCTGACACATCACATACATACACCATGGACCTGACGCATTACATACATACACCACTGACCTGACGCATCACCTACATACACCACTGACCTGATGCATCAGATACATACACCACTGACCTGACGCATAATATACATACACCACTGACCTGACACATCACATACATACACCACTGACCTGATGCATCACATACATACACCACTGACCTGATGCATCACATACATACACCACTGACCTGACACATCATATACATACACCACAGACCTGACACATCACATACACACACCACAGACCTGACACATCACATACATACACCACTGACTTGACTCATCATATACATACACCACAGACCTGACACATCACATACATACACCACTGACCTGACACATACACCACTGACCTGACACATACACCACTGACCTGATGCATCAGATACATACACCACTGACCTGACACATCACACATACATACACCACAGACCTGACTCATCATATACATATACCACAGACCTGAGACATCATATACATACACCACTGTCCTGATGCATCATCACATACATACACCACTGATCTGACACATCACATACATACACCACTGACCTGACACATCACATACATACACCACTGACCTGACGCATCACATACATACACCACTGACCTGACACATCACATACATACACCACTGACCTGACGCATCACATACATACATACACCACTGACCTGACACATTACATACATACACACTGACCTGACACATATACATACACTACTGACCTGACACATCACATACATACACCATTAACCTGTCACATCATATACATGCATTACAAAGAAAACAGAGTACAGGGCACCACAGTATGGGTGATTTGGGCCACTGACCTGACACATCATATACATACACACCACTGAAGTGGTACATCACATATATAAAATAATATGTTACGGGATATACGTGTGCCTGCACAGTACGTGTACTACGCAATTTTTGGCGTGTTTCATGAACTGCACAACCTCATTGCAGAATTCATGAACTCTGCAACGAGGTTGCGCAGTTCATGAAACATGTAAAATAGCATTGCCCAGTACATGAACTACGCACACGGTGCAAACTCGGTTGTAACCTCAAGCTCAGTCTGTGTATGTGGGTGCATATGACGAACAGATTCACAACTGACTGTATAAAATACTTCATTGAACCAGCCACTGTGGTGAAGTGGTTAGCGTCGCGAACTCGCGGCTGGGAGGTTGTGGGTCAAATCCCATCAGAGTCAGGTGGCTTTTTCTGCCCCGACCGGCTCCTACCCAGAGTTGAGTTTGCTATGGGCTCAGTTGGGAAGACTGGGACCACACAGTCGAGTTTCATCCACTTAATGGATGCGTTTCTGAGAGTGTTGCTCAAATTTCCTGACCAACACTGCAGGTGCCTGTATCTCTTGGGCCTGGTTGACACCGGGATATATTATGAAAGGAAGCTTAGAGTACAGCCCTGTCATGTAGTCTCAGACCGAAATGGAAATCCGTAGCATCATCTTATCATCCTCATTCTCATCGATCAGCATTAAAAAAAAAATGTCTCAAATTCTGTGGCCCTTCATGCCCTGCTCTCATGGTGACCTCAATTTCAATGTCCTCTCCACGTCTGTGGCCTTGGTTTGGTTACGTCGAGGTCACCGTATCGATGAGTCCATGGGGGCTGTCATTGGACGGACGTGGTGGCGCCCTCCGGGGGGAGAGCTCACTCACGCCGGCTCCGCGACTGAGCAATGGTGGTGTCCTGCATATGTTAGATCAGAACAGGTGCCACTGAACACCACCACTGAAGTGACTCGGCAGCAGTGCAGTGTCTCCTCCAGTGGGTTGCCTCTTAACGACTTGACATTGACTGCTCCCTGTGGATTGCCAGTGCCAGGGCTGTGGCGGGGCCAACCGGGCTGTGGCTGTGGACTGGGTGTCGGAATGAGCGGCTTGGGTGCACTGCCTCTGAGGTGGTGCAGAGGTTAGGACAGAAAAAAAAAAAAAGAAAATAAAAAAAAAACTTCACTGACATGAATTCACAATTCACAAGAATGATGAACAGTAAAGTACAAAACAGTGCAGAGAAGGAAAAAAATTATTATCACATATATTATTATTATTATTATTATTATTATTATTATCATTATTATTATTAAAATTATTATTATTATTATCACGAAATTAATTGTAAATTAATGCAGCATACCCAAAAATATCACACACACACACACACACACACACACACAAGAACCCACAAATGCCATACTGAAGATATTCATAATTTGCAACGAAGCATACAACGATATGTGTGTATAAGGAAAAATTTTGAGAACTCCCTGTTCCAAGTTCAGATGCCAGTCAAACTATATCAAAATAGTAGAAATTCAAAAGGTAAGAGAGAGAAGGGGGGAGGGGGGAGAGAGAGAGCGAGAGAGAGAGAGAGAAAATACACAGAGAGAGAGAGAAATACAGAGACAGACAGACAGACAGACAGACAGAGACAGCGACAGAGAGAGCCACACACACACACACACACACACACACACACACACACTCTAACGCACGGATGCACGCACACACGCACGCACGTGCACACACACACACACACACACATTGAAAAAGATAGAGAGAGAGAGAAAAAGCGGGAGAGAGAGACAGACAGAGACAGCAACAGAGAGAGACACACACAGAGAAAGAGAGACAGACAGAGACAAGGAGAGACACACACACAGAGAAAGAGAGAGAGGGGGGGGGGAGGGTTTAGAGAGAAAGACAGAGACAGAGACACACACAGAGAAATAAAGAGAGAGAGAGAAAGCGTGACATCCTTTGAGTGAACTCACTGACATACTGTCGGCCACTCACTGACATACTGTCAGCAAAGAGACAGTGACCAAAATAATACACCTCTGGCAAATGACTGAAGTATTTGAAAACATTTACCTGTTGCTTGGTGTGTTGCTTCAAGCACTTCATATACTCAGCTCTGTGTGATCATGCACTTGCCCGATCACTTGCGCTGAACACCGTCCAATCCAGCAATGGACACAATAGCAATGGTGTTCTTGATATGGTAAACTTCCCAGTCTTCTTTCTTGCCAGTGAGAGGCCTTCATAAAATCTCCAGAACTTTTTTTTTCACTCATCAGACCACAGGCCTTGAGCGGAATCACTAGCAGTAGCATCCATGCTTCTTCGGATACAGATGATCAACTGAAGACGTTTAGACTTTTTTTGCTGTCAGTCGGCATCAGAAACAGTTATGTGAGTAATATAACTGTTCAGATGACTTCATGACGTATTGGTCTGGTTGACATACAGACTGAGTTTGTTTGCGTAGTTCATGGAATACGCAATCTGCGAACTGAGGTTACAACCAAGTTTATTCCCTGTGCGTAGTTCATGTACTGGGCAATGCTATTTTGCGTGTTTCGTGAACTACGCAACCTCGTTGCAGAGTTCATGAATTCTGCAACGAGGTTGCGCAGTTCATGAAATATGCCAAGAATCGCGTAGTACATGTACTGCGCAGGTACACGTATATCGCGAAACATATACACCACTGAAGTGACATTACATACATACACGATTGAAGTGGCACATCACATACATACACCACTAACGTGACCCATCACATATATACACCACTGAAGTGACATCACATATATACATCACTGAAGTGATACATTACATACATACACCACTGAAGTGGCACATCACATACATACACCACTGAAGTGACACATCACATATATACACCATTCAAGTGACACATCACATATACACCATTGAAGTGGCACATCACATACATACATTACTGAAGTGACATCACATACATACACCACTGGAGTGACACATCACATACATACACCACTGAAGTGACATCACATACATACACTACTGAAGTGACACATCACATACATACACCACTGAAGTGACATCACATACATACACCACTGAAGTGACATCACATACATACACTACTGAAGTGACACATCACATACACACACCACTGAAGTTACATCACACACATACATTACTGAAGTGACATCACATATATATACTACTGAAGTGACACATCACATATATACACCACTGAAGTGACATCACATACATACACTACTGAAGTGACACATCACATACATACACCACTGAAGTGTCGTCACATACATACACCACTGAAGTGACATCACATACATACACTACTGAAGTGACACATCACATACATACACCACTGAAGTGACATCACATACATACATCACTGAAGTGGCATCACATATATACACACCACTGAAGTGACATCACATATATACACAACTGAAGTGACATCACATATATACACCACTGAAGTGACACCACATATATACATCACTGAAGTGACATCACATACATACACCACTGAAGTGACACATCACATATATACACCATTGAAGTGACATCACATCACATACACACCACTGAAGTGACATCACATACATACACTACTGAAGTGACACATCACATATATACACCATTGAAGTGACACATCACATATATACACCACTGAAGTGGCACATCACATACATACACTGCTGAAGTGACACATCACATACATACACCACTGAAGTGGCACATCACATACATACACTACTGAAGTGACACATCACATACATACACCATTGAAGTGACACATCACATATATACACCACTGAAGTGACATCACATATATACACTACTGAAGTGACACATCATCACGTAATACACCATTGAAGTGACACATCACATACATACATCACTGAAGTAACATCACATTCACTACTGAAGTAACATCACATACATACACTACTGAAGTAACATCACATACATACACCACTGAAGTGACATCACATACATACACCACTGAAGTGACACATCACATACATACACCACTGAAGTAACATCACATACATACACCACTGAAGTGACATCACATACATACACCACTGAAGTGACACATCACATACATACACCACTGAAGTGACATCACATACATACACCACTGAAGTGACATCACATACATACATCACTGAAGTGACATCACATACATACATCACTGAAGTGACACACATCACATACATACACGACTGAAGTGACATCACATACATACACCACTGAAGTGACACATCACATACATACACAACTGAAGCGACATCACATACATACACCACTGAAGTGACATCACATACATACATCACTGAAGTGACATCACATACATACATCACTGAAGTAACATCACATACATACACTACTGAAGTAGCATCACATACATACACCACTGAAGTGACATCACATACATACACCACTGACATACATCACAAGGAAAATGCCAGTGACTTGAACTGCCACATAACAGCCAGGAGGAAGTCTGTAGAAAACAGTGAACACCCAATTCTCAGGGGCTGTGGTTGGAAAAGTGAGGCTGTTGTCAACAGAGGACTTGGCCACTGGATGCCCTGCACATGCAGGATCTGATGGGATCAACTGACACCACAGGATGCCCTGCACACGCGCTGGATCTGACAGGATCAACTGCACATCACTGGATGCCCTGCACATGCAGGATCTGACAAGATCAACTGAACACCACAGGATGCCCTGCACACGCTGGATCTGACAGAATCCACTGCACATGCAGGATCTGATGGGATCAACTGAACACCACAGGATGCCCTGCACACACTGGATCTGACAGAATCCACTGCACATGCTGGATCTGACAGGATCCACTGCACATCACCAAATACACTGCACATACTGGATCCGACAGGATCCATTGCACATGCTGGATCTGACAGGATCCACTGTAATAACTCACAGCAGTGCACTGCCTCCTCTGGTGTGCTGCTTCATGATGAAGTAACACTGACTGTTCCAGGGGTACTGTCCTTAACACTGACTGTTCCTGGTATACTGTGCTTAACACTGACTGTTCCCAGTGTACTGTGCTCAAAACTGACTGTTCCTGTAGTACTGTGCTTAACACTGACTGCTCCTGGAGTACTGTCCTTAACACTGACTGTTCCAGGGGTACTGTCCTTAACACCGACTGTTCCAGGAGTACTGACCTTAACACTGTTCCAGGAGTACTGTCCTTAGCACTGACTGTTCCAGGAGCACTGTCCTTAACACTGACTGTTCTAGGTGTACTGTCCTTAACACTGACTGTTCTAGGGGTACTTCCTTAACACTGACTGTTCCAGGTGTACTTCCTTAACACTGACTGTTCCCGGTGTACTTCCTTAACACTGACTGTTCTCGGTGCACTGTCATTAACACTGACAGTTCCCGGTGTACTGTCCTTAACACTGACTTTCCCGGTGTACTGTCATTAACATTGACTGTTCCCGGTGTACTGTCATAAACACTGACTGTTCCCGGTGTACTGTCCTTAACATTGACTGTTCCCGGGGTACTGTCCTTAACACTGACTGCTCCAGGAGTACTCTCCTTAACACTGACTGTTCTTGGTGTACTGTCCTAAACACTGACTGTTCCTGGGTCCCCAGGGTTACTGTCCTTACCACTGACTGTTCCAGGAGTACTGTCCTTACCACTGACTGTTCCAGGGATACTGTTCTTAACACTGACTGTTCCAGGGGTACTGTCCTTACCACTGACTGTTCCCGGTGTACTGACCTTAACACTGACTGTTTCTTGGTGTACTGTCCTTAACACCGACTGTTCCAGGGGTATTGTCCTTAACACTGACTGTTCCAGGGGTACTGTCCTTAACACCGACTGTTCCAGGAGTACTGTCCTTAACACCGACTGTTCCAGGGGTATTGTCCTTAACACCGACTGTTCCAGGGGTATTGTCCTTAACACTGACTGTTCCAGGAGTACTGTCCTTAACACTGACTGTTCCAGGGGTATTGTCCTTAACACTGACTGTTCCAGGGATACTGTCCTTAACACTGACTGTTCCAGAGCACTGTCCTTAACACTGACTGTTCCAGGAGTACTGTCCTTAACACTGAATGTTCCAGGGGTATTGTCCTTAACACTGACTGTTCCACGGGTACTGTCCTTAACACTGACTGTTCCAGGAGTACTGTCCTTAACACTGACTGTTCCAGGGGTACTGTCCCTTAACGCTGACTGTTCCCACGGGTACTGTCCTTAACACTGACTGTTCCAGGGTATTGTCCTTAACACTGACTGTTCCAGGGGTACTGTCCTTAACACTGACTGTTCCAGGGTATTGTCCTTAACACTGACTGTTCCAGGGTATTGTCCTTAACACTGACTGTTCCAGGGTACTGTCCTTAACACTGACTGTTCCAGGGTATTGTCCTTAACACTGACTGTTCCAGGGGTACTGTCCTTAACACTGACTGTTCCAGGGGTACTGTCCTTAACACTGACTGTTCCAGGGTATTGTCCTTAACACTGACTGTTCCAGGGGTACTGTCCTTAACACTGACTGTTCCAGCACTATCCTTTACACTGACTGTTCCAGGAGTACTGTCCTTAACACTGGCTGTTCCAGGGTTACTGTCCTTTACACTGACTGTTCCAGGAGTACTGTTCTTAACACTGAGTGTTCCTGGTGTACTGCTGATTCTGAAGCTGTAGCATGTGTGGCTATGGGTGAGCCAGAATATGCAATGGGAGTGAGGCCATGGGAGGGGGGAAGTAGGGGGTGGGGGGGGGGAGGCGACAAGGAAGAGAGAAAAAAGAAAAAGAAAAACAGAGACAGAAAACACACACACACACACACACACACACAGAGGCTGAACTGATATGTCTGCCCTATCCCATACAAAGACAATACAGATGATAACTGATAAGCACACAGATCAACAGCATTCTGAGGTAACAAAACAAAATTCAACTGGTCTAACCTACCGTCTGTTTATTTTCAAACTCCAGTTTCCGCACACCGTTGAGAATTTTGTGTCCAACAGTCCCTGCAACACAGTACCCTGGCATGATGACCTGCACACAGAGGGGACAGTTTTTAACAGTGACATGATGACCTGCACACAGAGGGGACAGTTTTTAACAGTGACATGATGATCTGCACACAGAATGGGACAGTTTTTTAACAGTGACATGATGACCTGCACACAGAGGGGACAGTTTTAAACAGTGACATGATGACCAGCACACAGAGGGGACAGCTTTCAACAGTGATATGATGACCTGCCCACAATGGGGACAGTTTTCAAAAGGGTGTTACAGAGACACAGAGCATCTTCCATAAAAATCACAAAATAGTCATTCATCATTATGTCCATCGCTCCCGGTGGAGCATAGGCCATCGACAACCCTTTGCCATTGCACTCTGTTCTGGGTTGTTCTGGTCATTCCAGTCCAGTTGGTCCCTAGTTGCTTCAGCTCTGCCTCAGTGTCTCGCCTCCAGCTGTTGTGAGGTCGGCCTCTCTTCCTCTTTCCCTGCGGGTTCCATGTCAGGGCTTGGCGTGTGGTGCTGGACGCTGGCTTCCTGGGGGTGTGTCCGATCCAGTCCCACTTCTTCGCAGTATATGTTTGGCCACTGGTTCCTGTCCTGCACACTCCCACAGATCTTCATTTTGGGTCTTCTCCTGCCATCGGATTTTGTAGATGCGCCTCAGACAGGTGTTGAAGAATGTCCGAATCTTTTGTAGCATCGTCTGTGTTGTCCGCCATGTCTCGAATCTGTACAACAGAATTGACTTCACATTGGAGCTGATGATGCACAGTTTGGGTTTATTATGCTGATTCCTCCAGATGCCCAGATGTTCTTGAGCATGACAAAAGCTGCTCTTGCCTTGCCGATTCTGGCTGTGACATCTCAGTCCATGCCTCCCTGTTGGTCAACCACGCTTCCCAGGTAGACAAACGATTTCACCTCCCTGATGGGCTCTCCACTGACTGTGACTGATGTGTTGGCAGTGGTGCTGATTTTCATCAGCTCAGTCTTCTTCCTGTTGATCTTGAGCCCTGTCCCGGCTGATGTGGTCTCCAGGCGAGTGGTCTTGTCCTGTATCTGGCTGTGGCTGTGTGACAGGAGTGCCAAGTCGTCAGCGAAGTCAAGGTTGTTGAGCTGCGTCCCGAGTGTCCACTGTATACCGTTGTTCCTGCCTGTTGTAGTGGTCTTCATGATCCAGTCAATGACCAGGAGGAAAAGGAATGGCGACAGCAGGCACCCCTGCTGAACTCCAGTCTTCACCTCGAAACTTTCAGACAGATGGCCAGCGTGGGCAATCCTGCAGTTCATGTCCTGTAGGTGCACCAGATGAGGGGGGATGATCTTCTCAGGGACTCTGTAGTGCCTCAGCAGTTTCCACAGCATCTCTCTGTCCACACTGTCAAAGGCCTTCTCATAATCTATGAAGTTGATGTAGAGGGGGGAGTTCCACTCCAGCGACTGCTCCACGATGATGCGCAGGCTGGCGATCTGGTCGGCACATGATTTGTTCCGCCGGAAGCCTGCCTGTTGGTCCCGGAGCTTGGGGTCGACAGCCTCCTTCATCCTCTCCAGTTGAACCCTGTTGAGAACCTTGCCTGGCGTTGACAGGAGCATGATCCCTCAGTAGTGGCTGCAGTCCCTGAGGTCTCCTTTCTTTGGCAGCTGATGATGATTCCCTCTTTCTACTGGGCCGGTACCTCCTCCTTCTGCCAGATCTTGCTGAAGAGGCTGTACAGCGTGTTGACAGCTGTCTCTATGTCTGCTTTGATGGCTTCTGCTGGTATCTCATCCCGGTCCTGCAGCCTTCCCATCTTTCAGAGTCGTGATGGCCTCTTGATCTCTGCCTCTGTGGGTTTGTCACAGCTGATGGGCAGTCTGTCTATGCGGGTGGGATGTCTGGTGGTGAGTCAGGGGCGGGACGGTTCAGCAGCTCCCTGAAGTGTTCTGCCCATTGTTTCAGCTGTTCCTCGGTTGTTGTCAGTGGGTTTCCATTCTTGTTCTTCACTGGCTTGTCTGTCTGCTGGAACTTGCCCGTCAGCTTCTTGGTTACCAGCTACATGTCCTTCAGGTTCCCGTGTCCGGCTGCTGCCTCTACTTGACTGGCAAGGTCATTAAAAGTAGTCCCTCTTGTCCTTTTTGATGCTCCTCTTTACTCTTCTGTTCACTGCTGCGTGCTCTTCCTGTGCCTTTGCCTTAGCTGCTCTTGTTCGGCTCGTGTTCAGCGTAGTTTTTTCTCTCTCCTTGTTTCCAGCTTGTGGGTGGTGTCGCAGAGATCCTTTCCTTGTGCTGGGTCTTCTCTTGCCAAGGATCTCTTCACATGTGTCTGCCAGACCTTCTTGCAGTGTTCCCACTGTGTCTCGATGTCCATCTCACTGTCTTCTATTAGCTCTTGTAGTGGCTGGAACCTGTTGGAAAGGCTAATCTGAATGCTGCTTGTGTGTCCCTGTTTCTGAGCAGTCCAACATTGTACCTTGTCCATGTGTTGTTGGCGTTGGTGAAGTCTCACTGTTGTTAGAAGAAGGTGGTGGCCTGATGACACGTCAGCACCTCTCATCACTCGTACATCCCGCCATGATCTCCTGAATTTGCAGCTAATGCAGATGTGGTCAATCTGGTTCTCTGTGATGTGGTTCGGGGATCTCCATGTGGTCTTGTTGTGGATGCGCTTGTGTGGGAAGATGCTTCCTCCTATCACCAGCTGGTTCAGGGCGCACAGGTCTGCAAAGCGCTAGCCATTCTCATTCATCTGTCCCAGTCCATGTGTCCCATGATGTCCTCGTAGCCTGTGTTGTCCATTCCAGTCTTGGCGTTGAACTCTCGATCAGTATGGTTATGTCCTTTGCTCCTCTTCTGTCTATCACTGTCTGTAGTTGCTGGTAGAAGTAATCTTTCTTCTCTTCTTCTGCATCATTGGTGGGAGCATAGCACTCGATGATGTACAGCCTGATGTCATTCTTCTTCGTGGTAAACTTGGCTGTGATGATGCAGGAGTTGACAGGTTCCCAGCCGATGAGTGCCCCCTGTGCCTGCCTCCGTGCCAGCATCAGGGTCATACCCTCAGTGTGGGGAGCTCCATCCTCTGTGTGTCCTGAGTACAGCAGTTGTTCTCCAGATGACAGTCTCAGTTGTCCTGACTGTAGCCACCTTGTCTCACTCAGTCCTAGCACTCTGATCTTGTAGTTTTTCATTGTCCTGATGTTCCATGTGGCTACTCTCATTGTTGTCCTGGGTGTTAGAAGGGGAGTCAGCCTTGCAGCTTCCTTCCGGCTTTCACTGCACCACATCAAAAGTCTCCTTGCCTTCTTTGCACGGTGAATGTTCTGGTTTGTTGTCGTCGATGCTTCTGTAACTGGTCTTTCTTACAGGTAGGGTTGTTAGCCCTATGCGAACCCCTTATCCTCCAGGTGAGGTGGTCCTGCCTTAGTCGCCTCTTACGACATGCATGGCAGGGCAGTGGGTCTATTCTATGCCCAACCCACAGGGCAGGGACCAGTTAGTGTGACACAGAAAACCTTCCATTACAGTCTTGTGGACAACTCATGTCTTTCACATTCCAAGTTTCTCAAGGTTGAATATACCAGTCATCATTTCATCATAGCTGCCAGAGCTTATCATTAACACACTTATAGCTGACTGCACACACACACACACACACACACACACACACACACACACACACACACACACACACACACACACACACACACACACAATGATATCCAATCAACTCTCAGTCTCACTTCCATGCACACACTCCAGAAGTGACAGTGAAGTGACCCACCATGTTTTTGTCATTGGGGGCCCATTTTTGAAGATCTGCAGGGAAAGGCCAGCGTGCAGCATACCAGGTGTGGCAAACACCACCATGGGCCCCGGGTTGTCAATGTAGGATCGATCAAAGGGCTGGTCACACACATTGGAAACATCACATAACAATCATGTATACCATACACCACCGGCTGTCAATGTAGGATCAATCAAAGGGCTGGCCACACACACTGGAAACATCAACATAACAATCATGTATACCATACACCACCGGGCTGTCAATGTAGGATCGATCAAAGGGCTGGCCACACACATTGAAAACAACATAACAATCAATCATGTATACCATACACCATCGGGTTGTCAATGTAGGATCAATCAAAAGGCTGGCCACACACACTGAAAACATCAACATAACAATCATGTATACCATACACCACCGGCTGTCAATGTAGGATCGATCAAAGGGCTGGCCACACACATTGAAAACATCAACATAACAATCATGTATACATACACCACCGGGCTGTCAATGTAGGATCGATCAAAGGGCTGGCCACACACACTGAAAACATCAACATAACAATCATGCATACCTTACACCACTGAGCTGTCAATGTAGGATCAATCAAAGGGCTGGCCACACACATTGGAAATATCAACATAACAATCATGTATACCATACACCACCGGGCTGTCAATGTAGAATTGATCAAAGGGCTGGCCACACACATTGGAAACATCAACATAACAATCATGTATACCACACACACACAACTGTCCAAATATACTATTTGATAACATGCCATCCCTTACACTATTTGACATGCCACCTTATAAACTCGTAGATAACCTATCACCCATACAATGTTTCACTTTGTATAACATCTAAAACGTCACTATGATCTTTTTGATAACCTATCACCACATACAACAGATCATCACACTTACTATTTTGTATCATTTTTTAATATATAACCCCATCACCTCATACATCTCACCACACACACTATTTCATATCATTTTGTCAATATCATAACCCATCACCACATACAACATCTCACCACACACACTATTTCATATCATTTTATTAATATTATAACCCATCACCACATACAATGTATCACCATATATTTCATGCTACCCTGATTCAAAGGTTTAATCTGCTACCTTCTTCCTTCACTGGCACGCACCCCCCTCCCCCCCCCTGCCCTGCCCTGCTCCCCTCTCCCCATCTGCAGTGTCTGCATCAGAAGCATTCCCTTTTTGAACTGCTCTGATTCTATTCCATGGAGGTCACTTAATCAACTTCTTGCGTGGAGTTCAAGGCACAAAACTGAGAACCAACAGTTGAAAGGTGACTAATTTTTATGGAATTAGTGATTCATGCATGAGAAGTATGTTCATGAGCATCAATCAAAACAGCTGAACACTAATTTAGCTTATCAGTTACTTGCCAGTAATACATGATCAACCAAGCTTGTCAAAATTGAGAGATCATGCCTTTAGTGGATTATTTCTCGTCTGCTGACTGGTCAGACGTATGCATGTGGAGGACGAAACCGCACGCGCGCCCCACTTCATACCAAAACGCTGTGCCAGACAAACAGATGCGTGAAAGTGACTATCAAGCGTGAATAATTTCCTTGGACCTTCATAATTCCTTTCAGGTCAGCAATAATCGCCATAATCACAGTAGAATCATTAGATTTGAATAATCTAAGAAATTATTATTCCAAAGTTTATTATATTAGACTGGTCGGCTTTCTCTCATCGACACTGGTAGTCTTGATCCTTTGTGTTCTGCACTTTCAGAAGCTGAACTTTTGAGCACACATCGACGGCTCTTTCAGTAGCCATGTTGGAGGGTCTTTCAGAACCCACAGACAGCAGCGGGCCCTCAACAGTCCCAGGGTCAGTTAGAAGCCTGATTCAAGAGCTAGATGCGAGCTGGATTACTAACATGGACAAGCAGGCGGTTCTTATAACTCTGAGTTGGGTCGTGCACACGGTCATTTTTTAGGCCAAAGGAACAGAACAAACAAAAGACAGCATTGGTTTTCAGCAGCAGAAACAGGGACATCAGAATCCAGGCTCCCAGTAGAAGAGGTGAGCTTGGTTCCATCTTTAAAACCTCAGAAACATGGCTTGACTGCTGGGAGATTAAGACAGTTTGAAGATGCATGGTCTAAAATCACTTCAGACCCAGAGATTTTAAGCATGACAGTATGGGTTAAGGTTGAATTTGACTGTCCTTTAGACCAGTTGTCCATGCTCTCTTGCACTACAACAGATGTCACAAATCAGAAAGAGTGCAAGATTGTTGATTCAGAAGTTCAAAAGTTGATAGCTAAGAAAGTAATTTCCCCTTGTGAGCACTGTCCTGGTGAAGTTATTTCTCCAGTTTTTTCCAGGAAAGATGGATCTTATCACATGATTTTAAATCTAAAAAGACTCAATTTAGAAGTCAGTTATCATCATTTCAAAATGAATACTCTGAACAGAGCCCTGACTTTGATAACTTGAGGATGTTTTTATGGCCTAAAAATTGATCTGAAGGATGCCTATTATAGTGTAGCAATTCATGAACAGCGCAAGAAACTACTCAGATTTCAATGGAGAGATCAACTCTACAAAATTCAATGCTCTACCCAATGGCCTATGATCAGCTCCCCGCTTGTTCACAGAGCTGTTGAAGCCTGTCTATGCCTCCCTTAGAAATGAAAGGTCATATATCTATGGGGTTTTTGGATGATTCTTTGTTGACTGGACTCACAGAGAGCAGCTGTATGAGGAATCTTAAATGTTAGCAAACCACCAAAAGAAACGTTGACAAATGAGTCACAAGACAAAACACAACACGTTTCGACCTATCAGGTCTTCTTCAGGCAAGACACAAACAAATAGGACACTGAAAATGAATGAGTTTGTCACTTAGCTTTGATCTCTTCAGCACAAGGTAGGTGTTCAATGAAACGAGGCTGTTAGAAGGGAGATAATGTGTGAGTCAAGGTAGTAATGTTGATAATTATATCACTGATAGGAATACTAATAATGGTTAACATATTGAAATAATAAATTAAGACAGGATTACTACTACTTTTAGTGATAATAAGGCAATAGCAGGTGTAGTATGAGAGAAAGAAGAGCGGGTTAGAGGATTCCTAAACAGCATGGTTGCTGTGGCAACAGTCTTAGTGGCGATGGCGATGTGATGATGCAGAAGATGCGAAGAGAGCATGCAGAGGGGATAACTGTGTACCCAACTGGCCGACACAACAGTGGTTCACTGTTCTTCAACATCTTCTCTGCTGCCCTCCAGTATAACTCAGGTGCAGTTGCAGACACCATCTTCTTCACCTACCCAGAGACCTCAGAACAGTTCATCCTCTCATTCAGAAATGTCGGCTAAACCTGCTTGTCTACAAGATTTCTGCAAAAATGTCTTAACTTCTGGTTTATCAGGAAATTCAGTTGCTCTAATCATGGATTAATGGAGACCAACCACCCATAAGTCCTACAACACCTACATTCAAAATGGCAGAAATCTGTATGCAGAAGTCAAATCACTACTTGTACTCATGTGCATGTGGTAAATTTTTTGGCAAAACTGTATGCTGCAGGTGCTAGTTATAGTACAGTTAACCTAGCAAGGAGTGCAGTTTCAGCATACCTCTTTCCGGATAACGCAGAAACAACAGGGTCAACATCCTGTAGTCTGTAAAATTGTCAAAGGTATGTTCAACAATAGACCATCACTCCCAAAGTACTTTGACACATGGGATGTAGACACAGTCATTGATATGTTAGCGAGTGGCCAGATGTAGAACAGCTGTGCTTTCTGGAACTCACACTCAGAACACTTATGTTACTTGCTTTACTCTCTGGTCAGAGAGGACAGACTCTCCATAGTCTTACTGTTGATGAAGTAAAAATCCATGAGCCTAAATGCGTACTTGTTTATAGCTCTCTTTTAAAACAAACCAAACCAGGGACTCACTTAAAGCCTTAAGTCATACCTTATTTTGAAAACAAGAGATTGTATCTGGTTCACCACCTTTGGCAGTATCTGAAAACGACTACCCACTTACAAACTGGGAAAGCACCCTTTATCAGTTGCATAAAGCGTTTTGCACCTGTGAAATGAGACACCACTTCTCGTTGGATGAAAGGTGTGCTGCTTATGGCTGGAATAGACATATTGAAGTACTCGGCTCGCACTCGGGCTGCTAGTACTTCTGCAGCATTAAGCAGAGGTGTACCAATAGACAGCATCCTTCAAGCAGGTGGGTGGTCAAACAGGAACACTTTTTCAAGATTCTACCACCGGATCATTAAAACCTTTAGCACACCGTAGGCGCACTGGTGCACCAAGCCACCATTGTGCTTATACAGCCGCAGGCGCACGAGTATGCCCACTGAGGGGTAGTATAATCAGTAAGCTTGTACTCGATTAGTGGAAAAGAACTAATCAGATAAAAGCAATCCTACAATGCACCAGGCTTTAACTTCCTTTCCTTTTCTGTGTGAGTGCCATTTTCCATGTGGTTAGTTAACCATAAATTTTCAAAGTTCGTCAAAGTTTTTTGAGTGAATTTTCAACATGGACGCCGGTGCTGAGCAATTCCTGCAAAAGGTCTTTTTCGATTCCGACTCTGATGAAAAGTTTCTAGGCTTTAATCAAGAGGAAATCGAAAATGTTGTGGCAGAGTAGGAAAAGGATGATGCAGATGAGGAGGAACTGAGTGACAATAGCAATTCAGATATCGACGATCGTGCAGTTTCGGATGGCTACGATCACGATTGGCTTCCAGAGTTTGATTCCGTCAGCGGTCCTGTCGATGTCCCAGATGATATTTCTGCAGTAAATATGTTTCATCTCTTTATCACAGATGAAGTTATTCAACTGTTTGTTACTGAAACAAAGTATGCCGTGGAAATAGCATAGATGAGAGGTGGTGATGCGACAACTCACTTGCAAGTCAGGTTGTGGAAGGTTACATTTGAGGAGATGAAGGCATCTTGGCTATTCTTCTGCTGATGGGCGTTTTCTCAACGATCATCTTATGAATTATATTGGTCCACAGATGAATATCTTGAGATGCCAGGGTTAAGAAAGATCATGTCTAGGACTAGGTTCTTCTGTATGATGTCGTTCTTTCATCTGGCAGATAATTCCACGGCCAAACCCAGGGACCATCCTGAGCATGACAAGGCTCACAAAATTTCGACTCCTCTTTGAACTTCTTGTACCTCTCTGGCAAATTTCAATAGATAAGAGCATGACACCATTAAAGGGCAGGACAAGCCTTCTGATATACATGCCTGCCAAGCCATCAAAGTGGGGTCTCTCAAGGCTTGGGGACTGGCCGATTCTAAAACTGGATATATGTGGAAATGGAGGTTCTATCTGAGAAAGGAGGAGGTTATACAATTGCTTCGGGATGTTGGGGTGCTCACAGGGTTGTGGTCACCCTTGCCCAGCCCCTCTACAACAAGGGGCATGTCCTGTACATGGACAATTTCTTCACTTCTGGGGCACTTTTTGAGGAGTTGGCTCTAAATCAAATGGGCGCTTGTGGCACTCTGAGGCTGAACCGGCAAGGTGTTCCTCCCTGCATCAAGGATGCAAAATCTACTGTGGGCTCATCACAGAAAAGGTTGGCCACACTCTGTACATTGCCTGGAGGGACAAAAGGCAAGTGAATTTGATGACCAGTGTTCACTCTGCAGAGACATTCAGGAAGGAAGTTCAGTCAAAAAACCATCCTGGCCACATGCAAGTTGTTGAGAAGCCCTGTGCTGTTCAGGCCTATTCCAAGCACATGGGTGGTGTAGATAGAGCAGACAAGGCCTTGTCATTCTATATGGTCCTACACAAGAGTAAAAAGTGGTGGAAACAAGTCTTTTTTTTTATCTGCTGGAGGTGTGTTTTTTTAATGCTCTTGTAATCTGGCGGCACAAGCATGGGGGCTGCATCTCTGCTCAGAAGTCCTGTCTGCAGATTGTTCACCAGCTCCTGGAGGGCTATAAGTCTGGTGTGAGTCACAGGAGAGGCAGACAGTCTGACAATCCTCCAGAAAGACTGGTCAATTATGAGCATAAACTGGTCATCACTGACAAGCGCCTGGCCAATGGAAAGCCCTCTCGACCAGACTGCACAGTCTGCTCTGATCATGCTTTCAAACGTCACCAGACCTCCTTCATCTGTCAGTGTCAAGTACCACTCTGCCCCTATCCCTGCTTTGACAGGTACCACACTCTGGTGAATTTCAAGACCCAGTGCACTCCGGAGCTCCATGATTCATGAACACACTTATTTTTTTTTTTTGTTATGTAATCTTTTTTTTCCATAATGAAAATAAACACAAAATACTTAAAGGTTGATATCAACATGTTCTTTATTCATTCCTCTACATTCATTCCAAATTTCATAACTGTGCAAACAATAGAAAAAAAAAAAATTGAACTATGTAGGCGTGCACGTTTTCCAGTCATCCCAAAAGAATGTGGATGCAGGCAGAAGTATCAGCTACCAAATGTGGTTTGCTACAGGTGAAACAGAATGAAGATGGAATTGGTGGTTCTACGTAGACCAAGAGTTGTTCCCAGTCTGTGCTGGACACATTTGTAGACAATGGGAAGTAACTCACATTATGAGCTGATTGCTTTTCAGAGCCCGACGTATTAAGGAATAACATGTAATCCCCGAGGCTAAAATCTTCATGTATACGTCTGACCAATCAATAGATGAGGAATGATTTGAAATTAAACGAGATTTGCCTGGAAGTTGAAGTTTAATGGAAATTATTTCAAGGATGCCATTGGGTAGAGGTATATATATGTGCCCACCCCCCATCAGCAACTCGAGGTAATTCCATTGAACCCTCCCTTCCGAGTTTGTTCTCGGGGATCACACGTAGCTGAAGTCTGGGGCACGTGCGCGGTTTCATCCGTTCACATGTATACCTCTACCCAACAGCAACCTCAAAATAATCTCCATTAAACTTCAACTTCCGGGTAAGTCTCGTTTAATTTTCAAATTACCCCAGAGAAAACTGGTCTATGTACTCCCAATTGCATTTCCCAGTTTGCCAAATTGCATGCACTGGCTCAACCCACTCCTATTTTCTCTCTCCAGTCTGCAGACTGTCCCATATGCTGGGCCATTTCCTTGGCTGCCGATCTGCGTAACTCCACCCATTTACAGCCACCTCCCCCTCCCTAGCAGGCAGAAGTATGTTGGTCATTCTGTGACAAAAGCTTTTTTATAGTCAGTGGCAAGTCAGACATTCAGGGTATCAGTGCCTGAGTACTTGCTCCCTGTGTTCACTCTGTCAACTTACAGTTCTGCAAGTCATTTGCTACGTTGTTCTGAGCAACAGCCAATCAGCTCCCAGCTGTGTCATGTAGGCTTAGTCATGTAGATTCTATGACAAAGTGATTTCATTCTCTGACACTGGAGATTTGATTCTCTGACACCATTGATTCTATTCTCTGACACTATTGATTCAATTCTCTGACACTGATGACTCCATTCTGACACTATTGATTCCATTCTCTAACACAAATAATTCCATTCGCTGACACTGTTGGTTCAATTCTCTTACACTGATGATCCAATTCTCTGACACTGATGATTCCATTCTCTGACACTATCAATTCCACTCTCTGACACTGATCATTCCACTCTCTCTGACACTATTTATATAATTCTCTGACACTGATGATTCCATTCTCTGACACTATCAATTCCACTCTCTGACACTGATCATTCCACTCTCTGACACTGTTTATATCATTCTCTGACACTGATGATTCCATTCTCTAACACTGATGATTCCATTCTCTGACACTATTAATTCCATTTTCTGACACTACAGATTCCATTCTCTGGCACTACTGATTCCATTCTCTGGCACTGCTGATTCCATTCTCTGGCACTACTGATTCCATTCTCCGACACTACTGATTCCATTCTCCGACACTACTGATTCCATTCTCTGGCACTACCGATTCCATTCTCTGACACTACTGATTCCATTCTCTGACACTATTGATTCCATTGTCTTGAAACTACTGATTCCATTCTCTGACACTACTGATGATTCCATTCTCTGACACAGTTGATTCCATTTTCTGACACTATTAATTCCATTTTCTGACACTACAGATTCCATTCTCTGACACTACTGATTCCATTCTCTGGCACTGCTGATTCCATTCTCTGGCACTACTGATTCCATTCTCCGACACTACTGATTCCATTCTCCGACACTACTGATTCCATTCTCTGGCACTACCGATTCCATTCTCTGACACTACTGATTCCATTCTCTGACATTACTGATTCCATTGTCTTGAAACTACCGATTCCATTCTCTGACACACTACTGATTCCATTCTCTGACACTGTTGATTCCATTTTCTGACACTACTGATTCCATTCTCTGGCACTACCGATTCCATTCTCCGACACTACTGATTCCATTCTCTGACACTGATGATTCCATTCTCTACTCCATTCTCTGACTGCCGATTCCATTCTCTGACACTATTGATTCCATTCTCTGACACTACTGATTCCATTCTCTGGGACTACCGATTCCATTCTCTGATTCCATTCTCTGACACTATTGATTCCAAGCTCTGACACTATCAATTCCACTCTCTGACACTGATCATTCCACTCTCTGACACTGTTTATATCATTCTCTGACACTGATGATTCCATTCTCTGACACTGATGATTCCATTCTCTGACACAGTTGATTCCATTTTCTGACACTACAGATTCCATTCTCTGGCACTACTGATTCCATTCTCTGACACTACTGATTCCATTCTCCGACACTACTGATTCCATTCTCTGGCACTACCGATTCCATTCTCTGACACTACTGATTCCATTCTCTGACACTACTGATTCCATTCTCTGACACTACTGATTCCATTCTCTGACACTGTTGATTCCATTCTCTGGCACTACCGATTCCATTCTCTGGCACTACCGATTCCATTCTCTGACACTACTGATCCATTCTCTGCTCCATTCTCTGACACTGCCGATTCCATTCTCTGACACTATTGATTCCATTCTCTGACACTACTGATTCCATTCTCTGGCACTACAGATTCCATTCTCTTATTCCATTCTCCGACACTATTGATTCCATTCTCTGACACTACTGATTCCATTCTCTGGCACTGATGATTCCGTTCTCTACTCCATTCTCTGACACTACTGATTCCATTCTCTGACACTACTGATTCCATTCTCTGACACTATTGATTCCATTCTCTGACACTACTGATTCCATTCTCTGGCACTGCTGATTCCATTCTCTGACACTGATGATTCCATTCTCTACTCCATTCTCTGACACTTCCGATTCCATTCTCTGGCACTACCGATTCCATTCTCTGACACTACCGATTCCATTCTCTGACACTACTGATTCCAGCCTCTGGCACTGCTGATTCCATTCTCTGACACTGATGATTCAATCTCTACTCCATTCTCTGACACTACTGATTCCATTCTCTGGCACTACTGATTCCATTCTCTGGCACTAACGATTCCATTCTCTGACACTACTGATTCCATTCTCTGGCACTACCGATTCCATTTTCTGACACTACCAATTCCATTCTCTGACACTACCGATTCCATTCTCTGACACTACTGATTCCATTCTCTGGCACTACCGATTCCATTCTCTGACACTACTGATTCCATTCTCTGAACATGCCAGGAGTTTTTCCCCCTTGTTAATCCCTGAATACCTGGGTTTATATAGGGTAGGAAAAAAATTCTCACAATCATAGATGAGCAGGCAGACACATGAAATTTGGTGAGTGGATACAAGACATATTAATCTATATGTGTACAAAAAATAAAGTAATTTACTTATCATCTTGGTAGTGAAAATTGTCTCAAATTTTCCCTACTTTTGCACCTATCAAAAATATGTATACTAAGTGTTCCTTAGCAGCTCAGAAATGTTCTAATCACATTCTAGCACAGCTGGAGTCACTGACGACACAGAAGATAAAATATGGAATCACAAGCAGGTGATGGAGAATGTGAACATACAAAAAAAGTGTCTTTGCTGGCTGGATGAAAACAAAAAAAAGTTCACTGTGCACAAAACACTGGTGACAAGTGACATTGCATCCTGGACACAGCTTCACACACAGTAGCAAACCATGGACTGCAAAATGCTTGTTGTAGAGAACAGACCCCTGCATAAGAGTAAAGGTCAGAAGATGAAAAAAAAAAAACCAGCTTCTTCTACCACTTCATGGTCTTCCTATTCAGGGGCATGTAGGCCATGAGCTGATCACTCATGTCTACTCCTGCCATGTAGATCTGTACTGCTGCTGGTTTCTGTCTCTCAGGGTGGTGCCGTGTTGTGAGGCTCATCATGGTGGTTGGCAGCATCACTGTTGTCAGCACATAGACATGTTTTTTGTCCTGCCACCTCAGCATAGCAACATGACCTGCAGCCATACACACAAAAATGATCATATGAGCTTTTCTTTTCTCTTTCTTATAATAAAATCTGTGTATCCCATTGTTTGTAATAAACATTCATGTGTACGGATGCATGGTTTGGTGCTTTTACAAGCTAAAACGTAGAACCAACCTGGATTTTTTTTATATAATACCAATACCATAATACATTAATTACCTAAATTACTTTATATTTCACAGTTTATTCCATAAATGCACAAATCATGGATTTTTGCACAATAAACATCAGTAAAAATATGCCTGGAAACACAAACATACCCATGCACAGAGACACAAAACATGAACATGTGTAGCTGTTCTCTCTCAAACACACACACACACACACACACACACACACACACACACACACACACACGCACACACACACTCACAGAGTAATGCACAAATACTCAGTACATATAATCACTAACTCAATTTGTTTATCCCACCCTTCTCTCCACCTCCTCCCCCTGACCCCCCCCCCCCCCCCCCCTCCCCCCTTTCCTCTCTCCCCCTAGCCTACTGATATATGAATGGATCACTGCAAAAAATATGCAGTCACTTGGTATGTAAAACATACATGGCACATTTACACACAGCACAATTTATGTAGTAATAATTTCTCTTTACCCACCTCTGCAGAATGCATGGACAACTCAAAGAACTGCAAAGGCTAAGTGTTGACTGGCCAGTTGTTCAATAAACCTGGTGTGCCTGTGAATGGATGATTGAGCGGAAAAAATTCAACATTATCAGTCCAATCATCAGTGAAAACAGCCTCCAAATTGTCGACTTCTTCCCCCATTTCAGCGTCAGCGTCAGTATCCGAATCAAACACTTGTTGAGGCCCATGTGCTGGCACAGTTTCGTCTGCTACTTCGCCACTATCAGTGCCCACTTCAGTGTCGGAATCCACGTCTGTCTCCCCACTGCAGGGGTCGAAATCCTCATGAGAAGAATCACTGATGTCTTCTTCAACATCTGACCCTTCGGTCTGGATGAATTCCAGTGCGTCTTCAACGCTAACTAACAATTCACCAGTCCTACTGTGTCGAAGGCTTCGTCACAATGCCATCTTTTCAATCATGGAGCAGAGCTGACCAACAGTACTCTTTGTTTGTGTCGGCTAGCAAGCGAGCCACGCTACACATGCAGCGCAAGTGAATGAAAAGTTGGTAGGGGATAACAAAGGAATCATCTCCTTTCTTGAGTTTCGTACCCGATACGTCACTCAGACAGCACAAATTTTCAAAATCCGAATACGCATATGCGGACACTGGTAGTGAAAGCTTCGTTGTACGATCTCCGCGTATGCGGACATTGGTAGCAAGTAAGTTAAACATGTGATATACACCTTGATGTGTCTAAACTCAAACATGTAGTGACACACATCTTGATGCATTAGAACTCAAAAATGTTGTGATACACACCTTGATGCGTTTTAACTCAAACATGTTGTAATACACACCTTGATGTGTTTGAACTCAAACATGTAGTGATACTCACCCTATATGTTGAAACTCAAACATGTTGTGATACACACCTTTATGTGTTTGAACTCAAACATGTTGTGATAAACACCTTAATGTGTTTGAACTCAAAAATGTTGTGATACAATCTTGATGTGTTTGAACTCAAACATGTACTGACACACATCGTGATGTCTTAGAACTCAAACATGTTGTGATACACACCTTGATGTGCTTGAACTCAAACATGTTGTGATACACACCTTGATGTGCTTGAACTCAAACATGTTGCGGTGCACAAAGGTTTTTCTTGATCTTCTGACTTGTCCAGGTGATGAACAGCTTGTAGTAATTGTTGGCCTGCAAATTTTCACACACACACACACACACACACACACACACACACACACACACACACACACTCCCTACTTACAAAATGAAGCAGATTATTGTGAGGTCTTTCATATACAAACCAGGTCTGACTTATTTTCATTTATAAAAATTAATGTTTTTTGTCTTCATGTGCCATCCATTTTTCTCCTTTTATTTAGCAAGATATAACATCCTCACCAATTAGCTTGTGACAGAATCCTTTCAATAGACAAGATGTACCACCCTCACTGACTGGCTTGGGAAGGAAACATTAATAAATCAGATGTACCACCCTCACTGACTGGCTTGGGAAGGAAACATTAATAAATCAGATGTACCACCCTCACTGACTGGCTTGGGAAGGAAACATGAATAAATTAGATGTACCACCCTCACTGACTGGCTTGTGAAGGAAACCTATCAATGAATTTGATGTAACATCCTCACTGAATGGCTTGGGAAGGAAACATTAATAAATCAGATGTACCACCCTCACTGACTGGCTTGTGAAGGAAACCTATCAATAAATTAGATGTAACATCCTCACTGAATGGCTTGGGAAGGAAACATTAATAAATCAGATGTACCACCCTCACTGACTGGCTTGTGAAGGAAACATTAACAAATTAGATGTAACACCCACACTGACTGGCTTGTGAAGGAAACCTATCAATAAATTAGATGTAACACCCACACTGACTGGCTTGTGAAAGAAACCTATCAATAAATTAGATGTAACACCCACACTGACTGGCTTGTGAAAGAAACCTATCAATAAATTAGATGTAACCCCACACTGACTGGCTTGTGAAAGAAACATATCAATAAATTAGATGTAACATCCTCACTGACTGGCTTGTGAAGGAAATATATCAATAAATTAGATGTAACACCCCTCACCGACTGGCTTGCGAAGGAAACATAATAAATTATATGTAACATCCTCTTGAAGTGGTTTGTGAAAAACACTTTGAATTATGACCATGGAACAGAAAGAATTTACAACAAAAAGTACTGTTCACTGGTGCTGCTTCAAGTGAAAGTCAAGTCAAATCACAGGTAAATTGCCCCGAACCATCAGTCAAGTCAATCATGGCCAGTTGTAACACTGCACGTTTAAGTCAAGTCAAAACATCAGTTAATGGCACACATGGCCTCTTGTACTGCTCCTCGTAAAAGTCAAGTCAAAAAATCACCCCTTGTATTGCTCTAAGTCATAAATCAAAACATGGCCACCTGCACTGCTCCAACCACCTATGTCAAAATATGGCCACCTGCATTGCTCTAACCAAATTTAAATCAAAACATGGCCTCTTGCATTGCTCCAACCAAATTTAAATCAAAACATGGCCTTTTGCACTGCTCCAACCAAATTTAAATCAAAACATGGCCACCTACATTGCTCCAACTAAAGTCACAACATGGCCACTTGCACTGCTCCAACTAAAGTCACAACATGGCCACCCACATTGCTCCAACTAAAGTCACAACATGGCCACCCACATTGCTCCAACTAAAGTCACAACATGGCCACTTGCACTGCTCCAACCAAATTTAATCAAAACATGGCCACCTGCATAGCTCCAACCAAATTCAAAACATGGCCACCCACATGGCCACCTGCACTGCTCCAACCAATGTCAAAATATGGGCCACCCACATGGCCACCTGCACTGCTCCAACCAATGTCAAAACATGGCCACCCACATGGCCACCTGCACTGCTCCAACCAATGTCAAAACATGGCCACATGAATTTTCCAAACCAAAGAAAGTCAAAACATGGCCACCTGCATTGCTCCAACCAAAGCTGCAACAAGCAAAATCTGACACAACAAACCAGACATTGGAAAACTGTGGACCCATGTCACACTGACAGAACCCACAACACTGTGGCCCATTAACTAGCGTCTCAGACCTTTTCTGTGAGGCCCAGAGAGAAGAAGATGGGGATGGCCAGGTTCATCCGCTCCCAGTAGGACTCCAGCAGAATGCACAGCTCCTGGGCCCTCCCCAAGGCAAACACCGGGATCAGCACCTGCAGCAGGGCAGACAACAAGATAAATGTCCACTGAACATATCAGTCAGCTGTTAACAGACTTGACTCCACAGGGGGCAAAAAGCACCAAAACATTCAAAGCTGGGTGTGTGAGTTAAAAAGACGTGTCTGTCCATGGCTGACCAGGGGAGCAAAAGACTCTGTGACCGACAGCAATCCACAGTGCTGTGGATGTCTCACTGGTCATCACTGACCATGACCGACAGCAATCCACAGTGCTGTGGATGTCTCACTGGTCATCACTGACCATGACCGACAGCAATCCACAGTGCTGTGGATGTCTCACTGGTCATCACTGACCATGACCGACAGCAATCCACAGTGCTGTGGATGTCTCACTGGTCATCACTGACCATGACCAACAATCCACAGTGCTGTAGATGTCTCGCTGGTCAGGTATTACTGATGTAAATGGATCACCTACAGCACTGAAGCCTGTTGGAATATACTCTTCTTTAGTCTGTTGAGAAATTCTGGTGCCAAAGCTGATATGTATGAGATAGGTATTGCGGCATCACAGAATAAGAACAAAAAAGGTGCTGCATATTATGGGCAGTCAAGGAGATCACATATCATAAGAAACAAGAATTTTTGGTATAGCTTACTGCTCATCCACTGTGAAATGAAAAATAACAAGATAAAATACAGGATTCGCTATTTCATTTTAACATACAACAGCATGAAAAATAAACAATTCAACACAAAACACAATACAAAATAAAACAAAGTTCAAATAAAATAATGATAATAATAATAATGATTATTTATGATGCTTAACCTAACATCATCAGCCCTAAGCACTTACAATACAAAAAAAAGTTAAAGAAAACATAAATGAAACCAATAAGAAGATGAAATTGCAATAAATACCATGCACTTACAAACAAGGGTGCATACTGACACGCACCCACACACACCCACAAATACACACACACAGACACACCCTCAACATACGATCCCACGCACACTGTCTCACAACAATGGATACAACAGCACACATGCACACACACACACATATGCGCGCATACACACACACACACACACACACACACACACACACACACACACACACACACACACACAGATTCACACACACACATACACACACATTAGTGCATAATTAATTTGATGGGCAAGGGAACAGAAAGAAAGAACTGCTATTGATAGGTGAAGAGGGTTGTTTTAAGAGACAACTTGATGGAAGACAGAAAGTTTGACTACCCAAAGATATTGGGAGTTTATTCCAAGAAACCAGACCCTGACAAGAAAAAGAACAATCGCCATAGGTTTTAGTTCGAAATCGAAGGATTTTGATCAGAAGTTTGTAGGTAGAAGAACGCAACTGCCTAGATGGAACATAGAGGTGAAGGAGATCAGAAAGGTAGGATGGAGCTAAGCCACTGATACATCCACTGAGCAAACAAGTTGAAGAGTTCTCAGCCAAGAAAAAAAAAAGTCATGTTATCCGATTCTGGATCCCACTGATCTGGTTCACCTTTGTTTTTTTTTCACTGGCACAAACAATGGTGTTGGCTTCTACAGGTTCCTGATGTTGATGACCACAACACAGGCTTGTGTGTGAATACTGAATCATTACTATGATGATCACAACACATGCTTGTGTGTGTGACCACTGAATCATTAATATGATGATCACAACACATGGTTGTGTGTGAATACTGAATCATTCATATGATGATCAAAACACATGCTTATGTCTGACTACTGAATCATTAATATGATGATCAAAACACATGGTTGTGTGTGACTACTGAATCATTAATATGATGACCAAAACACATGGTTGTGTGTGTGACTACTGAATCATTAATATGATGAGCACAACACATGCTTGTGTGTGTGTGAAAAACTGAATCATTCATATGATGATCACAACACACGCTTGTGTGTGACTACTGAATCATTAATATGATGATCACAACACACGCTTGTGTGTGACTACTGAATCATTAATATGACGATCACAACACAGGCTTGTGTGACTACTGAATCATTGATATGATCACAACACAGGCTTGTGTACAAATACTGAATCATTTTAATATGATGATCACAACACAGGCTTTCTTACAACTACTGAATCATTAATATGATGATCCCAACAAATGCTTGTGTGTGAATACCCTGCCTGGAACGTGTAACGCACGTCCTGAAAACTGAAAACCGCTACGCCCGGGACGTGAGTGTCACGTCGTAACTTCGTCACGGAAAGCTGAAAAATCTACTTGGGAAACGACCGTCTAAAATGTTCTCACTTCTTCTACTGGTGTCGAGGAACGGCCCCTTTCCCTTCACGCGAGCAGCCAGCTGACCATGTGTTATGCAAATTGCGAGTTGAGGTTACAGCTGATAAGCATATCCAAGATGGCAGCTCAACTTAGCACTTCGCACTTCGTCGACGCCTCCCGTTTTCAAGCGTTACACTGCGCTTGATGTTTTAGATGACGATAAAAATGAAGTGATAGTGATGAAGAAGACTTGAGGATCGGATCCTGATACTAGCGATGAGGAGGAGACGGATGGGAATCAGCACCATTCACTTTTATCGGGGAGACACGTGCTGGTGATGACGTGTCTTCATTGTTAGTTGCACATGACAGCTGTGAGTACAACGCCGCGAGCGAGGGTGACGAAGCGGAAATAGCCGAACCCGTGCCATCAACGAGCACTGCACGCACGCACGCATGATGACCGAGGGTAGGGTAGTGGACATGGTAGGGGCTAGGATGACGGCGAGGGTCCTGTGGAAGCGGCCGGGGGGGCGTGGCATGGGGCGTGGTCAGTCCCAGCCTTGGTGGTGTTTTCATTGGGAATACTAGTCAAAAAAAAACTGTGCCAATTTTACGCTGCACAGAGCTCCAGTCTTCAGTTCCTTCATGACCAGAAACTGGATTCAGGCAAGTAGCTCTGTTTTTTTTTTTTTTTTTTTTTTTTTTTTTTTTTTCCATTTTGTTTGTTACTACTTGATTCTTCATTCTTCCACTATTTGTTTTCTGTATTTCTCTTCTTTCACATATTTCCTACTGAAATCACATAATTATGGCAAATAATGACTGTATGGGTAGGTGGGACTCTGTGTGTGTGTGTGTGTGTGTGTGTGTGTGTGTGTGTGTGTGTGTGTGTGTGTGTGTGTGTGTGTGTGTGTGTGTGTGTGTGTGTGTGTGTGTGTGTGTGTGTGTGTTGTATGCGCGCGTGCGCACATGTGTGCCTAAGCATTGTTTATTTCTCTATGCAAGTTTTCCATATAAGTTTGTTCATTTTGTAAAGCACAGAAGCACTCATCCACAGCAGTTTTTTTTTTTTTTTTTTTTTTTTCCATTGTGGTGTTTTTTTTACATTCATGTGTGTGTGATACTGTTAGTGCGTGTTTGTGCATATGTGTACAGTGTGTGTGTGTGTGTGTGTGTGTGTGTGTGTGTGTGTGTGTGTGTGTGTGTGTGTGTGTGTGTGTGTGTGTGTGTGTGTGTGTGTGTGTGTGTGTGTGTGTGTGTGTGTGTGTGTGTGTGTGTGTGTGTGTGTGTGTGTGTGTGTGTGTGTGTGTGTGTGTGTGTGTGTGTGTGGTGTGTGTGTGTGTGTGTGTGTGTGTGTGTGTGTGTGTGTGTGTGTGTGTGTGTGTGTGTGTGCATGCATGCATGTGTGTGTGTGTGTGTGTGTGTGTGTGTGTGTGTGTGTGTGTGTGTGTGTGTGTGTGTGTGTGTGTGTGTGTGTGTGTGTGTGTGTGTGTGTGCCCAAGTGGGTGTGTTACTGTGTGTGTGTGTGTGTGTGTGTGTGTGTGTGTGTGTGTGTGTGTGTGTGTGTGTGTGTGCCAGTTGTGGGTCTGTTTACTTATCTTGAAAAACTTTTATTCTGTATTTCAGATTCTTCTTCAGTTTCTACAGTATTTTCTCTTGTGTGTTTTTTTTTTTTTTTTTTTTTTTCAACAGACAA
This sequence comes from Conus betulinus, assembly GCA_016801955.1. Classification (NCBI taxonomy): domain Eukaryota; kingdom Metazoa; phylum Mollusca; class Gastropoda; order Neogastropoda; family Conidae; genus Conus; species Conus betulinus. Next base: position 257,295 of record JADBJO010000267.1, on the reverse strand, counting down.
TTGTTTTTTTTTTTTTTTTCAGACCTTTTTTTTTTTTCATGGTTGTCACTTTGAACATTTACCAATAAGTATTATACTATAACAATTTGGACCACACTGTATACTTACAGTGATGCTGAGTAAACACTAAAAGAACTTTTTGTCAGTGTTTTACAGGTTTTATGTGTTGTAACATGTGTATATGTGCAGAAACTGTTCTTTTTTTTTTTGTAAAACCACCATTGGTACATCCCTGTCCATCCCCTAATGGCCAACAAAACTAGATATATATATATATCATAGCTTGGGGTATAAGGAAAGAGAAGCATAAAATCTAAGTCATATGTCAACAAATAGATAAGCAGTCATTGAGGTATTGAACCTACCCCCCCATAGTAAAATTATGCCCCTTTCTAGTAGAATTGGGGTACCCCCAGTAACATACAGATTGTTACATAGAGGGACAATTACTGATAACAATATGAATCCCAGGTGTTTGTATGTTGTTGAGCAAACACCAAAAGGTATTTGTGCTGTGTTTTAGTGGGCTTTATGTGATGATGAATTGTTGTTGAAAAACTCTCAAACTGAAAACAAAACAAAAAAAAAGTTTTATCATATATTATTAGTGTGAAACCATCATTATCACCCCCAAAATCAAATTAGAATGAAATGAAATTGTAGACAATGGTATAAGGAAGTAATCCACAAAAAAAAAACTAACAAATAAATCAACAAATGGATGTGTAATATAGATGTTAGTGAACATACTGTGAAAAGCATGATTATGCCCCTTTTTACCTAAAAAATAGTACCCCCAATTATGAGCAGATTATCATCAAGAACAAGATTCCTTGGGATTTATATGACTGTGATGTGTTAGTGCTGATGTTGAATAATTAGTCACACACCACACTTTTTCATTGTTTTCACTGATTTTATATGATGCAATTTGTTTTTTGTATACTTGAAAAGTGTTCTTTTTGTAAAACCACCATTCATTATATCCCTGTCCATCCCCTAATGGCCAACAATACTACATTATTGTTATACAGCATCATAGCTTGGGGTATAAGGAAAGAAGCCATAAAATCTAAAATCATATATGTCAACAAATAAATAAACAGGGATTGAGGTACTGAACCTACCCCAAACAGTAAAATTATGCCCCTTTCTAGTAGAATTGGGGTACCCCCAGTAACATACAGATTGTTACACAGAGGGACATTTATTGACAACAATATGAATCCCAGGTGTTTGTAATATTGTTGAGCAAACACCAAAAGGTATTTGTGCTGTGTTTAGTGGGCTTTTGGTGAATTGTTGTAAAAACTCTCAAATTGAAAAACAAAACAAAAACTGTTTTATCATATGTTATTAGTGTGAACCATCATTATTACCCCCAAAATAAAGTTAAAATGATGTGAAATTGTAGACAAGGGTATAAAGAAGTAATCCACAAAAAAAAATAACAAATAACTCAAGAAATGGATGAGTAACAGAGATGTTAGTGAACATACCATGAAAAGCATGATTATGCCCCTTTTTACCTAAATAATAGTACCCCCATTATGAGCATTATCATCAAGAACAAGATTCCTTGGGATTTATATGACTGTGATGTGTTAGTGCTGATGTTGAATAAACAGCAAGACCACTTTTACAGTGTTTGATTCATTCTATTTGGCAGCAGTGTGTTTGTGTATACTCGAAAAAAAACTGTTATTTTTTGTAAACTTTTTATAATTATGTCAATTTCTGATATACTTATTATCAACATAATCAAGTCATTTTGACAGGACATTGTAGACAAATGCATAACAACAAAACATGCAAAAAATCAGAGAGATCTGTCAAGAAATAAGTGAGCTGTAACCATTTTATTGATGTGTGTGACCACTGAATCATTAATATGATGATCACAACACAGGCTTGTGAGTGAATACTGATCATATGATGATCACAACATAGGCTTGTGTACAACAACTGAATCATTAATATGATGATCACAACACAGGCTTGTGTGTAAATACTGAATCATTCATATGATGATCACAACACACATGCTTGTGTGTGAATATAATCATTCATATGATGATCACAACACAGGCTTGTATATGAATACTGAATCATTGATATGAACAGTCAATGATTTTTTTTTTTTCCTGCTGGAACAATCTTTAACCACAGGGCATGATGTAATGTCACACATACTGTCAATGTCTATCTTCCAGCATACAAGTTTGTGCACCAATCCACTGTTACTATTTTTTCCAACTATGTCCATTTTCAGTACTTCTCTGCTGGTGATCTTCATTCATTTGTTTGATTTTTCTTTTTCTTGACCATCTACCTTTCTATCTCTCTTTCTTTCTATCTCTCCTGCTTAGAATCGCTAAAACTGTGCCTAGTATTGTTAATACAGTGCTTAGAATTGCTAATACAGTGCATCTACAGACTGAGGAGAAATCATTCTGCACACTTGCCAAATAAAGAACAAGACACAAAATCTAACTGATCCTCGTAACCTCTCTTCACAAACTTGATAAACTGCAGAAAAGCAAAGCAAAATTTTAATTTTCTGGACTTCTGTTTATTCTGGAAGATTTGCACTATAATATGTATTATCTCCTCTTTTTTTATGCCACATGTATTCTCTCCCCTTCCTTCTGCCACATGTATTCTCTCCCCTTTCTTCTGCCACATGTATTCTTTCCTCTTTCCTTCATCGCACATTTTCTTACCCTTTCCTCCATCACATGTCTTCTCTCCCCTTTCCTCTGTCACATGCAGTCTCTTCCCTCTCCTTAACACATGTCTTCTATCCACATTCTTCTGTCATAGTTTTCTCTCCCCTTTCTTCAGTCGTTGTATTGTCTCCCCTTTCCCCTGTCATAGTATTCTCTTCCCTTTCTTCTCCCGTAGTCTTCTCTCCCCTTTCTTTTATCATAGTATGCTCTCCCTTTCTTATGTCGTAATCTTCTCCCCTTTCTTCTGTCATAGTATTCTCTCCCCTTTCTTTTGTCACACCATTCTCTCCCCTTTCTTCTGTCATAGTCTTCTCTCCCTTTTCTTCTGTCATAGCCTTCTCCTCTTTCTTCTGTCATAGTGTTATCTCCCCTTTCTTTTGTCATAGTCTTCTCTCCCCTTTCTTCTCTCGTAGTATTCTCTCCCCTTTCTTTTGTCATAGCATTCTCTCCCTTTCTTTTGTTGTGTAGTATTCTCTCCCCCTTTCTTCTGTCGGAGTATTCTCTCCCCTTTCCTGTGCCATAGTTTTCTCTCCCCTTTCTTCTGTTGTAGTCTTCTTGTCCCTTTCTTCTGTCATAGTATTCTGTCCCCTTAGTCTTCTGTCCCCTTTCTCTGTCATAATCTTCTCTCTCCTTTTCTTCTGTTTAGTATTTTCTCCCCTTTCTTCTGTCGTAGTCTTCTCTCCCCTTTCTTCTGTCGTAGTCTTCTCTCCCCTTTCTTCTGTCGTGGTATTCTCTCCCCTTTTCATCTGTCGTGGTATTCTCTCCCCTTTCATCTGTCATGTTATTCTCTCTCCTTTCTTCTGTCATAGTCTCTTCTCCCCTTTCTTCCAGCATGTTATTCTCTCTCCTTTCTTCTGTCATAGTATTTTCTCCCCTCCTTCTATCGTAGTATTCTCTCACCTTTCCCCCGTTCTCTACACAGGTGTGAACCTTCTTCAGGAAATCACGTTCACGGCATCGCTTGGAATCACGAATCGTTGTGGCATAGGTGGATTCCGTGATAAGGAGGTCAGGGCGACATTTGTCAATCCAGGCTGACCCCAAGTGTCGATCTGGGGTCATGTTGTAATCCCCCTGACGCAGTTCAAGAACAATGTCACACATCAAGGACACTGACACAAATAATGAATACTGAGAAAAACAGACAGACAAAATCAAAAACACTTACACAAATCAAAGAACTCTGACACAAACAAATCAAAGAACTCTGACACAAGTCAAAGAATAATAGTCCTTTTTCACTAAAACAAACACACAACAAGCAAAGGAAAAAACCTTGATATACATCAGGCACATTTAGTTAAACAGCAGGAAAAGATTCTAAATACAGACAACAGGCCCAGGATTAAACTGAACATATGCAACCTTTCCAAGGACAAGACATTGTCAGGTGCTACACTATAAACACAATGGTCATAGGTTACGAGCCTGAAAAAATACTGCAGCACTACACACACAATGAAAACAAGGCTTATTTCATTCAAAGCATACCTTGCGCCGAACTGGATGAAGATAAGTGATTGCTTGTTCATTTTCATTGTCCTAAGTGTAGTACATCTTGCCTGATTAAGACCTTAGAAGCCGAAACATGTCATGTTTCGCCTTGTGATTCATTTGTCTATGTTATGTTTTTTTCTAAAGCTTTATCAATAATTGTTCAAATCCTGGTGTTCTGCCAGGAAGCTGCAGTCCACCACCACAAAGACCATCCCCTGCATGAGATGTCATGGTGCTCTACCAGGGAGCTGCAGTCCACCACCACAAAGACCATCCCCTGCATCAGATGTCTTGGTGCTCTACCAGGGAGCTGCAGCCCAACATCCTAAGGGCTTCGCCATGCATGAGATGTCTTGGTGGTCTACCAAGGGGCTGCAGCCCAACATCCTAAGGACCTCGCCATGCATGAGACGTCTTGGTGCTCTACCAGGGACTGCAGCCCAACATCCAAAGGACCTCGCCATGCATGAGACGTCTTGATGCTCTACCAGGGAGCTGCAGCCCAACATCCTAAGGACCTCACCATGCATGAGACGTCTTGATGCTCTGCCAGGGAGCTGCAGCCCAACATCCTAAGGACCTCACCATGCATGAGACGTCTTGATGCTCTGCCAGGGAGCTGCAGCCCAACATCCTAAGGACCTCACCATGCATGAGATGTCTTGATGCTCTGCCAGGGAGGAGCTGCAGCCCAACATCCTAAGGACCTCACCATGCATGAGATGTCTTGATGCTCTGCCAGGGAGCTGCAGCCCACACCTAAGGACCTCACCATGCATGAGATGTCTTGATGCTCTGCCAGGGAGCTGCAGCCCAACACCACAAGGACCTCACCATGCATGAGATGTCTTGATGCTCTGCCAGGAGCTGCAGCCCAACACCACAAGGACCTCACCATGCATGAGATGTCTTGATGCTCTGCCAGGGAGCTGCAGCCCAACATCTAAGGACCTCACCATGCATGAGATGTCTTGATGCTCTGCCAGGGAGCTGCAGCCCAACACCACAAGGACCTCACCATGCATGAGATGTCTTGATGCTCTGCCAGGGAGCTGCAGCCCAACACCTAAGGACCTCACCATGCATGAGATGTCTTGATGCTCTACCAGGGAGCTGCAGCCCAACATCCTAAGGACCTCGCCATGCATGAGATGTCTTGATGCTCTACCAGGGAGCTGCAGCCCAACATCCTAAGGATCGCCATGCATGAGATGTCTTGATGCTCTACCAGGGAGCTGCAGCCCAACATCCTAAGGACCTCGCCATGCATGAGATGTCTTGATGCTCTACCAGGGAGCTGCAGCCCAACATCCTAAGGACCTCCCCATGCATGAGATGTCTTGATGCTCTACCAGGGAGCTGCAGCCCAACATCCTAAGGACCTCACCATGCATGAGCATACATCTCCCACATAGGCTGACTGAAACCATCAGTGTCAGAGGCGATGGGCTGCCTCCGTGTCCTCCTCCTGTCAGAAGACCTGAGGCCACTTCTCCCAGCTCATTGCCTCCATGCCCAACCTTCTGCAGAAAGCAGAGCACACAGCATCTGACAGAGAGCCTGCACTCTACAGTCACTGACCAGCAGTTTTGTCAACGCTCATGGTTACACACCCTTTACCTGTGGGTCAGCTCCAAAGATAACATGAAAGGAGACAGAGGACTCTGACTGAAGCAGAAAGATGGACATAACATCTAGTCATTCCCTCTGGATCCCTTTAGACCAGCTCTCACAGTAACTCCCTGGCAGAGGACACAGTCCTTCCAGCACCAACCAAGGTTATGACATGTTCAAGATGTCATGATGAGACGTGAACATACAATCACATCAAGAGATCCCTTCTCATTACCACTAATCACCTCATATCATACACACACACACACACACACACACACACACTGAAGAAAACAGGTGGTGTACCGTATAGAAAGGAGTGCTGGCCCACTTTGAAGTGGAACATGGCTGCTCCCAGCACATGGCCAGCATAGTATGCCTTGATCTCCAGGTCATCGTCCACCTGTAACACATGACACACTGTTGCAAACATGTCATCGTCCACCTGTAACACATGACACACTGTTGCAACATGTCATCGTCCACCTGTAACACATGACACACTGTTGCAACATGTCATCGTCCACCTGTAACACATGACACACTGTTGCAACATGTCATCGTCCACCTGTAACACATGACACACTGTTGCAACATGTCATCGTCCACCTGTAACACATGACACACTGTTTGCAACATGTCATCGTCCACCTGTAACACATGACACACTGTTGCAACATGTTATTGTCCACCTGTAACACATGACACACTGTTATAACATGTCACATCCACCTGTAACACACTGCAAACTCTTGTAACATGTCATTGTTCACACCTGTAGCACATGACACACTGTTGTAACATGTCATCATTCACCTGTAACACACACTACACACTGTTATAACAGGTCACATTCCACCTGTAACACACTACACTGTTATAACATGTCATCATCCACCTGTAACACACTACACACTGTTATAACAACAGGTCATCATCCACCTGTGACACACTACACACTGTTATAACAACAGGTCATCATCCACCTGTGACACACCACACACTGTTATAACAGCAGGTCATCATCCACCTGTGACACACCACACACTGTTATAACAACAGGTCATCATCCACCTGTGACACACCACACACTGTTATAACAACAGGTCATCATCCACCTGCGACACACCACACACTATTATAACAACAGGTCATCATCCACCAGGAGACCTGTCACATTTTGAAAATGAAAAAGAGGAACAGGGGTCTGGGGGCCGGTGTAGGCCCCCAGTGGAGTATAGGGGCAAAGCCCTGTTGGGGGTCAGGGGCATTGCCCCCTGAAACTGAAGCTTTTCTAATGATTAGTGAGCAGAGTAGACCAGAAAGCATAGAAATGCATGAATTTTTACCTTATTAATAATGCATTCAACAACAGATTTACAAGTTAAATCAATCAGCCTAGCAGCATAAGATGATGAAAAGCTTTAAAAAAAAAAACCTATTGTGCATTCATTTTCATGCATATATTTTGTAAGTTTGAGACAAACACACATAGTGACATCGCAGACAGAGAGAGAGAGAGAGAGACAGAGGCATAGGGAGAGAGATTATGCAGATTTTAAGTGATTTAAATCATTTACAGAAATATAAATACAACCCAGTCATTTGCATTTACTGGTAATCATCAATATAAAACTTACATCAAATAACAAATGAAAAAGGCCTCTCAGTTCCAGAGACTGATAAATTTGCACTAGTTCTGACAAATATTCTAAGGGAGGCCTTCAATTATGTTTTCTTTGGACTAGTTCTGACAAAAATTGTGACCAGGTCCTATATTCATACAATCACTGCAAACAGAAAAAAAAACTTAACTTCATTTGTGGATTGCACATCAGGAATGTTTAGTGGTAATTCAGTACTCACCAGAGTCAATCCATTCACAAGACTTGAATCTTCAGTTTCTGTCCAATATCTTGTCAGGTCACACAATGCAGCAATCCCCACATTCACAACTTAATGACTGCAACACTTCTAAATTCTGACGCCCCAAGGTCTTGAATTTTTTCTGTTCACTCTTAACAGAATGATTAAATGGACATCAAAGTAAAATTGCTATCCAGTCTTTTTGAGTATCCACTCAACTGACATACATGTTGTTCTGAATCATCAGAAGGAATACCTTGCACATTTCAAGGATGTACAGAGGATTAAAAAGTTATGGGGAAAAATGTCTTGAAACATGAAATCCAGCAAGACAACATACTTTTCTCTTGCAGAAAATCAATAATGCTATGTCAAATTAAAATTTCAACAGGAAATTTGTCCTAACAAAAGTCACTCGTTGAGGTAGTTCACTGAATGGATCTACTCAATGTTTGCTGGATCTGTTGAGGACAGCACTGCCATGCTTCACTTGTGACAGACAACACCCAGGACGTCCATCATTGCCATGTGGATGGGGATGTTGCTCAAAGTGTCAGCGCTCACTGATGACCTGAACTTTGTTTTTGTCTTGGTGACAAAGCTGAACACTCTCTCACAATCAGAATTTGAGTGAAGGAAGACAAAGATGTTCAACATCAACTGATTGAGGAGCTTGAACTTTCTTCCACCTGTCACAGGAACTTGGATTTTCCCTATTTCTGTGCAGGTCTTATCAGCATACTCAATGGACAGTATGTCCTGACAAACTCATGGGTCTGATACCTGCCAAACTCATGCTCAAGCCGATTGTTGTAGTTATCAGGTCTGTCTGCAGGTACAAGGCATGGATAATTTTTTATGAAAAATCCAGAACTGAATTTGGCAGACTTTCTCTTACTCACATCCGCAACAGTTTCATTCTTGAGTGTGAGATTGGTCATTGGAAATTTCTGTCTCATGTAAAGCACTGCAGTAATGAAGAATGTTTTGCTCTTTATCAATTCGTTCAGCTTTGATGAAACTCTTTGGCCTCTGATCCAATCATGCCATCATTGTCACTCCGGTGATTTTTCGGATCTTTGACATCCATCCACAATACTGAATCTCCTGATGGCATTTTTTCAGGGTTAACCAAGCTGGCAACACAGTTGTTGTGCAGATCAAACGGAATGGTGTGCACCTTGTGAATATATGAGGCTTCTTTCTGCAGAGCTTTGTTGGGAATGGTGAAAGAAATCAGGATGAACTTTAACTCTTCATTCCTACTTTTCTATGAACCATTACTTCCTCTTGATCCTAGATTCTTATAACATGAGCATTCCCTTCATTCCTGGATTTAGAGGAAAAACAAGGAAGTGTAAAGTGAGAACCGCCACGTAGGCAGTAGTAGTAAACCGGCTAGAACAGAGCGACAACCACTTTCCCATGCTGTAGGGGCCATCTGGCATCCATTCCATTCATAAACATTGCCATGCGAGCGACCCAGTTATGGCATGTACTGATGACGCGATTCATGCAAAGTTCAAAGCGCTAATCGTGAGAACCGATTTTCCGGGCTGCAGGAAAGGAAAGGAGGGATTTTGTGCTGCCCGTTTTTCCAGGCTGCAGGAAGGAAGGGTAGGATTTCTGCAAACTGGAAAACCGGCTTGTATGGATGAAAGAGTTAAGAAAGCATCCACTATTTGGTTTCTGGCAAGCCAAGATGACGAACAATTCTTTCCAGTCAGCTCTGCATGCAGAGAGAGTCTGGCTTTTGTGATGATAATGCGACACTGCTAGTGGTGGCTGATGATGCTGATGCTGATGCTGCAACACCACTGCTGACTCTGCTCTTCTTGGCAGATTTCCCAGGACACAGGAAGTCAACATCTCCCTCTTTCCTTTTGGCTTTGAGAGCAGACAGTGCCCTTGGGAGACATTCTTTCTTGAGTTCTTCTTTGAAAAATTTCTGAAGTGGCTCAAAGTTCTCTAATATTCTGTTAGCAGCTGCCTTAAGAGACAATCATTGTGTCGACACATGTTTCACAAGTTTTTTTCAGTTGTACTGCACATTCCCTGTTTGGCTTGAAAGGCTTGCTTTCTTTTGGCACTTCCTTCAAGGAAATAAATGTCTACCAGCAAATCCTCCAAAGCAACAGGGAGACAGGCTGCTGCTTTGCTTGCGGCCAGATGTATAAGGTGGCATGGGTATCCTTGAAAGTACACGTTTGTTCTTCTCCCTGATGAAAGAAATCACCCCATTCTGGTCATCAGACATCACAGGAGCGTTGTCATCAGAAAAGCTGAGGCAGTTCTTCCACTGAACACCAAACTTATCCAGTTCAGAACTGATAAGATCAAAAAAATTCTTCCTGGTTCCAGTGAGTTTGCATTCTGAAATTAGCATAAGTGCACAAAAGACGTTCTCACCGGATGGATCATAGTAGCGTACTACAACAGGATACAATCTGACATCATCAACATCACCACTGCTGTCCATGCTCAGGCTGTAAGGCCCTGTCTTCAACAGGTCTTTTATCTTCTTCTGGTCACTTTCAGCCAGTTCCCCAACTAAGTCAGTAGCTTTGTCCTTGCACACAACCATATTTCTTGGCAATGGTGCTGTCCAGAAACATGCAGCGAAACAACGGTCCTGCAATGAAGTTGAAATCAGAACAGAATGTAAATCATGCAGGATGCATCAAAAAATGTGTTTCAAATTGATACTAATTATCATTAAAGGTTTCAAGATATAATTGTAAACCTCCCCTTGTTCCTGGCTAAAAGAGAAAACGCACTAGGGGGGATCGGGCTCAGGGCACAGACAGATCAGCTTACAACTAAGGAGAAAAAAACAAAGCTTAATGGAAGTTTTCTTCACTTTAAACCTGATGCCAGTAAAAGAAAAGATTTTTTTTTTAAACTATCACTTAACAGAACTAAAAAAAAGAAAAAAAAATATTTAAAAAAAAGAGCTCAAGGGGAAAAAAAAACAGAAAAAAGAAAAACAGGCTCTAAAAAAAAGAACAAAAAAAAAAACAACAGAAAATGGCCTTTAGAAAAAGAAGGGGGGGGGGGGGGAGGATGGCTCTAGCAATTATGACCTGAAAGTAAAAAATCACACATCAGCATCATGCAACATATATATCATATACACACATCAACAAATATACAGGGAGATAGCAACAACAATGACAGCTATGTTTCCCCTATGTTATAGGAGGAAAAAATAAAATGCGGGCAAAAAGTAATGTGAAGTTAAATAAAAAATCAAATAATCCACGAACATAATGAAATTTAAATGCAGCTAAGCATTAAATGTAAATAAATGCAAATGTTAATATGCAAACAAGCGAAAAGTATACTCAAAGAAAAAGAGATAAATGAACTGACAGGCAGAAAGATAGACACAGGCTATATAAACAGATAAATGAACAGACAGACACAGAGATTGGAGGAAGAGAGAGAAAGAATGACAATGAGAGTGAGTGGGGGGAGGGGGGCAGACAGACAGAAAAAAGACAGAGACAGAGACAGAGAGAGCACACAAATGGTTATGGATATTCGTTTTAAGCAAAATTCGAAATTAGTACTTTTCTCCAAGTATTCAGCCATGGGACTCTAGTTCTAACTTAACAGTTCTGCCCAGAGTGCTACTGTTGTCTACATTAGCCATACAGTAAACCCTTTTCACCAAAACTGCTTCTATGCATTAAATGTAAAATTGTAGTTCCTCTTACCATATTACTTATTCTTCTCCTCACCATAACACACCTTATTAAACATGTATGTCCTGATTTAATCTAATGCATTTCAAATGTCACCCATAATATTTAATTATAATCCAATCAACTAACTACATTATCAAAACAAAATGTAAAGCATAATTTTGTACTCTGAATCTGGAACCTTTGGTTTCCCTTGTAGAACTTTGCCAGTAACTAATACCAACTTCACGCCAGCCAGTCTACCTACCCTACACAAACAACATATATGTGTTTGTGTGTGTGTGTGTGTGTGTGTGTGTGTGTGTGTGTGTGTGAGACAGAGAGAAACAGAGACAGAGAGAGAGAGTGTGTGTGTGTGTGTGCGTGTCTGTCTGTGTTGTGTGTGTGTGTGTGTGTGTGTGTGTGTGTGTGTGTGTGTGTGTGTGTGTGTGTGTGTGTGTGAGACAGAGAGAAACAGACACAGAGAGAGAGAGAGAGAGAGAGAGAGAGAGAGAGAGAGCAAGCAATTATAGTTAATGTCACTTAATATCGTTATTGGCATATAAAAGGGGAGGAGAGTAAAAACTGCTAGAAGAAAAAAAATCATCTTAATTTTACATGCATGGTTTGACACAGACATGGGCAGGTTGTGTTCTACAATGAACTCCGTAAAGAGAAGTTCGGCCTGCGTGACGGCGATTTTGACTGATGTGGTCTTCACTGCATTTGGTATCTTCGAGGAAGATTCCACAGCTTTGGTGTGGTCCGCATGGTTTTTTGATCTTTGTGTGCTTTGCTAGTGCGTGAGCACCCTCAGAGCTTAAAGCAATAGTTGCTCTGCACAACGTGCAGAAAGCACAGTTTGCTCCTTTCACTGACTTGGTAAAACATGGATAAATACACTTGTAGTCCTCTTTCCATTTCTGATTGTGTTTTTTTTTTTCTTCACCTTTTCAGTCACAACATGATCGCTTTCATCTAGTTGTTCCGCCATCTTCAAAGGAAGTGGCATGCTTTGGCTATTTTTGACCAATCAAACGCTTTGGCGATTTTTGACCAATCAAAATTCAGCAATAAATTTCCATCAAGACAGTGGACCGGTTTTGGCGCACTCACATAGTATTGTGCCTATTTGCAGTCTTGAGCCGAGGAAAAAAAATTTGTAGCTTGACTGCTCTCAAAACATCGGAGTTTCGGTTATCTCCATCGGAGAGCGGGTTGAAGCAAAAAAAAAAACCAAAAAAAAACGGAGTTTACCCCCGACGAAATCGGGGTGAATGGCAGGTCTGCACCTGTAACACACTACACACTGTTATAACAACAGGTCATCATCCACCTGTAAACACACTACTCACTTTTGTAACACCATGCCACCATCCAACTGTGTCACACTACACACTGTTATGTCACCAATCACCTGCAGCACACTACACTGTTGTAACCTGATCAATCACCTGTAACACACTTATTATCATAATGAATGCTTATGTAGCACCCATTCTCAGCTTGAGACCAAGCTCTAAGCGCTTTACAATCCACACTCGTTTACACAACGGGCTGCCTACCTGGGCAGCGCCGACTGAAGAGCTGCCAGCTGGTGCTTTGTTCACTCGTTTTTCCTGTGTCATCCAGTCCATTTCTTCATAATATATTGGTCACTAAATTTCCTTACTTCCTTCAGTCTTTCCATTTCTTATGCAGGGTGCATTCTATGTGTAACATGCCATCCATACCAACGGCCAAACTGGCCTTCTTTTCCGAAAGTTGGTGATGGGATTTTACATGTGTGTGTTCCCACATGGAACCTCGGTTTATAGTCTCATTCGAAGGACTCTATGGGAAAAGGAGTCAGAACCAATGTTAACTCCATGGGAAAAATCCCCCTGTACCAAAATGGCCCAGCAGAGATTCAAACCCGCAACCCCAGGATCACAAATCCAGCACTCTACCAACTGAGCTATTCCGGCCCCAGCTATTCCAGCCCACTTAAAAGTTATAACAACATGTCTTCATCCACCTGTAACACATTACACAGTTATAACATGATACACACTGCTTTAACAACAGCATATGGTAAGCACAGTAAGTCTTGATCTCAAGATCATCATCATCTACCTAATGACACCATACACACACTGTTACAACAGAACATGTTTGCTGATTACACATCGTATGAAAAAAAGGTCAGAGTAATAGCTAATTGCTCAATGTTATAAAGATCAGAAAAATTGTGAGGAAGGTGGCAGGTGGAACAAGGAAGGTGGAAGGGACAGTTTGCTTCTTTGTTAACAAATTCCATCAATTTTCTACTCTCCAAAAATTCCAATGCACCACTTAGGTTTAGGTTCATTTGATCCCATTACAAAGAAACTGTCCCCAAAATGTGTCTTAAAAACTCACCTTTTTAACCCCATGTGAAATATTCTACCCTATCCCCTCTCATCTCATAGCCCAATTACCTCACCCTGCCCATCTCACATCTTCCCCACTCATCCCTTCCTCATTACCCTGAGGATGTCCTGGAACAAAAAAGAAAGAAAAAAAAATTGATTAATGGGCAGTGAAAGATGTGACAGGAAGATTTCCAAGGGTGACAACAGTGGGGAGTGAGAGTCAAAGTCAAAATTTTATTTTGAGATGGTACATTGATAAGCACTATGTGCTTTTTTCCATCAAGCCATCTGCAAAACTAAACAAACTGAATAATGTGACAATAGAAAACAAAAATAGTCAACAAACACATCCGAATAAAGAAAATAAGGTGCAATATTTGCACCATGAGCAAACACAAGAAATTTGTTAACGTTCACCCTTTCAGTACCATCACTCACTCTTATGTATGTGGCAGTATATTGTATTACCAACACATTTGTGTTTTTACACACACACACACACACACACACACACACACACACACACACACACATTTTTACATCCACATTTTTACACACACACACACACACACACACACATTTTTACACACACACACACACAAACACACACACACACACATACACACACAAAAAACACACCCACAAATTAGTACAGCATAATTCTGCACAACATGGTTGAGATAAATAAACAAATAAGGTGTGTAGTGGTGTGTGCTGACCTGTATGGTTTGGTGAAGGTTGACAGCCGTGGCTTTCTTCATGCAGGCCTGATCATCATCTCCGATGTGAAGAAATTGGTCTCCCCTCGCCTCTCCACTGTTATTTTGCGGAAATCCTCCTGAGACAGAAAGCACAGGTTTCCCCAGGGTTGCATGTGACAGCTAGAGCTTCTGCCTGGAGAGGTTTCCTTGATACGGTGTCACACCAGACACAGTCATCAACCAGAAAACATGTACTCATAATTGTACAAAGCTGTTTTAGTCCTTCTACCAGATCTTGCTCAGAATCATGACTTCATCACCACACTCTCCCTGACTTGTCCATAGCCACTGCTAACACACACACACACACAGAAAAAACTTACAGAGGGGCGCATACATGGCATCCCCTTCCATCACTTCAAAGTAAAATGTCAGCATAACTGGTTGTTTGTCGGTCCACATCTTGGCTGTACTGTCATACACCTGAAGTAAACTATAACACAGAGATCCTGGCTCAAGCATGTTTCCATTTACAGTCATCCTACACCAGCCGTTGTGCTGAATGAGTGGGAAGTGAAGACAGAAAATGGCTCAACTACTTTCCCCCATTGGTTACTGATCACAGCAACACACATGACTGGCTGCATGCTAGTCACAGACCACACTGAAGCACAGACCTTACCAGCTGGCTTTGGTGGGGTGAGTCACTGTAGCCCACATCTGTTCTTACCAGCAGAATGGGACAGATGGCTTTGGTGGGGTGGGTCACTGTAGCCCACATCTGTTCTTACCAGCAGAATGGGACAGATGGCTTTGGTGGGGTGGGTCATTGTAGCCCACATCTGTTCTTACCAGCAGAATGGGACAGATGGCTTTGGTGGGGTGGGTCATTGTAACCCACATCTGTTCTTACCAGCAGAATGGGACAGATGGCTTTGGTGGGGTGGGTCACTATAGCCCACCATCTGTACTTACCAGAATGGGACAGGTGGCTATGGTGGGGTGGGTCATTGTAGCCCACCATCTGTACTTACCAGAATGGGACAGGTGGCTATGGTGGGGTGGGTCACTGTAGCCCACCATCTGTACTTACCAGCAGAATGGGACAGATGGCTTTGGTTGGGTGGGTCATGTACAGGGGGCCGTTGTAGCCCACCATCTCCGTCATGTAGGGCAGAGCTCCGCAGTGGTCCAGGTGGAAGTGACTGTTGCACACAATTGTGACACACATCTTTCAATTATTAACACAACTATACATGCCACAGCAGGTATGCAAACACATAAACACATTCCAAGCCATATGAACACAGTGCAGATCATTGGTTGTGACTGACTGTCATTTTCAGATGAAATTCATGCACAGATGTCACAGTGTGAATGCAGTAACCCATGCACTGACTCATACAGAGACCCATGCACACACAAGCACATACCGATTTGTGGACAAGTCATCCTATGCAACATAAGGTAACATCTCAATCTTGATGATCTTTCTGCAGGGTCTGCTACACACACTGCCCACCACACACCACTCTCTGAGTTCCTAAAGGAAAAGCAATGATCGCAAACCCCGTCACCCACACTATACATATGGAATGACTGGATCCCCTCAGTCTAAGGTGACAACATTGTTGACAGGCAAATTGACAGGCCTGTGTGTGTGCATGCATGTGCTTATGTGCAAGCAAGTATATGTGAAAGCAAGTATCTGTGTATTTGCTGGCACTAAGGTCTGAGTGCATGGTTAGTGAGTTCATGAGATGGTATATATGAAGCAAGAGACAGAATGGTAGACTGGGGTTTTGGTGAGTGTCACTTGACAAGTGCAGACGTTCTAAAGAGTCTGAATCTCAGCTGTGAACTCAGTCACACGCTTTTGCCTATGCATGTTAAACAACTCAGCATCCTTTTTTCTCCTGATGTTTCAGTTTAATTGCCGGAAATGCAACATTTTTCAACTACAATTCCTATCTTTTTTAAATTGAAACATACTGGTAGTGATAAGAATCTGCTGGCCATTTTAGAAGTACGCCTGGCAGCAGAAAGAGCTGCTGGTCAGGGCTCCATCATCAGAGCATAGAACATTGGCAGTCTACCCCGCCACAGAGGAGGCACTGATCAATCAAATTGATTGACGTTTTCATTCCATGGATAAATAAATATTTTTTTTTAAACATTAGGTTAAAAACAGGTTTAAAACAAAAATCTTTGCTTACTTATTTTAAAGGAAAACATTATGTTGTTATTTGCTTACAAGAATGCCACATAACAGAGAACGATGTTAAGGAGTGGGAAAAACAACGGGGTGGAACATTTTTTTTTTTCAATGAAGGAACAAACAAGAGAGAGAGAGAGAGACAGACAGACAGAGACAGAGAGACAGAGGAGACAGAGAGAGAGATCCACAGACAAAGCAACAGACATAATCCTTGGAAATACACCTAGTGTATTATCCACGCATGGTGGAAATGGTGGGTCATTTGTATGTCACCCACAAACTCTCATCACAACTTGTTCCCAAACAAAACAAGTCAGGAGAACTCCCATACCCCTTATAGTCCCAACAATCTCAACTCAGATTACAGCCTCAGATAACTGACACCTTCAAAAAGATGACACCATGAAAAAAATGTTTTGAAAGAGTCAGTTTCCTGTGAAGATGCCAAATGTTATTCTGAGGTGGAAGATGATGTCCTGTGCAGAGATGTTACAGATACAAATACTACACACCAGCTCCTCATTCCCCCACTCACTGAATGTGTCACATGGCACTACTTGGTAAGAACTCTGGCATTCGCAACACTCTTATATGAGTGCTCTCCCATATTCACTGGCCAAATGTTCGATCAAAGTATTGTTGTTCTTGTGACATTTGTCGAGGGACATTTCCAAAGGGTGGATTGCCTCGTGCCCCTGCAGAAAATGTCTGTGAGCAGCAAATCCTCTGATAGAGCTATCACTGATATTGTTAGTCCCATTGTCCCCAATTTCTTTCCTGGTCACACTATGTGGATTCATGCTCTTCAAGCGAAAATGTAAGTGAAAGTAAGCGCAAACAAAAACAAACACCATGCTGACAAGAAGGCCAAAGGCAGAGTTTTGTCCCCTGGTTAGAAATGGTGCTGTTCTCTTTTTTGGATTTTTTTTTTTTTATTTGTTTGTTTTGTTTTTTCATGTTTCAACTAATGTGCCAACTTTTGTGACAGCTGCTGCCCCTCTCAACAGTCTCTGTAGTCTTACTAGGGGAGGGAACCCTGTTGCCTGGACCGCTAAGGGTAAGCCCAATGTCCAGCAGAACCAGCAGACCCTTACATGTCGCCCTGTCCCCCTGTCACCTGTCAGCCAGACTTAGTCACTAGCTCTACTGTCCCCCTGTCACCTGACTGTCAGCCAGTCTTAGCTGCTAGCTCTACTGTCCCCCTGTCATCTGACTGTCAGCCAGCCTTAGTCACTAGCTCTACTGTCCCCCTGTCACCTGACTGTCAGCCAGTCTTAGTCACTAGCTCTACTGTCCCCCTGTCACCTGACTGTCAGCCAGACTTAGTCACTAGCTCTACTGTCCTCCCGTCACCTGTCAGCCAGACTTAGTCACTAGCTCTACTGTCCTCCCGTCGCCTGTCAGCCAGACATAGTTGCTAGCTCTACTATCCCCCTGTCACTGTCACCAGACTGTCAGCCAGACGTAGTTGCTAGCTCTACTATCCCCCTGTCACCTGACTGTCAGCCAGACTTAGCTGCTAGCTCTACTGTCCTCCTGTCACCTGACTGTCAGCCAGACTTACTCACTAGCTCTACTGTCCTCCTGTCAGCTGTCAACCAGACTTACTTGCTAGTTCTACTGCCCCCCTGTCACCTGACTGTCAGCCAGAATTAGTTGCTAGCTCTACTGTCCCCCTGTCACCTGACTGTCAGCCAGAATTAGTTGCTAGCTCTACTGTCCCCCTGTCACCTGACTGTCAGCCAGTCTTAGTTGCTAGCTCTACTGTCCCCCTGTCACCTGTCAGCCAGACTTAGTCACTAGCTCTACTGTCCTCCCGTCACCTGTCAGCCAGACTTATCACTAGCTCTACTGTCCTCCTGTCGCCTGTCAGCCAGACGTAGTTGCTAGCTCTACTATCCCCCTGTCACTGTCCACCAGACTGTCAGCCAGACGTAGTTGCTAGCTCTACTGTCCTCCTGTCACCTGTCACCTGCCTGTCAGCCAGATTTAGTTGCTAGCTCTACTGTCCTCCTATCACCTGACTGTCAGCCAGACTAAATTGCTAGCTCTACTGTCCCCCTGTCACCTGACTGTCAGCCAGACTAAGTTGCTAGCTCTACTGTCCCCGTCACCTGATTGTCAGCCAGACCTAATTGGTAGCTCTACTGTCCTCCTGTCACCTGACTGTCAACTAGACTAAGTAGCTAGCTCTACTGTCCCCCTGTCACCCGGTTGTCAGTCAGACTTAGTTTCTAGCTCTACAGTCCTCCTGTCACCTGACTGTTAGCCAGCCTTAATTGTTAGCTCTACTGTCCTCCTGTCACCTGTTACTTGACTGTCAGCCAGACTAAGTTGCTAGCTCTACTGTCCTCCTGTCACCTGACTGTCAGCCAGACCTAATTGGTAGCTCTACTGTCCCCCTGTCACCTGACTGTCAGCCAGACTTAGTTGCTAGCTCTACTGTCCTCCTGTCACCTGACTGTCAGCCAGTCTTAGCTGCTAGCTCTACTGTCCTCCTGTCACCTGACTGTCAGCCAGTCTTAGCTGCTAGCTCTACTGTCCCCCTGTCACCTGACTGTCAGCCAGTCTTAGCTGCTAGCTCTACTGTCCTCCTGTCACCCTGACTGTCAGCCAGTCTTAGCTGCTAGCTCTACTGTCCTCCTGTCACCTGACTGTCAGCCAGACTTAGCTGCTAGCTCTACTGTCCCCCTGTCACCTGACTGTCAGCCAGTCTTAGCTGCTAGCTCTACTGTCCTCCTGTCACCTGACTGTCAGCCAGTCTTAGTTGCTAGCTCTTCTGTCCCCCTGTCACCTGACTGTCAGGACAGCACAAGTGAGCACTTCAGTGTTGGGAATTTTGTCTTGCCACTTCATGCCCATGAGTCCTCTGAGGCAGGTGGTGTGGAAGTGGTTCAGTTTCTTGGTGTGATGTAATCATCAAGGGACACACACACACACACACACACACACACACATATGCATATACTTATATACACACACAATGAATAAAAACCAGTCTTTCATTTTCTCTCTGTCAGTTTATGCGAGGGTGGTTTTGTGTGCAGATGTTTCAGGGTTCGTTTCATTTGTTTACTGTACTCCAGCAGTGAAGACCCTAGAACCTGCCTGATAATTACACAGTCCAGATGTTCTGTCAACGTCCCTTCCTTTGTGATGTAAGAGAAGTCAGGAAATCGTCGCTGGAACATAGGAACATGGCAGTCATTATGTTATTGACAATGTCATTAAGCCAGATAAGCAGAAAAAAAAAGAAAGCAAATATCAATGATCAGCAGTAAACAAATAAGTAAAAGTCATATTAATTACTGCAAGTATTGGAAACATGATTATCCACATAATATTCATGGTGACAGCCTAACACTCTCTCTCTCCGTTTCTTCTGTGTTACTAGCCAGAAAAAACTTTTCTTCTTTTTGAGGGGCTCAATCCATTCTCCTGTGTGACACAACATACTGAATAAAAACTGCCTCTCCACACAAAAATGGGGAGTTTGTATTACACTCCCTGTTTGGCTAAGTATACTTACCATGTCAGACCATAGCATTAAACGTCTGTCAGTCAGCTCTGTCAGGCCGAAGTCTTGTGGCAAATGCAGTCACAAGATAGTCACGTGACGCCCAC
The DNA here is from genome assembly GCA_016801955.1 of Conus betulinus. Classification (NCBI taxonomy): domain Eukaryota; kingdom Metazoa; phylum Mollusca; class Gastropoda; order Neogastropoda; family Conidae; genus Conus; species Conus betulinus. The sequence goes on along the minus strand of JADBJO010000267.1, from coordinate 236,967 downwards.
CCTACTCCCGCCTACGGAAGATGCCGAAGATCGTGTACTGTCCGTCATTCAATGAGGCCTGCGCGCAAGGCAACCCCAGGGAACCTTGGCGCTAGAGGGGAAGGTAGGGCGGGCATTAGAGTCTGACATGGTAAGTATACTTAGCCAAACAGGGAGTATAATACAAACTCCCCATTTTGGCGTCGAATACTATACCATGTCAGACCATAGAAGAATTAAAGGAATAGGAGGAGGGCCGAGCGCCCTAATGGTTCCTGGGGTTAACTGTTATGGCTGCATTGGCCGCCACAAATGAAACCCCTTTAGAACCATCAGCCCTGGTCATGTGGATGTCCCTTAGATAAAAGTTTATGAAAGGGTTCTCCTAACGCCAGTAGGCTGCCTCCAGGAGATGGCGCACGGGGACAGAGTGCTGGAACGCTGTGGACGTGGCCAGCGCTCTGACCTCATGGGCTCGAGGGGAAAGGGCTGGGAGGTCTTTGTGGGCCTGGGCATAGGCCGATTTGATAGTATTGGATAGCCACCTAGAAATAGTGCCCGCCGAGATGTCTTTCTTGTTGTTGGGGTTGATGGAAATAAGGAGGCGTCTCTGAGAGGAACGCCTGGGGCGGGAACGCTCCCAGTAGTATCTGAGGCACCTAGAGGGTCACAGGTCCATGTCCCCGCCGCCTTCGCTGCCTAAGATATCCGCTAGGAGCGGATAACAAGGGAAGGAGAGGTCGTGCCCGGTTCCTGGTTCTTCGCTAAGAACTCAGGCAGGAACTTAATTAAGCGAGACCGAGCCGTCTCTGTGAAAGGCGATGTCCCGAGGGTCACCACTGAGGGCATGAATCCCACTTCGCCTCCTGGCTGAGGCCAGGGAGAGAAGGAAGGTGGTCTTGAAGGAGAGAATGTCAAAGGGAATTGCGCGGAGGGGCTCGAAAGGGGGTTTTCTGAGGGCGTCAAGAACCAGAAAGAGGTCCCACATGGGAGCGCGCCTAGTAGGGGATTGAGCTTCCCGTAGGGCCACCCCCTGAGATAGTTCTCTAAGGTGAAAGTCATTGTCGAATGATGGGCCGCCCATCTGTCGGATGGTGGTGCATACGGCCGATCTGTAGCCCCGAATGGAACTAGCAGAGAGCTTTCGAGAGGACGAAAGGTGGGATAGGAAATTGCCTATCTGGATGTTGGAGGGGTGGAGGTAGGGGACCGAGTTAGCCGTGCACCACGTGACCCATCTCTCCCATCGGTAATTGTAGAGGGACTTGGTGCTGGTCCTACGCGAGGCCAAGGCCAAGTCCCGTAATCCCTGCGATGCTCCCGCTTCTGTCAGGGTATCTAGGACAGACCGGGTCTGTCCGCGGGGGTGGCGGGGACCGGTGGTCGCAATTTGGTTGGCATATCAGCCAAGCGTGCAGGCGAAGCATCTGGGGGTTGGAGTGAGGGAGGCCCGAGCGAGGTTGTCTGAGCAAGTCCCACCGAGGGGCTAGCTGGAGCGGGGGAACGTGAGTTAGGGACCCGAGTCTGGGAACCACGATTGGGTCGGCCACCACAGGGTTATAAGGATGAGTTTGGGTCTCTCCAGCCTGGCCTTCCTGATCACTTTGTGAAGTATTGGGAAGGGGGGAAAGGCGTACGCGATGAGTCCCGTCCAGGGGAGGGAGAGCGCATCGACCGCGTACGCTCGGAGATCCGGGATGGGAGAGACATACATGGGAAGGTGATGGTCGAAGCGGGTCGCAAAGAGGTCGACCATGGGCTTGAACCAGTGCTCCCATACTGTGGACAGAGTTCTGGCCGAGGTATGTGATGCTCCTCGGAGGTGAGAGATGAGGTCCCACTATCCCAGCGGACCTCTCTGGGGTCGGGGCGACCTTCATGGCAATCGTGTCGAAACTCATGCCCAGGAAAGAGAACCTCTGACTGGGAATGAGTTCGCATTTGAGGGGGTTGGTTACAAAACCCAGGGGTGGAACAGAGCCTGAGGAGGCGCGTGGTGTGGGCTCAGCACTGAGCCCGGGAGGAGGCCAGGACAAGCCAGTCGTCAAGGTACACCAGGAGGCGAATGTCCTCCTGTCTGGCTAGGGCGGCCATCTCCTTGACAACCTTCGTGAAGAGGAAGGGTGCCAGGGAGAGACCAAAGGGGAGAGCTTTGAACTGGAAACACCCGACCCTGCCAGACGAACCGGAGGTAACGTCTGTGAGCCGGGTGAAGGAGGATCTGGAAGTACGCATCCTTCAAATCTATGGAGGTGGCCCAATCTAGGTGGTGGATGGAGTCCCTGATCTGGGAGGGCGTGTCCATCTTGAACTTGGTATGTCTGAGGAACTTGTTGAGGGGAGAGAGGTAGGATGGGCCTCCATCCCCCCGAGGGTTTGGGGATCACGAACAGGTGTGCCTGTTCCGTGTGTGCCCACCATGGGTGTGTCCCCTAGTCACCGGCGAGGCGTGCCTGTTGGCCGAACCGAAAATTGTGTTGCTGGCGAGGTTTCGATTTCAACCTCTGCGAATTTAGAGGGCGCTTGGCCGGCCGGCGTTGGGAGATGGGGCTTGTCGGGGATACGGAGTGGGCCTGATGGACCTGGGGTAAGACCGATAGGGGGGCCTGGAAGGGCGTGGCTGAGGCCGGGGGGCAAGGACGCCGCCTGCTTGCGTTCCTCGACCGAAAGGGACATAGCTGAAGTGGAGTACTCGCCAAAGTATGAGTGATCCTGGCCCGGGACACACCGAAGGGAAGCCTTGAGTGCCAGGGAGAGTGAAGAGCGTGCAAGCACCACGTCTCTGGCCACTAGCAGGCAATTGAAGTGGCTTGTTGTTGCTGCGCTGTCCGCCGCAGCCGACAAGTGATGTGATATCCTGTTAACGAGGTGTCGCATATAAAGGGATCGCTGAATAAGCGAGATTCGTCCTCATGGTGTGGTTCGGAGGTATTGTCCGAAGGCACTGGGACGGCGCCGTCATCCCCAGGCCAGAGTACCTCCGCCCTCTGCAAGAGCATGGTAAGGTAGGCATGCCCTGCAATGGTGTGTAAGATGCCCATCCGGCTACTCGGTCCCAGTCCTTTAATGCTTTAAAGGAGATGGTGCCCGAAGTAGGGGGGGGCCCCGGTTGGGCATCAGGCGACAATCCGACTGGGAAATGGCCCATTCCCTGGTTGCCGGATTGTCTGCAAAGAGGGAGGTCACTGGGTGCTTCCTGCGGGTCCCGAGGAGGGAGCCGAAGGGGGCAGCATTGGGCGCCGGGGTAAGGTCTTGACCCGGCGGGGGACGGCGTCTGCACCCCTGGCGCAGATTGCCAGACTCTCCCACAGCGAAGTGAGGGACTGAGGAGCGACGAGCCTGAGTTTGCGTTGGGCTGGGGACGGGCCGACGATGTCAGGGAAGGCCAAGATATCGGCAGAGGGAGGGGCTTCCCTCGACACCAAGTCCGGTCGAAACCTGTCAATGGTGCGGATATCGTAAAGGGATGAGAAGAGGTCCTCATCGTCGTCGTCCTCCGGGGTGTGGGAGTTCCTGGGAATTCCTGGGAGGTTGGTCCTCCTCAGGGGCATCTGCGCGGGTGTGTGAGGGTCCCGCCCTCGTTGGGGTGGTAGGGGGGGGGGGGGGGGGGGGGGGGGGGGGGCGTGGCCCTGTGGCTCTGTGCTCGGCAGACGGGCTAGGGTGGGAGAGCCCAGACTGCTGATCGGACAGCGCCCGAGGTGGGAGACCAAGGTCGACCCAGGTCTGTGAGATTGGGTGCCACAAGCGACCATATAGCTGTTCCGGTTGGGAGTGGGTGTTAAGTCACTGGTCTCTCTCGGGGGCATAGAGCCACTGGTCCCCGGGGAGATAAGCAGGCTGTGGCGGCCCAGGGTACTGTGCAGGGACTCCCCGGGGACCGGGGTAACCTTGAGCAGCAGGGGGGGGGGGGGGTAGTGTTCGACCATGGTATGTCGTCCCCCCCCCCCCCCCCCCCCCGTGCCGGGGCGTGCCCCAGGGGAATAGGACCGGTTACCCGTGGTCCGCTGGTAGATCCTCTCCCCCCCAGGGAACGGGACCAAGGGCGTTGCCCAAAAGGGGGGCCAAGTAGGTCGGACCCCCAGCGTCCTGAACCCCTAGGGGAACCTGCGACGGGCGAGCGGGGTTGATCGGCCGTCCTTGTGTATGTTCACAACCGGTGGAGGCACTCGGTGTTCCCATACGCCCAGAGTTATGGTCATGTGCATGGTCTTGCCATGACGTGGCCATAAAACTGCGTCCGGAGATAATGGGACACTCCTCGTGCAGGGGTGTTGGCTGCACCTGTGCATGGTGGGGAAGAGCGTCGTGAGACGGCGAGTCCAGATTGGGGGGAGACGTGGACCCGCGCGTCTCATAAAGGCGAGAGTGACGGGGAGGTTTCCAGTCCAAAACCGTCACCCGTGCCTGTCCGCGCCCCGGCAAAGGTCCCCGGGGGCCGAGGGTCGCGTGACTGGGCATAGTAAACGGATGTCTGACTAAGCGCCGGAAAGCTAGAAGGCAGGGTGGCTGGAGGAGAAGCGGAATCCCGCTTGGATGTTTTGACTTGAGTGGGTCCCTTAAGGGGGGCCTTGCCCTTTTGATTTTCTGGGCAGGTTGAACGATAAGCATTTGGAAATAGCAGCCGCTTGCCTAGTAGCTTTCAAACGCAACGGTCATGCGTCCGGCAGTCAGGTAGAGGAGGGAGAGTCCCGCGTCCCCCTCCGCGGGAAGGTCGTCGCCACTACTACCGCGGCCATCCGTAATCCTGCGGGAAGAACGGTCTGCTCGGAGTTGGAACCAACTCGCTAGTCCTCCGGGAAAGCGAGCGAACTCTGAACGTCAGAGCTGCTCAGCCCAACCGAGTCCTTCACCATTTTGGGCAATGGCGCCGAGCAAAACCGGAGCACACGATCGTAACACGACGGTCGATCGAGGAGGGTATACAGGTCGATCGACCGTGCGCACACAATAGCAATATAACACAATGGAAATATAAAAGTAAACAAGCTCGCACAGTGACAGAAAACGCAGTAGCGATGAACGAAACCGTGCGTGAGCAACGACAGTGGCGTGAACCAAAAGTGCTGAGTAACGCCACGTGTAACAGCAATGCCGAAGGGCGATCGCGATCGCCACGCACACGAAGCCGATCGAAAAATGTGGTAAATGAATGGGAGGAGGGTAAACAAGTGTAGGAAGCAAATTCCGAACAACAAACCACGTGTAACAGCATGGGCTAGAAGGCAGGTGCGACAAGGAATGGAGACCGGCGCAAAACAAGATGGCGACGAAACCGACCCGCGATCGTCGCAAATGAGATAGTGGAATCGTGGTACAAGTAACGGCGAGATTAGAAATCGGATTTTGGGGCGAAAAGGCCGTAAAGGCGAGTGAGAATGCAAGGCCGATGGACAAAGGGAGGCAGAGAAAACGCGATGGACGTGGCGATGGAAAATGCCGATCAACCTCGAACCGGTTACGCAAATAGACAAGAACTGGGAGCACCACAATCGCGAGAAAATTTCAGTAAATAAGGTTAGAATGCTAGCCCATCCGATAACCTCACACGTCAAGATAGCACTGAGAGATAAGCAGAAGCCACAGATAAATGAGTACAGAGTGCGAACACAGCAATCTTTACACAAAGGCAAAGTATAGGCGAGACAGAGCACAAGACTTATCTTGCTTGGGCGCCACTCTGTATCCCTGACAAGCCCCATCTCCCAACGCCGGGCCGGCCAAGCGCCCTCTAAATTCGCAGAGGTCGAAATCGAAACCTCGCCAGCAACACAATTTTCGGTTCGGCCAACAGGCACGCCCTCGCCGGTGACTAGGGGACACACCCGCGGTGGGCACGAAACAGGCCCAACCCCCCCACCAGGCCCAACCCCGGGTTTTACTCTCCCACCAGTTCGTGATCCCCAAACCCTCGGGGGGATGGAGGCCCATCCTCGACCTCTCTCCCCTCAACAAGTTCCTCAGACATACCAAGTTCAAGATGGACACGCCCTCCCAGATCAGGGACTCCATCCACCACCTAGATTGGGCCACCTCCATAGATCTGAAGGATGCGTACTTCCAGATCCTCCTTCACCCGGCTCACAGACGTTACCTCCGGTTCGTCTGGCAGGGTCGGGTGTTCCAGTTCAAAGCTCTCCCCTTTGGTCTCTCCCTGGCACCCTTCCTCTTCACGAAGGTTGTCAAGGAGATGGCCGCCCTAGCCAGACAGGAGGACATTCGCCTCCTGGTGTACCTTGACGACTGGCTTGTCCTGGCCTCCTCCCGGGCTCAGTGCTGAGCCCACACCACGCGCCTCCTCAGGCTCTGTTCCACCCTGGGTTTTGTAACCAACCCCCTCAAATGCGAACTCATTCCCAGTCAGAGGTTCTCTTTCCTGGGCATGAGTTTCGACACGATTGCCATGAAGGTCGCCCCGACCCCAGAGAGGTCCCGCTGGGATAGTGGACCTCATCTCTCACCTCCGAGGAGCATCACATACCTCGGCCAGAACTCTGTCCACAGTATGGGAGCACTGGTTCAAGCCCATGGTCGACCTCTTTGCGACCCCGCTTCAACCATCGCCTTCCCATGTATGTCTCTCCCATCCCGGATCTCCGAGCGTACGCGGTCGATGCGCTCTCCCTCCCCTGGACGGGACTCATCGCGTACGCCTTTCCCCCCTTCCCAATACTTCACAAAGTGATCAGGAAGGCCAGGCTGGAGAGACCCAAACTCATCCTTATAACCCTGTGGTGGCCGACCCAATCGTGGTTCCCAGACCTCGGGTCCCTAACTCACGTTCCCCCGCTCCAGCTAGCCCCTCGGTGGGACTTGCTCAGACAACCTCGCTCGGGGCCTCCCTCACTCCAACCCCCAGATGCTTTGCCTGCACGCTTGGCTGATATGCCAACCAAATTGCGACCACCGGTCCCCGCCACCCCCGCGGACAGACCCCGGTCTGTCCTAGATACCCTGACAGAAGCGGGAGCATCGCAGGATTACGGGACTTGGCCTTGGCCTCGCGTAGGACCAGCACCACCAAGTCCCTCTACAATTACCGATGGGAGAGATGGGTCACGTGGTGCACGGCTAACTCGGTCCCCTACCTCCACCCCCCCAACATCCAGATAGGCAATTTCCTATCCCACCTTTCGTCCTCTCGAAGCTCTCTGCTAGTTCCATTCGGGGCTACAGATCGGCCGTATGCACCACCATCCGACAGATGGGCGGCCCATCATTCGACAATGACTTTCACCTTAGAGAACTATCTCAGGGGGTGGCCCTACGGGAAGCTCAATCCCCTACTAGGCGCGCTCTCCATGTGGACCCTCTTTCTGGTTCTTGACGCCCTCAGAAAACCCCCTTTCGAGCCCCTCCGCGCAATTCCCTTTGACATTCTCTCCTTCAAGACCACCTTCCTTCTCTCCCTGGCCTCAGCCAGGAGGCGAAGTGGGATTCATGCCCTCAGTGGTGACCCTCGGGACATCGCCTTTCACAGAGACGGCTCGGTCTCGCTTAATTAAGTTCCTGCCTGAGTTCTTAGCGAAGAACCAGGAACCGGGCACGACCTCTCTTCTTCCTTGTTATCCGCTCCCTAGCGGATATCTTAGGCAGCGAAGGCGGCGGGGACATGGACCTGTGACCCTCTAGGTGCCTCAGATACTACTGGGAGCATTCCCGCCCCAGGCGTTCCTCTCAGAGACGCCTCCTTATTTCCATCAACCCCAACAACAAGAAGACATCTCGGCGGGCACTATTTCTAGGTGGCTATCCAATACTATCAAATCGGCCTATGCCCAGGCCCACAAAGACCTCCCAGCCCTTTCCCCTCGAGCCCATGAGGTCAGAGCGCTGGCCACGTCCACAGCGTTCCAGCACTCTGTCCCCGTGCGCCATCTCCTGGAGGCAGCCTACTGGCGTTCGGAGAGATGCTAAATAAAAAACTGCCTCTCCACACAAAACTAAGGATTTGAAAACTGATTTGATCATGATGCACATTTTATGTTTCTTGAAAATTAATGTCTATGTATGTTTTTACATTCTGGCACCACTTTCTCTTTCATTCAGCTGCCGATCTCAGCAAAATAAACCAGTACCCAGGACCATCAGCACAAACCACTTCTGCAGACAGTGTTTTTCACCAGCAATGACCAACAGACATATTCACTGTCTACATCACACTCAGGCAGCATGCTCATGAACTACATGCACGTGAAGAAGCTGATAGGTTTATTTTCTTTCTTTCTCTGGTGTTTTTTTTGTTTTTTTTATCAACTAAATATATCAAATCAGTCTGATCAGCTTCAAGAATGGTGAAAGGAAAAGTGTGTTTACAAACAGTAGGCTTAAGACACTCACACTGTACTACTGTTGGAATACTATCTGAAACCTTTAACGTTTTCTGTCATGTCATTAACCTAGGTAAAACTTACCCTTTGATGCTGTCATGTCACTGACCTAGGTCACACTCACCCTTTAAATGCTTTCTGCCATGTCATTGACTTATATCACACTCACCCTTCACACAGACACACACACACATCACTGTTAGGATAGATTCATATTCTATCTACCAATCTAAAATGGATTTGGTGTCAACAAACAACACCACTTAAAAAAAAAAGCCTATATTTTTGTTTGGCTGTGGCTCGGTGCCAGCTGTGAAAAGACCTATCTGAATGCCTTACAAATAATCTTATGCTAGTGGTCAGTGTCAGTGGAGCACATCATCTATACAAAATGAATGCTGAGTCTGATAGAGCTTATTTGTTAGTCTTCATATCATCTGTACAGAATGAACGCTGACTCTGACTGATAGAGCTTTGTTAGTCTTCACATCATCTGTACAGAATGAACGCCGACTCTGACTGATAGAGCTTTGTTAGTCTTCATATCATCTGTACAGAATGAACGCCGACTCTGACTGATAGAGCTTTGTTAGTCTTCACATCATCTGTACAGAATGAACGCCGACTCTGACTGATAGAGCTTTGTTAGTCTTCATATCATCTGTACAGAATGAACGCTGACTGATAGAGCTTTGTTAGTGTTCACATCATCTGTACAGAATGAACGCTGACTCTTATAGAGCTTTGTTAGTCTTCATATCATCTGTACAGAATGAACGTTGACTCTGACTGATAGAGCTTTGTTAGTCTTCACATCATCTGTACAGAATGAACGCCGACTCTGATACAGCTTTGTTAGTCTTCACATCATCTATACAGAATGAATGCTGACTGACTGATAGAGCTTTGTTAGTCTTCACATCATCTATATAGAGTGAATGCTGACTCTGACTGAAAGAACTTTGTTAGTCTTCACATCATCTATACAGAATGAATGCTGACTACACCCCCATGTACACATCAGTGAAGCAGGGTGTAAGGTCAATGTTAGTCAATGTTGTCAACCTACCTCGTCATTAAATCCCATGTGCATCCACAATCCAGCATGATGTTGCGACCGCCGATGCTGACCAAATACAGCTACGGCCCACTGATGTGAAAAAGCATGACAAAGCCACATTTTAACACATCACATGACACCTTTACCATATAAGTACGATGATCTCAGTTTTTTCCGGGCTCTCTGATCACTAACTAAACCTGTTTTAAAAGCAAACAAATGTGCATAATGTCTAACTAAATTCCAATTCATCTGTTACATGGCAAATTGCCTATGTTTAGTTATACTATGTATCTGAGAGTTGTATGTTCATCATTTTCTGACTCAAAATCATTAATAATTATCTCATATCATTTTCTGTTCATGTAATGATAAAGCAATAATTTTGTTTGTCAAAGTATCATAACTCCAAAAGCTCACCATATTACATAAAACTGTAGTACACTACTATACAATCACTCGGTAGTAACCATGTAACTTTCTTGCCTCTTGACATGATAGTTTTTCAGATAACAGAGTGAAATATCCCTTCTGAATGATATATCCCTGAATGGAAAAATCCCCCTTCCAGACCAGCCGCCGTGGCAAAGTGGTTAGCGTCGCGGACTCCCGGATGGGAGGTCGTGAGTTCAAATCCCATCAGAGTCATGTGGGTTTTTCTGCCCCGACCGGCTCCTACCCAGAGTTGAGTTTGCTGTGGACTCAGTTGGGAAGACTGGGACCACACAGTCGAGTTTCATCCACTTAATGGATGCGTTTTCTGAGAGTGTTGCTCAAATTTCATGACCAACACTGCAGGTGCCTGTATCTCTCGGGCCTGGTTGACGCCGGGATATATTATGAAAGGAAGCGTAGAGTACAGCCCTGTCATGTAGTCTCAGACCGAAATGGAAATCCGTAGCATCATCTTAATCATCCTCATTCTCATCGATCAGCATTAAAAAAAAAAAAAAAAGTCTCAAGTTCTGTGGCCCTTCATGCCCTGCTCTCATGGTGACCTCAATTTCTCCTCGATGTCCTCTCCACGTCTGTGGCCTTGGTTTGGTTCCGTTGGGGTCACTGGTATCGGGTGGTCCATGGGTGCTGTCGTTGGATGGACGTGGTGGCGCCCTCCGGAGGGAGAGCTCACTCACGCCGGCTCCGCGACTAAGCAATTATTGTCGTCAGTAGGGGGGCTTAGTAGGTGGTGTCCTGCGTATGTTAGATAAGAACAGGCGCCACTGAACACCACCGAAGTGACTCGGCAGCAGTGCAGTGTCTCCTCCGGTGGGTTGCCTCTTGACGACTTGACATTGACTGTTCCCTGTGGATTGCCAGTGCCGGGGCTGCGGCAGGACCAGCCGGGCTGTGGCTGTGGACGGGGTGTCGGAATGAGCAGCGTGGGTGCACTGCGCGGCCTGGCAGGATAGGCTGCCCTGGCTGTCAGGTCAAAGGGGAGGAGGGTTGCGATCACAGCCAATGCCCCTTACAACTGCAAGACAGTATTGTGCAGAATGGCAACAGAGTACAGTTAGAGGCACATAAGAGGACAACTTGTCCATGAAGCAAGACACATTATCTTGCACACATGGTGTATACCTTTCAACCAATTTAGCTATACTTGATTTGTTTCACTGTGGGTAGTTGCTGTAAAACAGTGTTTGCAACATGCTGTGAACAAGAATGATTTGGAGCATGCGCTTTATACCTGTAATTTTGCGATTTCTCAATGTTTCTTAGATTCCTTTGTTTCTGACCTGCCAGTCTCCATGTCACAGAAATACCATGTTTCTGAGAACAACCCAGTACATGCTGAACATTCCATGATCACTATCATGACCTGGCACATGTAAATATTATAAATGCTAAGATTATAGTGAAATAATCTTCAGTGTGATCAACTGTACATTGATCAGTACAATGTAGTCTGATTTATCTCTGTCCAGGAGCAGTTATGTCCCTTGATATCTTAATGGAGTGTCCTTCGCGTGCCTGTACCCATCGTCAACACAGCGCAGGCCTCCAAGGGTGGTACAGGACTGCTCTAAAGGCAGGTGAAGACAGTGCTTCTCTGGGTCCTCCCCAGCACCTTCGGGTGTTTCTTTTTCTTCTTTGCCTTAACTAGGCTGACCCTGGAGAAAGGTCCAGTGACAGTGAGGAAAGACCCACCGACCACAGGGAAAGTCCTGTTGACAGTGGGAAAGACTATAACTTTGGATTCTCTCTTGAGGGCACATAAGACCATATGGCGAAAGCTTGGCTGTGTCTGGAGTGGCACTGTCTTCATCTGTCCGTGGGCAGGGGTGGTCAGGTCTGTGGGGTGTGCTCGACAGCTGGAGGGTGGTGTTTTTTTCGCGCCGGTGGGTTCTGCAGTCATGAAGTACAGGCTGGTACACCCATGGGGATGCTACTTTAAGGCTGTTATGAGTTGCATCCTGTAGTCTGATTTACCTCTGTTCAGGAGCAGTTATGTCCCTTGATATCTTAATGGCGTGTCCTGCGCGTGCCTGTACCCATCGTCAACACAGCACAGGCCTCCAAGGGTGGTACAGGACTGCTCTAAAAAGGCAGGTGAAGACAGTGCTTCTCTGGGTCCTCCCCAGCACCCGGTGTTTCTTTTTCTTCTTTGCCTTAACTAGGCTGACCCTGGAGAAAGGTCCAGTGACAGTGAGGAAAGACCCACTGACCACAGGGAAAGTCCTGTTGACAATGGGAAAGACTATAACTTTGGATTCTCTCTTGAGGGCACATAAGACCATATGGCGAAAGCTTGGCTGTGTCTGGAGTGGCACTGTCTTCATCTGTCTGTGGGCAGGGGTGGTCAGGTCTGTGGGGGTGTGCTCGACAGCTGGAGGGTGGTGTTTTTTTTCGCCGGTGGGTTCTGCAGTCATGAAATACAGGCTGGTACACCCATGGGGATGCTACTTTAAGACTGTTATGAGTTGCATCCTGTAGTCTGATTTACCTCTGTGTTCAGGAGCAGTTATGTCCCTTGATATCTTAATGGAGTGTCCTGCGCGTGCCTGTACCCATCGTCAACACAGCGCAGGCCTCCAAGGGTGGTACAGGACTGCTCTAAAGGCAGGTGAAGACAGTGCTTCTCTGGGTCCTCCCCAGCACCTTTGGGTGTTTCTTTTTCTTCTATAGTGAAATAATCTTCAGTGTGATCAACAGTACATTATTAAAACAATTCTTATTTTCTTTTTAACACTTCTCTCTAAGTACAAAATTTTAAGTAAGCATCTTAACATGGCTTAAATCAAAGCAACAAGAAGAATTGATTATCATGTAATCAAAACATGTAATTCAAGAGCAAAAAAGCTATTTACCTTGGCCAGCACCTGAAAAAATGAAAACAGAGTAATTGTTAACATTTCAAATAAAAATAGTAAAGTTTATCATAAGAAATTACCAAAGTTTATTTTTTTCAGTTTTAAGAGCTACAAACAATTGTTGTACAGTAAACATGAATAAAATCAAACATAAATATGGTAAAAATGCCAAACAAAAATGTGGTGCTGTTTTTGAAAGCATTCCATGCTCGCATGTTTCAGGCAGATTTAGCTGGGTGTCAGCAGCAATATTTGAGGCAAATCTACACAAACCAGGTCAATTGATACATGTAAAACAATACCCACAAATTAAAACTATGGTAAACAAGTGCAAAATAAAGAAACTTACCCTCAGATCTTTGGAGTCGCACTGCATTATGGCTTCAATCACGAAAGTAAAGATTAAGAATCGTCAGACACCACACAATCTTTTTTCACACTGTCCTAGATCAAATGGGGTCACAAGTTAGAACACATACACATTTAACCATCCGCAATCATAGTTCCTCTCCCTAAACCGGTTTCTGCATTAAATTAGTCCCCAATACAAATATAAAGTTAGGACACAGTACACATATAACCATCCGCAATCATAGTTTATCTCCCTAAACCGGTTTCTGCATAAAATTAGTCCACAACACAAATATTTGCAGATCTCATACGCATCGCGAAACATGGACACCATGTCATCGATCGGTAAATAATACATTTTTGTGTAATTATCAGATAAATTTCAATACACAAACAAGCAAATATTGGCTGCAAAAGAACTGAACTCTCTAAACTTTTTTCATTTGGTGGCTATATCGCTCCACACATCGGTTTCATGTGCATGGAGTCAGACACCATGCGATGCTCTCAAGACTTGTTCAGATTTTCGTGGTTTTCTCCTAAATATAACGGTGATGAGCGCTCAATACCTTTTCTATTGCAAAATACACTAGGTTTTTATTCATTAACATAATTATTTTATACTGTGTTACTCCTGCTGGCCAGATTAATATTACCTTATTTGAGAGATCAGATTTTTTGATGTCATAAAATGGCTGCTTACGATCCCCAAAATTTGACACGAACATGATCAAAAAAAAAAAAAAAAAAAAAAAAAAGGATAGATAGATAGAAGCCAACACTGCGTCTGCAGATTATATGAAGTTGCTAACCAGAATGCATTTGGTTCAATTTAAATATTGTTTACTTATATCTGTATGAAGCCTTGAATCGGCAACCCCCTCATGGTATATACGTTTCGAGAGAATGAACTATCTATCCAAGAACAAGTAAGGTAACTCTTGCTCCCGTAAGAAAACCTAACACAGAGTAACTTTTATTCAAGACTGGCACAGCCTTTTAAGCTTGAATAAAATCAGACAATTATAAAGACGAACAATCTAATTGTGAGGGAAAAACAAGCGCAGGCCAACAACACCTCCGTCATCACAGTAATGACTTGGCAAAGATTTGAACTTAAAGGGGGGGGGGGGGGGAGGTTGAAGATGAAGAAAAAATGGAAACATGAAATTAAGAATATATTATATGTATATGAAAACTCTTCACTAGCTGCATCAGAGAACCATCGTAATCCCTCTCGAAGGCAGATAGTATTGGTTGCTCATCATCCTTTCATGCCTTTCATCCGCTGGATCAGACTCATCAGGGAGACATGGCTGACTGTGTCTGTGCTCCTGGCATCAAATAGAGACACACCACACAGTCCATAATACTGTGGTGTTCTCACCATTAAAGGTTCAGAGAAGAATCCAACAGCACCCCTAAAGCAGCCACCAAGGGTAGTAATGAAACAAAACGAAAGTGTGGGGGAGGAAAAAATGTTGCTGAAGAACTAACTAGACATTATGCAAACAGTATAAAATGTAGGGGACAATCTTTGAGCCTATGCCTGAGGGTCCACCCAAGGATGCAAGGGAGATCAAAAGACAAACACAAAGATGGACAGAAACAAATAACCTCGATTTAATTGAAATGAAGTTGAAAAAAAAAAATGAGGCAGTGAACAGTAAGCAATAAACAAGTAGGGTAACTCTTGCTCCCATAGAAAAAACCTAACAAGGAGTAACTAAAAAATTATTCAAGACTGGCACAGCTTAAAGTTGAGTACAGTCAGACAAATACAAAGACGATCAATCTAATTGTGAGGGAAAAACAAGCACAGGCCAACAACACCTACATCATCACTGTAATGACTTGGCAAAGATTTGAACTTAAAGGGATGGGGGGGGGGGGGGGGGGGGGGTTGTTGAAGATGAAGAAAATGGGAACATAAAATTAAGAAAATATATCATAAATATGAAAACTCTTCACTAGCTGCATCAGAGAGCCATCGTAATCCCTCTCGAAGGCAGACCTATTAGTATTGCCTGCTCCTAGGCCTTTTGTCTGCTGGATCGGACTCATCAGGGAGGCATGGCTGATTGTGTCTGTGCTCCTGGCATCAAATAGAGACACACCACAGTCCGTAATACTGTGGTGTTCTCACCATCAAGGGTTCAAGAAAGAATCCAACAGCACCCCCAAAGCAGCCAACTTTTTCAACTATCTATCCAAGGTTCTTTATAAACATGTCAGCACCTCCGAATCTACTAATGATGTAGTACTGTCCAATGCCTAACCATCAACAACGGTCCAGTCGTATCACAGTGCTAAGCCTATACCGTCTCCAGTAACTTCAGACCCTAGCACAGGCCTGTCGTGACACCTTCAACACGACGAAGCTCCTAAACCAATAACATTCTCTTTCTTTTAAACATGCGCGCTGGTGACCTACTTGTTTGTGAGTGAACCAGCTTTTAACCCTTTCATCGCCAAAGGCGCCGTTTGGCGACAATGTGTGTGTCACCGCCAAAGGCGCCATTTGGTGACCAGCTAGGGTTACCTAACTCCCAATATTCTCACTCCCTAATCTGATGAGATAGAAAGCCAGAAAGAAATGTCATAGTTGGGTGATTCCCTGACCTGTGCTCACAGCCATTTTGCTTCATCAGAGCGCTGTTCAGTTAAGTGTTCTTTATCAATTGATTTCGATTGTTTTTCCATTCACTATGATGTCACAACCAAGCACTTCATGTACTCAGCCTCACTGTACAGTTACCACAGATCAGGTGCTGGAAATGTTGAAAAGACGATCAGTTAGTGTCTGAATAAGATAAAGAACACCCAAAGTGTGAGCAGCAAACATCTGGCTACTTGAAACAGGGGAGGGGAGGGGGGGTTGGGGGGGGGGGGGGGGGCGCTTGACCGAATTATCACAGTGGCTGACTGTTGAGGCGTGCCAACTGGCTGAGCAGTGCTCAGTGCATCACGCGCACACACACACACACACACACACACACAAGAGGCCCTTGAACAAGCTTAGAGTTGCTGGCTCTGTACCAACATTTTGTTCCTATCATTCAGTGAGCGAGGCCTTACAGGGGGGGAAGCAGTCAAGAGATAATGAACTGCAAGCCCAGCTGGCTTGCCATGAATCAAGGTCGAAGGAGGTGTGGCTGACTGACTGACACGTGTCAGATGTCTGCTGCAGAGACAAGTTGGAGCGGTGAGCTGCACATTATAGAGACCCACAGGCAAGTGAATGACTGTTTTCAGAAAATATTGCTTTTGAACAGTGTGAGTGAATGGGATGTATGCGCATGTGCATGTGTGTGTGTGTGTGTGTGTGTGTGTGTGTTTTCCCCCTTTTCTTTCTTTCATTTGTGTACAAGTGGGGCATAAGAAAGTGTGTGTGTGTGTGTGTGTGTGTGTGTGTGTGTGTGTGTGTGTGTTCCCTTCTCTTTTTCTTTCTTTCATGTGTGTGCCAGTGGGTGTGTAAGCAGTTTGTTGTGTGTGTGTGTGTGTGTGTGTGTGTGTGTGTGTGTGTGTGTGTGTGTGCTTCTTTTCTGCATAACCTCATTAGTCATATCACTAATTATTCCTCTGAATGTTGTTTCAGGAGTGCTGGTGGTGAACAAGGATGATTTTCAACCTGTGGATTTCTTTTAGCTCTTTTTTGCTGCTGTTGGGGGGTATGCTGATTTATTGCTTTTTTGTTTGTTTGTTTTGTTTGTTTGTTTGTTTGTTTGTTTGTTTTGTTTTGTTTTGTTTTGTTTTTTTCATTTTTTTCTGTTAGATATTACATACAGTCTGGTCTTTTTTTTGAGTGGAGTTTTTTCCTTTTTGTTCAGAGTTTGATTGCATGCTTTCTTCTTTTTATATGTTGACACTAAAGGTAGCATTCAATTTGTTATTTTGCATTTTTTTTTTTTTTGCACTTGAAATTACCAAAAAATTGAAATTATTGTTGTCTAACCATTACTAACATTCTATAATTTAACAAAAGTACAGTTTATTTCCTCCATTTCCCAAAAAAAAAAACAGCATGAGAATTGATTGCTTAGTTCCAGAAGACTGAAAGAGAAGCCCTACCCTGAACGTCTCCGAGAACTGAAGCTCCCCAGCCTAGAATTCAGAAGGCTCCGAGGCGACATGATTGACACATTGTATACAAGTACGTCACAGGGATCTATAATGCAACAAACCCGCAATTTAAACCATACACAGGACGACGTGAGACCAGAGGTCACAGCAAGAAACTCGCCAAAAACCAAGTGCGCCGGCAAGTCCGAGGCAATTTCTTCTCAGAGAGAGTGTGATGATGTGGAACAGCCTTCCTGAGTCAGCATGACAGCACCCACCATGAATACATTCAAAAACAGACTTGATGCTCATTGGTCAGATCATCCTAGGCTTTATAATCCCAAATGCTATGAGCCAAACAACTAATTTCAACTGACATTGACAATCTTCCCACCATTACGTCAGTCAGTTGTATGTCACATCAATAGAGCGATGAACCGATCTTAAAAAGATCTTTCAACATCGAAAACTTCAAGTACAAGTACAAGTACAGAGATATCCGCATTTAACACATGCTGGTATGAAATAAGAGATTTTCTGAAAAATGGCTGGCGATGGGGATTAAAATGTCTGGCGGTGAAAGGGTTAAGGAAGAAGAACATGAGCCGTCGAGCTCCCCTGTACGCACAACATCCGTGCGTCATTACATACCAATTTGTGGGCTGGCAAAAAAATGTGTTTGCAACGCGTGGTTCTACGCACACATAGTGCTACTGGAACACAACGATAAAACTGAAAACATGAGTGGCTGTTGCTGAATCTACTCACCAAGTGGAGTCACTTTAATTTCAGACATGATTCCCGTCAGGAAGCCGTCATTAGACAAAAGGGAAATAAGTCTCAACTGCAACACTTCCAAGGAAAAAGCACTCTCCCATCCTTTACTAATGCAGTCTGCTAACGATGGTGTGGGGTACACTTCGTTTGATCGCTAAAAGCATTCTGGTCGTGTCCTTCTTTTGTTTCAGTATTCACTACTGTTACTGAGAAAATCTTATTTGTTTTCCGAAGAAGAGATGTTGCAGCAGCCATGCCCGGAAATATGTTGGTAAGATGCACGTTTCATGACTTGTCACCTCTAGGTCACTGAAAGTTAGTGGTCTGTTATGTCACGTGTTTCATGCCATTATTGTATATGTACGAGGGTCGGGGGCGGTGTTGGAACGTTATGTGTCATTTGATGAATGGTTCCGCCAGTGTGTGTGTGTGTGTGTGTGTGTGTGTGTGTGCATTATGGGCATGCTTGTATAAAATAGAAGGACAAAAAGAAACAGAATTCAGATGTCCAGGAGGCGTTACCGTGACAGTGCATGCACTGATGCAGACTTGCCATGGTAATGTCTGTGTAAGCACCATGCCTGCTGAGCAATGGACATGGAGATGTAAGTGAGCTGGGGTGTAAAATGAAGGGATAAGCAATAAAATAAATAAATAAATGAAAAAGTAGCCAGTACGGACCATACAGAATGAAGAGAGAAGGAGTAAAAGGAGATGTAGCCCATACAGACCATACAGAATAAAGAAAGGAGGGGTGAAAAGAGATGTACCACTGTGGACCATACAGAATAAAGAGAGGAGTAAAAAGAGATATAGCCAGTATGGACCATACAGAATAAAGAGGGAAGGAGTGAAAAGAGATGTATCAGTATGGCCCATCCACAGTCAAGCCCAGCAGTCAGTGATGGTACCTTGCACTGACACTAACATTCAGCGCCTCCAGCAACATAGCTTGCCACAGCCACTACTCAGGCTTAAAGGCCTCCAGCACTGCTCCACACACACTACCCAATCAGCTCCACCCCCATGAGGGCGGCTGCTAACATGGCCTGTGTGAGACTTGAATGGGCATGCATGGTCAGTCTGGGACCTTCCACAGGCAAGAAGCTAGCCAGTATCCAGTCATCCAATCACCATCCACATGATGGGTTCTGAAGAAATGCCATCAAACCAGAGGCATTGAGAATGTGATGTAAGAACTGAGGTGGACCCCATGGAAGAGCAGGAGTGCCAGGGGTGATTGACAAAATTATATGTTTCTGAGCCCAGCACCTGATCAAAATCAGCAGCAGGACACATCTGTCTGCTGATCCTGACCCTCACACCACCCCATCCTCCTCACCATCTGGAAGGCTCCAGCCCTCGGGCCAATGCCAATCATGGAAATATTCCATCTCTGCAACGCAACAGCATAGTTCAGATTGCTCTGCACAAGACTCGGTGTCAGAAGCAGACCTTGCTGCAAGGTTTCCATTCCCCCCCCCCACCCCTCCCCAAGACTACAGTGTTGTGTGTTGAAGGTAAAGAACAATTAGTTCACTTCTCCTCCCCCCCCCCCCCCCCCCCCCCCCAGTGTGCACAGTGTTGTGTTTTGTAGATGAAGAACAAAGTAGTTCCCTTCTTACCTTTGCCCCCCTCACATCCCCCCCCCCCCCCCCCCCCCCCCCCCCCCATGCCTCAGTGTTGTGTATTGAAGGTGAAGAACAATTCGTTCTCTTCTTTCACCCCCTCCCCCCCACCCCCTGCCAGTACCACAGTGTTGTGTGTTGAAGATAAAGAACAATTAGTTCCCTCCCCCCCCCTCCCCCTAGTGCCATAGTATTGTGTGTTGAAGGTAAAGAACTGTACAATTGGTTCCCTTCTTGCCCCCACCCCCACCCCCCAGTGCCACAGTGTTGTGTGTTGAAGGTGAGCACCCACAAGAGGAAGAGCACTTAGAATGGGAGCTTTTGTCCTCACTTAGTGGACATCTCATTTTTTGTATTAACCGACACACATCTGATAGAGATATATTCACCAACACACAGCTGATAGTCATACATTAACCAACAACACACAGCTGATAGTGATACATTAACCAACACAGCTGATAGTAATACGTTAACCAACACAGCCGATAGTCTTACATTAACCAACACACACACGCTAATAGTGATAAATTAACCAACACACAGCTGATAATAATACATTACCCAACACAGCTGACAGTGATTCATTAACCAACACACAGCTGATGGTGATACTGATACATTACCCAACACAGTTGATAGTGATACATTAACCAACACAGTTGATAGTGATACATTAACCAACAGTTTGATGGTGATATATTTACCAAGACACAGCTAATAGTGATACATTAACCAACACAGCTGATAGTTATTCATTAACCAACAAACAGATGATCGTGATACATTAACCAACACAGCTGATAGTCATACATTAACCAACACACAGCTGATAGTCATACATTAACCAACACAACACACAGCTGATAGTGGTGCATTAACCAACACACAGCTGGCAGCGATACAATAACCAACACAGCTGACAGTGATTCATTAACCAACACACAGCTGATAGTGATACATTAACCAGCACAGCTGATAGTCATACATTAACCAACATAGCTGATAGTTATTCATTAACCAACACACAGATAATAGTGATACATTAACCAACACAGCTGATAGTTATTCATTAACCAACACACAGATGATAGTGATACATTAACAACACAGCTGATAGTGATACATTAACCAACACAGTTGATGGTGATACATTAACCAACACACAGCTGGTGGTGATACAATAACCAACACAGCTGATGGTGATACATTAACCAACACACAGCTGGTGGTGATATACAATAACCAACACAGCTGATTGTGATACATTAACCAACACAGTTGATGGTGATACATTAACCAACACGCAGCTGAAGGTGATACATTAACCAACACAGCTGATAGGGATACATGAAGCAACTTACAGCTGATAGTGATATATTAACCAACACACAGCTGATGGTGATACATTAACCAACACAGTTGATGGTGATACATTAACCAACACAGAGCTTATGGTGATACATTAACCAACACAGCTGATAGTGATACATGAAGGAACTTACACCTGATAGTGATACATTAACCAACACACAGCTGAAACCAACACAGTGATAGTGATACATTAACCAACACACAGCTGATAGTGATACATTAACCAACACACAGCTGATAGTGATACATTAACCAACACACAGCTGATAGTAATACTTTAACCAACACACAGCTGATAGTTATACATTAACCAACGCAGTTGATGGTGGTACATTAACCAATATAGCTGATACATTAACCAACACACAGCTGATGGTGATACATTAACCAACACAGCTGATAGTAATACATTAACAAACACATCGCTGATAGTGATACATTAACCAACACAGCTGATACATTAACCAAAACATAGCTTATATTCATATGTTAACCAACATAGCTGATGGTAATACATTAAACACACAGCTCATGGTGATACATTAACTAACACGCAGCTGATAGTCATACCTTAACCAACATACGGCTGATAGTGATACATTAAACAATACACAGCTGATAGTGATGCATTAACCAGCACACAGCTGATGGTGATAGTGATACATTAACCAACACACAGCTGACAGTCATACAATAGCCAACACACAGCTCATAGTGATACAGTAACCAACACAGCTGATAGTGATACATTAATCAACATATGGCTGATAGCGAAACATTAGCTGACACAGCTAGTGATAGTGAGATAGTGATACATTAATCAACATATGGCTGATAGCGAAACATTAGCTGACACAGCTAGTGATAGTGATACTTTAACTAACACACAGCTGATAGTGATACGTTAACCAACACAGCTGATAGTGATACATTAAGCAACTTCCAGCTGATAGTGATACGTTAACCAACACAGCTGATAGTGATTCATTAACCAACACACAGCTCATAGTGATACATTAACCAGCACAGCTGATAGTGATACATCAACCAACACACAGCTGATGTCATATATTAACCAAAAAACACAGCTAAAACATTGATCAACACACAGCTGATAGGGATACATTAACCAACACAGCTGATACATTAACCTAAATATTGCTTATATTAATATATTAACCAACACAGCTGATGGTAATACATTAACCAACACAGCTGATGGTTATACATTAACCAACACAGCTGATAGTGATACATTAACAACACAGCTGATGGTTATACATTAACCAACACAGCTGATAGTGATACATTAACAACACAGCTGATAGTGATACATTAACCAACACAGCTGATAGTGATACATTAACAACACAGCTGATAGTGATACATTAACCAACACAGCTGATACATTAACCAAAACATTGCTTATATTAATATATTAACCAACACAGCTGATGGTTATACATTAACCAACACAGCTGATGGTTATACATTAACCAACACAGCAAACACAGCTGATAGTGATACATTAACAAACACAGCTGATAGTGATACATTAACAACACAGCTGATAGTGATACATTAACCAACAGACAGCTGCTAGCAATTCCTTTTCCCCCCCCACAGTTGGCGACAGACAGCCCATGCCATCAGGTGCTGAACACATCTTCACACCGCCCTGTGGAGAGTGTCAGACCACTGATCACCTGCCTGCTGGTGACAAACAGCCATGAATACAGGATTGTGTGCTGACTGTGGCTGTGTGACAGTTGCATGAACATGGAGGGACTCACATTTTCTGTCTCCCCCCCCCCTCCCCCATTCCTTTCCTTTCCCCCCCCCCCCCCCCCCCCCCCCCCCCCAATTCCAATGTGTGTGTGTGTGTGTGTGTGTGTGTGTGTGTGTAGTGAACCCAGGCTGGGTTGTCTGTGCAAGGCAATCTGTATGAGGACAGGAACTTGTGGTGTTGTATGTGTGTATTGTCTGGCCTGGTGTGGCCTTTGACACAGTGTGACTTCACTCAGTGAACTGTATGAGAGTGTGGGTACATACATCTATGTGCTCATGACTAGATTTGTTTGCACCTGTGCACATGTGTGAAATGACTGTGTAATATGTGTGTGTGTGTGTGTGTGTGTGTGTGTGTGTGTGTGTGTGTGTGTGTAGTACATGTGTTGTGTGTGTGTGTGTGTGTGTGTGTGTGTGTGCATGCACATCAGTGGCATAAAACATGTTATTTTCTGATGTTCTATCCATTATGCCCATGTGTGTTGGGGAGCACCGTTTCTTAGACGAATATTAGTTCAGAAATATGTTCTTTGAAGGTTGCTTTCAACAAGAGTTAGGACACTCAAAAACAAAACAGTTAGTGCTGCAGATGATTCTGTAATATGTTGATGGTATCTGTTTCTATTCTGAAGTACCTAAATGACCTTGTCATCTTCCTCTATCTGTGTCTCTGTCTCTTCTCTGACTCTCTCTCCCTTTTCTCCTTTTCTGATTTTTACTCTCTCTCTCTCTCTCTCTCTCTCTCTCTCTCTCTCTCTCTCTCTCTCTCACACACACACACACACACACACACACACACACACACACACACACACACACACACACACACAACAAATACATACACACAGATGCATGCACTCATGCACACACATGCACACACTCGCACATGCACACACACACACACACACACACACACACACACACACACACACACACACACACACACACATGTACTACACACACACACACACACACACACACACACACACACACACACACACACACACACACACAAACAACACACACACATATACACCACACACACACACACACACACACACACACACACACATAGTAGTAACATATCAATGCTCCTATAACTATCCAAGAAATAAAAGAAGCCATTAGATCCATACCATTAAGAAAATCATCTGTTGTTTTAGATGCAATATCTAATCAAATGTTAAGAAATTTGCCTGAAAATTTTGTAGAGTTTCTTCATAAATTATTAAGTACATGCTGGAGCAATGGTGTTATGCCAAAATATGGAAACAGTCGATCGTTGTTCCAATTCATAAGCAAGGAAAATGTACAAAGGATCCTAAGAATTATAGACCCATTGCATTAACCTCACATGTATGTCAACTTTCAGAAAGAATTGTTATGAATAGACTTGTACATTACTGCAAAAAATATAAACATCATACCAATCAATCAAGCTGGTTTCCAGAAAGGTCGATCCACTACAGAAATTTTAGTGAAATATCAACAAATATAAAGAAACAGTTTGCTAGACGAAAATGTGTTCTTGCTACCTTTTTTGACATAAATAAGACTTACGATCAAGTGTGGCATTTACAGCTATTGAACAAACTTAAAAACATTGGCTTGACAGGAAATATATACAACTATGTCAGATGTTTTCTGAAGGATAGGGTAATAAGAACAAGAGTAGGAAAAACATATTCCACAAGTAAAACACTTTCAATGGGAATCCCTCAAAGGTCAGTATTAGCGCCACTTCTCTTCTCATTATTAATGCATGATCTGCCAAACAAATTATCAAAAAATGTTGTTCTTGTCCAATATG
>JADBJO010000267.1:157500-207500 GCA_016801955.1 Conus betulinus | reverse complement strand
GAGGGTAGTGGGACAGGGTGGTGTGAAGGTAGTGGGACAGGATGGTGAGGGTGGTGAGGGTAGTGGGACAGGATGGTGGTGAGGGTAGTGGGACAGGGTGGTGGTGAGGGTAGTGGGACAGGATGGTGAGGGTAGTGGGACAGGGTGGTGGTGAGGGTAGTGGGACAGGGTGGTGGTGAGGGTAGTGGGACAGGGTGGTGGTGAGGGTAGTGGGACAGGATGGTGAGGGTAGTGGGACAGGGTGGTGGTGAGGATAGTGGGACAGGGTGGTGGTGAGGGTAGTGGGACAGGATGGTGAGGGTAGTGGGCAGGATGGTGAGGGTAGTGGGACAGGGTGGTGGTGAGGGTAGTGGGACAGGGTGGTGGTGAGGGTAGTGGGACAGGGTGGTGGTGAGGGTAGTGGGACAGGGTGGTGGTGAGGGTAGTGGGACAGGATGGTGAGGGTAGTGGGACAGGGTGGTGAGGATAGTGGGACAGGGTGGTGGTGAGGGTAGTGGGACAGGGTGGTGGTGAGGGTAGTGGGACAGGATGGTGAGGGTAGTGGGCAGGATGGTGAGGGTAGTGGGACAGGGTGGTGGTGAGGATAGTGGGACAGGGTGGTGGTGAGGGTAGTGGGACAGGGTGGTGAGTGTAGTGGGACAGGGTGGTGGTGAGGATAGTGGGACAGGGTGGTGGTGAGGGTATTGGGTCAGGATGGTGAGGGTAGTGGGCAGGATGGTGAGGGTAGTGGGACAGGGTGGTGGTGAGGATAGTGGGACAGGATGGTGAGGGTAGTGGGCAGGATGGTGAGGGTAGGGGGACAGGGTGGTAAGGGTAGTGGGACAGGGTGGTGGTGAGGATAGTGGGACAGGATGGTGAGGGTAGTGGGACAGGGTGGTGAGGGTAATGGGACAGGGTGGTGAGGGTAGTGGGACAGGGTGTTGATTGTTGTTGTTGAGGTAGTGGGACAGGGTGGTGAGGGTACTGGGACAGGTTTGGTGAGGGTACTGGGACAGGGTGGTGAGGGTAGTGGGTGGTGAGGGTAGTGGGACAGGGCTGGTGAGGATAGTGGGACAGGGTGGTGTGGTAGTAGGACAGGGTTGTGATGGTAGTAGGACAGGGTTGTCAGGGTTGGTGAGGATAGTGGGACAGGATGTTGATTGTCGGTGAGGGTAGTGGGACAGGGTGGTGATGGTAGTGGAACAGGGTTGTGAGGGTAGTGGGACAGGATGGTGAGGGTAGTGGGACAGGGTTGTGAGGGTAGTGGGACAGGGTGGTAAGGGTAGTGGGACAGGGTGGTGAGGGTAGTGGGACAGGGTGGTGAGGGTAGTGGGACAGGGTGGTGAGGGTAGTGGGAAAGGGTGGTGAGGGTAGTAGGACAGGGTTGTGAGGGTAGTGGGACAGGGTGGTAAGGGTAGTGGGACAGGGTGGTGAGGGTAGTGGGAAAGGGTGGTGAGGGTAGTAGGACAGGGTTGTGAGGGTAGTGGGACAGGGTGGTGAGGGTAGTGGGGGACAGGGTGGTGATGGTAGTGGGACAGGGTGGTAAGGGTAGTGGGACAGGGTGGGGACAGAGGGTAGTGGGACAGGGTGGTGAGGGTAGGGTAGTGCGACAGGGTGGTAAGGGTAGTGGGCAGAGTGGTGAAGGTAGTGGGCAGAGTGGTGAAGGTAGTGGGGACAGGGTGGTAAGGGTAGTGGGGACAGGGAGAGTTGAAGGCAGCGGGGGGATGGAGTGGAGTGAGGGTAAAGGAGACTGAGGCAGTGGATTCTACTCAGCCAGCAACATATCTGCCAATAAACAGACAATGTCTTTCCTGTGTCTGCCCGTGAACAGTGTCTTTCCTGTGTCTGCCTGTGAAAAGACAATGTCTTTCCTGTGTCTGCCAGAGAACAGAGTGTGTCTTTCCTGTGTCTGCCTGTGGACAGAGTGTGTCTTTCTGTGTCTGCCTGTGAACAGAGCGTGACTTTCCTGTGTCTGCCTGTAAACAGAGTGTGTCTTTCCTGTGTCTCTGCCTGTGAACAGAGTGTGACTTTTCCTGTGTCTGCCTGTAAACGGAGCGTGACTTTCCTGTGTCTGCCTGTGAACAGAGTGTGTCTTTCCAGTGACTGCCTGTGAACAGAGCATGTCTGCCTGTGAACAGAGTGTCTTTCCTGTGTCTGCCTGTGAACAGAGTGTGTCTTTCCTGTGTCTGCCTGTGAACAGAGTGTGTCTTTCCAGTGACTGCCTGTGAATGGAGCATGTCTGCCTGTGTGAACAGAATGTGTCTTTCCAGTGACTGTCTGTGAACAGAGCATGTCTTTCCTGTGTCTACCTGTGAACAGACAGTGTCTTTCCTGTGTCTGCGTGCAGGTGACACAGTCTTCCACGCGTGGGGCGAGGCCACGTCGGTGTCATGGCAGGCGGGGGACGTGGATGGTGGAGTATGGCCGTGGCTTCATCCCCTCCACGCTGAGCTTTGCTCTGGCCGACACGCTGTTTAGCACCACTGACTTCCTGACACTTCTCTACATCCTCAATGTCTACACCAAGGCCCTGCTGATGGAGTCCGGCTTCTACATGGCAGAACTGAGACAGTATCTGAAGGAGTCGTTGTAGATTTCTGGTTTCGTTTGTCTGTCTGTCTCTCTTTCTGTCTGTCTGATAGAGAGAGAAGACAATCATTTTTATCCTTTTTTTGTCATATTGCACTAAAAAACTCCTTAATTGAAATATTCCTGAAGTTTTCCTTTTTCTTTTTTGTTGTTGCTGTTTTGCAGTGTTTTATTTGTATGAATTTCTTCCTGCTTATTTTTGTGTGAACGTATAACAATGTGCACATGTATGTGTATGTGTGTTATCACCTGGCTGTAGTTTTTGTTTCTAAATCCATTTATTCATTTAGAAGTTTGACTTTTTTTTTCTTTCATCAGGTGTCCCTGGATATTGAATTTTTCTTTCTTTTCAATGCCACCTGTGTTCGTTGTTTGTGATTTTTGTTTTTGTTTCTGTTTTTTTTTCCTCATATCATCTTGTTACCTCATTATCTTGAAACTATTTTCAGTATCTTTTAAAGTAAACTAACAATGTTTTCAGCATGTATGCACACTCTGTAAACTGATTTTGGGAAGCTGCTTTGGAAAAAAATCATGACAAATCATTTGCCTCAGGAAGGAAGACATTCTGTTTTCTTAACTGTAGTGATGCTTTTGTTGTGGAGGGTAGTCTGTGGTCATGTGTCTGATCTCTGTGTATTATTTGTTGATGTGGATGCAGCTGTCAGTCTTTGTGCATTGTACACCAGTTAAGTACTGTTCTTATATGAAAGAATGAACATAGATCAGATTTGTGTTTTGAAATAAAACAGAGTGGAATTCTGAAAGGGGAATATCAGGCATTAGTTCATGTCAAAGTGGAGTGAGAAAACTTGAAATAGTCATTCAGACCTCACTCTACCTCTCTTTGTCCTGGAAGGCACCAGTTTAAGTCCACTTTGCTTCAGACTGCTACAGCAGACACTCTGGCATTGATGGCTTTGTTGCTTCCTCTAGAATACCACATCAGATTATCTTTCCTTTCATTCCTTACATCGCTCGTGTTAGTGTCAGTGACATGCTTTTGATGACATTATTCTATTTCTGTTACTTTCTGAGATTTCCTGTTCTCTGGAGATAAATCGTCGTAAGTCATGGGCAACTTCTAGTGTGTATGTATTTAATGATTACAGAATAATTTTTTTTTGAATAATTGAGAGATGATTTATAATATTTTATTTCAAGAGTTATTCTTTTAATTTCTTGTACATTAACTAAAAATATTATTCAGCTTCTTTTTTTATCATTATTTCTATTGATTTGATTATGTTCTTTTGTGTGTGTGTGTGTGTGTGTGTGTGTGTGTGTGTGTGTGTGTGTGTGTGTGTTCGATATTTGTATGTAGCTGATCCAATTCTTATGTGTATTTTCTGCATCATTCCACTTTGATGTATTTTACTTAGTATGACCCACATTGTGGTTTATTTACCATTACATAGACACATGACAAGGTGACCGCCCTGATGTATCCCCTTGGGTCAGCTGGGATGTAAAGAATGTCAGTTGAATCAGGACAGTGCATAGATTTGCTTATATTTCATGGTTGTAGTTTGTAAATTATCACTTCAGTGCATGCACATGCAAGCGTGTGAATGTGTGTGTGTGTGTGTGTGTGTGTGTGTGTGTGTGTGTGTGTGTGTGTGTGTGTGTGTGAGGGAGGGAGGTGGTTGGATCTGTATAGAGAACAGGAGGGCAAGGAAGGAACAGAATTCTGTGTGTTTGTGATTACCAGTGCTGTGTCTGACTGTATGGTGTTTCACCTGAGCTGGGCATTGGTTGGTGTGGATTCAAAGCTGTAACACATAAAGACGGTGTCATCGCATTCATGTTGTTCTGGTTGTTGTAATGATGACCATGAGGACTGTGTCATCTCATTCATGTTGTTCTGGCTGTACACGATGATCATGAAGACTGTGTCATCTCATTCATGTTGTTCTGGCTGTACACGATGATCATGAAGACTGTCATCTCATTCATGTTCTTCTGGCTGTATACGATGACCATGAAGACTTTATGTTGTTCTGGGTGTACACAATGACCATGAAGACTGTGTCATCTCATTCATGTTGTTCTGGGCTGTACACGATGATCATGAAGACTGTCATCTCATTCATGTTCTTCTGGCTGTACATGATGACCATGAAGACTTCATGTTGTTCTGGGTGTACACAATGACCATGAAGACTGTGTCATCTCATTCATGTTGTTTTCTGGCTGTACACGATGATCATGAAGACTTCATGTTGTTCTTCTGGGTGTACACAATGACCATGAAGACTGTGTCATCTCATTCATGTTGTTCTGGCTGTAACGATGACCATGGAGATTTCATGTTGTTCTGGCTGTACACCATGACCATGAAGACTGTGTCATCTCATCATTCATGTTGTTTTGGTCAGGAAAAACACAAAAAATGCTGACATCTTCCTTGTTGAAGGCCACTCATATTGCTGCTTTGGGACTGTTGTTTGTCTGTTATTGACTGTGTAACGACTATGATCATGGAAAGTACTTACCAAACAATCAGATTTGTTTACATGAATTTAGTTTGTGAATTATCATTTTACATGTACATTAATCATAAAAAACTATCATCAAAGCTATAGGTAATCGTATTTTTTAAAAAAAAAATCATCATTGTGGCTTACTGCTGGCATGTACTGTGGCAGTGCAAGGTGTCTTCACAGATCTCATTCCCTCCTCCCTCCCTCCTTGATTGTGGGAAGTAAAGGTCTCTCAGAACAAGACTCTGCCCTGTAGGTCGTCAGGGAGAAGGAGGCGGAAGAGAATTCCTCATTCTTTGGATCGTTACTGGGGAACTGGCAGGAGAATGAAATGACCAGCTACATGGCAGTCCTCTGTAGTCAGCAGGCATCTGAAAAAAAGACAACAGCCAAAAACCAATTTTTTCTTTCCATTTGTTCATTGATTTGTTATCGTGGTTCATGCAACTTATATACATTTGCACTTTGGATACAGTTGTCCACATGGTGACAGTTATTCTCAATATGTTGGTTGTGCTTGAGTGTAAATGTGTGTGTGTGTGTGTGTGTGTGTGTGTGTGTGTGTGTGTGTGTGTGTGTGTGAAGGTCATCCAGGATGTGTGTGTTGATTTGAGGTCAGTTCAGGGCCATGATTAAAGCGCTGTACCATTCCAAAGAAGTCAGTTGGATTTTCTGCATCGCGTGTTGATATTTTCATGTCTCAGTGAACATGATATTTTTGTACAAACATTTTTTGAGATTCTAAATAAAGATCAATTCTAAAGACCGTTTGCATCTTCTGTATGAGAGATCAGTATTAATTATTCGTTACTATGGCATTTTCTGAACAGCCTTCCCTACAAAAAATCACACACACACACACACACGCACGCACACACACACACACACACACACACACACACACACACACACACACACACACACACACACACACACACACACAAAACACACAGGTGTGTGCGCGCACACAAAACTTTACCAGTGACAGTTTCAGTTTAAATCAAGGAGGTGTCACTGCACGCACACTAGTGATTTTATGCTATACCACACCTTCTAAGTTTTGATACCACATTGCGCATGAATTAAAATTGATGGATTAATGAATTAATAACTAAGGTGAGAGAATTCAAGAAGATGGTCTCGTGGTTACGACTGAGCAGATGTCTGACCTATGCATTACCCCAACGCGCTGGTCAGACCTTGAGTATCTACCTAACATTGGCTGTGCCATTATCTTTACATGTGTGTGTAGTGAGTGTATACGTGTGTGTGTGTGTGTGTGTGTGTGTGGGGAGGGGGTTATGGACACGTGCCCATGTGTGTGTGCCAGTGTATGAGATGTGCGAGCGCATATGTGTGTGTATGATGTGTATGTGTGCCTGCGCATGCGTCCCACTTGTGTGTGTGTGTGTGTATATGTTTCACACGCATGCATGTGTGTGTGGTGTGCAGAAGTGCATGTGCATGTATGTATGTGATTTGTGGGAGCATGCTCGTGCACGCACGTACCTGCACATGTGTGTGTGTGCGTATGTGTGTGCATATGTATGTGTGCATGCATACGATGTGCGTGTGTTTGCAAATAAGCACGAGCGCATTTGCACACGTGTGTGTATATGTGTGCATGTGTATGCGTGTGTGTGCCTGCGTGCACCTCTGATTGTGGGAAAGTAATGCTCAGAAGATGACTTATAGTGACAAAAACAACAACAACACACATGCACATACACACACACACACACACACAGGCACACACACACACACACAGGCACACACACACACACACACTCACACACACAAGTGCGCACAAAAACACACACACACACACACACATACACATAGCGGTAACAGCAACAACCCTTTCATACACACATACACCCGTGAGCTCACACACACAAACATTATGCACGCGCGTATGCACGCACTCACACACGCACACACACACACACACACACACACAGAAGCACACACGCAGAAGAAGCACATGCACGCGAACGCGCTCTCAGATGCCAACACATACACACACATCTGTGGACTCTCTAGTTTACATACCTGCATCGCCCCACCCATGAACACTCACCAGCACACACATGTCCACTCGCCAATGAGGAGAGCTATCTATCTCGTCAAGTCTGTGCCTGGGCAGTTTCAGTAAAGGCCATGTCCCAGGAGACTGAACACACAGTTACCTGAAAGTGTTACCAAACCCAGAAAAAGATCATAATGGCTACGGCATACTCGCTGTGCAAAATATATAAAGAAAGGTCTTGGAATGAATCATAGCAAGAACTTGCAAGAGACCTTGAAAGTCGACAAAACCTCCCATCAAATCAAGGAGGTACAGAACAGGTACAAGTACATGGGAAATGCTGCCGTTTTTGCTCTTGAAGTGTACAAAGGATTCCAAAGAAAGAAAAAAAAACTGGCAGCTGCAATTGACCTGGAAGATGCATATAACATAGTGCAGTTCTTGCTTCTCATTAAACTATTTGACTATTATGTCAGTAGGACGCTCACACGATGAATAGCTTCAGGGGCGAGCAATCGTCCTCCGATTTGGAGACTGGACGTCTGAGCCTCATAAACTTTCTGTGGGATTACCTCAAGGTTCTCCTCTCTCCCCCGTTTTATACGATGTTTACACTAACTGCCTAGTAGACCTCAATAGGAACGGGATTGCTCGAGTGTTGACACTTGCAGATGATAGTCTGATCTACAAAACATAGAGAATGCTCAAGAAAGAAGAACAAAAGCAGTTCAGCAGCAGCTGCACAACATTGCTTAGTGGTGTCAAGAAACTGGATCGTCCAACTCTACAAAAGCCAAGACATTGGTCTGCACTCTCATCAACAAGACAAAACGTCATAAACAAGAAATTATGTCATACTTAGTCACATGCAAGGAGCAGGAAATGACGTCATAAACAGGAAATGACGCCATAATTGGTCACGTTCCGCACGGGTCATGTAGCCTGATGATCAATCCGAGGGTCATTTGTGACTGAGCGTACGACTAACACTGACCGAGCAATGCGTGTCACGACCACACTTAAAGGCAAAGTGGACGACTACACGGAAAAGAGTTTTGTAACCTGGAGTGTGATATTGAATGTGAAGTGATCTACAACGCGGTGGATTTGATATGTTGTTTTAAAAAAATGTCACTCAGAAGCCTTGTGGTGTAAGAAAGTGTGTAACGCTGTCACATGTACTACATGATGTAGGGCCAAAATGTTTGGAGCGATTAATGTGTATGCAAAAACAATCTCATATGGAGTTTGACGTTGGTAATGGTTTTTTTTTTTTTGTTTTTTTTTTTGTTCTAAATCACAGTACGTTTGTAAGCGTGAGTGTCAGGTGAATGCGTATGATTGCAGTGTGTGTTAGTCTGTTACGGCCACACTTAAGGCCAGTGGACGACTACACCCCACCCTCTCACTGACCGTGCTTGACCCTGCCACCCGTCTTAGGAACACAGGCGGTGGAGTCCGCCATGTGCCATGAAAAATAAAAGGTCATGGGATTAACATCACGCACACAACACATACACATTTAATGCAAAAAAAAAACACACACACACACACACACACACACACACACAAAACGAACAAGAGAGTTATTTCTAACAGAATTGGTAGAATTCTCACTGAATAATCTTAGATTAAAAACAACAACAACAACACACAAAAACTGGTTATCCACATAACATAATGATAACGCTCTGGTCCTGATCTTTATCAATAACTTTATTTTAAAAAATACTTACCAGTGATATATCCATCACAATGATCATTACAGCAACAGACAGACGTTTTGCAGAAATAATACAGTTTAAAATAGGTCTAGCGTTTGACCCTTGTGTGACTAGATTTAATGAAAGAGCAGCTGACCAGTGAAAATTTTAATCAGGAGCATTCATACCTTCCTTTCACGGTTTATTGTGAAGGTTTTATGACAGTTTGTCTAGTCACGTTCCGCAAGGATCATGTAGCCTGATAATCAATAGGTCATGTCCTAGGGTCAACCCTGATTGGTCACGTAGCCTGATGTATAGTTGGTCACGTCTTAGGGTCATTCGTGACTGAGCAACCGTTGACTGGAGAAGAAACTGTAGCAGATTTGCAACTGGCTCCTTCAAATTGTCCAGGCATATCTTACAAGGTGTAGGAGACACAAGCACAGGATTGTGATCGAGACAGAGAAATACACACACAGACGGACACAGACAGACAAAAGTGAAAAAAAAGGAAGAAGGAGGAGGAGGAGGATAAGGAAAAGAAGAACTCCCTCCTACGTTCATCGGTCGAGCGACGTCAGCACCACTGCGCCACAGTCATTTTTCTTGTCTGTCGCTAACCTACGCGATGTGTTAAAACTATTAGTAAACTGACTTGTTGACACGGTATGCTAAAACCGATTGCGTACTTTTCTTTTCTTTTTTTTTTCATCCTCCAAGCTTTTATCTTTCATTGTGTAACGGCTGGGATTCGAACCCATGCCCTTCTGGACATGCTCATTTTCCACTCAATGACTCGCGCACTAACCACTGAGCCACTGAGCCACCTGATATTTGTAGGAAATTTAAGCCAAGTTCACTTTTGTTCCTCCTTGACCAGATCCAGCTTGAACACCTCTCTGCTGCTTCTGCCATTGCTTTCAGGGCTCTGGTTTTTTTTTTCCTCCCTGCAACTGAGAGCTGTTTCATGAGGCTGTATGCAGACGTTCCTACAACCCCCCTAGCTCCAATTTCTGCTGTGAGGACTTTGACCTGATAGCCTTCTCTCCTCAGGCTGTTTGCCAGATCAGCATACTTTTCAGTCTTGTAGATTTGAGCTGCCTCCATTCTGTTCTCATATGGCACCGTGAGCTCGATCATGATCAGCTGCTTGGTTGACTGAGAGTGGACTACTATGTCTGGTCTCATGCCACTCTTGCTGATGATCTCTGGGTGACTCTTCCATTCTGGGAGGTCTGCAGTGCACTCCCAGTCATCTGCCCCGTCCAGCAGACTCTGCCTGCATGTTCCGAGTGGCACTGTTGTTCTTGGCCATGATTCGCTGCCTCCTGCCGTGAAGAATGTTGCGGGTGCTTTTTGGAGTCCTGATTTTCCCTTTTGTGGTGTTGGTACTAGCCCAGACTACTTGTACAATCTCTTTGAGCACTTGGTTGTGCCTCCATGTGTACCTTCCTTGAGCCAGGGCTACTTTACATGAGCTAAGGACATGCTCCACTGTTTGTTTTCCATGGCAGAGGGGGCATGAAGGATCGTCTGTTTTTTTCCCACTTCACCAGGTTTGCATTTGAGGGCAGAAGGTCATATGCAGATCTGAGAATGAAGCTGATCCTGAGAGGGGCCATGTGCCAAATGTCATTCCAAGTGAGACTTCTTTGGAGTGCATTCTCCCACGTTGTCCATTGCCCTTGCTGGCTCTGCTGGACTGCTTTTTGGAGTCTTTTTTGGTCTTCTTCTTTTCTCATCTCCTGAATCATCATGTCTCTTTTGGCTTTTCCTTTGGCCTTTGACCACCATTCAGTTTTGGTCATTCCCAGTCCTTGTCTGTTGGTCTGTGTGTGTCCTGTTATTTCTCTGATCTTGAGACTTTCTTTTGCAGAATCCATCGCCTCTTGAACTTTCCATTTTCTGCCTGTCTTCAGCTGGGGCTTGATTGCTTCTACCACCTTGTCTCCTGAGTCCTCCAGCATGCTTTGAAGTCTGATCTTCCCTGCTTTGTATTCCTCCAGGATGGATTTCAGTGGTAGTTTCAGCTTTGCTTGGCGACAGTACAGCGCTATGTCATCAGACAGGGTGGGACACCAAGCCATTTCCTTGTGAACTTGTTTATTTTGGATTCCATTGCCTCCACTATGCTGGTGCAGATGTCGTATATCATCAGAGGCCATAGGAGCTTTGGTATCAGCATGAACTGCAGACACCAGACCTTGTATTTGCCAGGGAGCCCACACTGGTCAATGGTCTCCAAGCCTTCTTCCGACATCTGTTTGGTTTCTTTTGCTCTTTGTGTGTCTTTCAGCGTATCATCATACCATCTTCCAAGGCTTGACTGGCTCTTCTGAAACTGTTGGAATGGCCTGGTTGGCAACACTGAAGACCACAGATTCGGCCACTTTATACTGATCAGATCGTCCCAAAATGTAGAAAGAAACTCGTGGAGAGCGTGGCAGCAGAGAGTCCTCAGAAGAGAAGCCCCCTTCATACCTTCCTTTCACGGTTTATTGTGAAGGTTTTATGACAGTTTGTCTAATCACGTTCCGCAAGGATCACGTAGCCTGATAATCAATTGGTCACGTCCTAGGATCAACCCTGATTGGTCACATAGCCTGATGTATAGTTGGTCACGTCTTAGGGTCATTCGTGACTGAGCAACCGTTGACTGGAGAAGAGACTGTAGCAGATTTGCAACTGGCTCCTTCAAATTGTCCAGGCATATCTTACAAGGTGTAGGAGACACAAGCACAGGAAAGACAGAGAAATACACACACAGACGGACACAGACAGACAAAAGTGAAAAAAAAGAGGAGGAGGAGGAGGAGGAAGGAAAAGAAGAACTCCCTTTCTACGTTCATCGGTCGAGCGACGTCAGCGCCGCTGCGCCACAGTCATTTTTCTTGTCTGTCGCTAACCTACGCGATGTGTTAAAACTATTAGTAAACTGACTTGTTGACACGTATACATAACAATAGTACGCGTGTATGTTAGTCAATTTGCTCTGTGCGATAGAATGCGTTCGAGACCACAGCAATTTTGGCTGCGTCTACGTGATGTATAATTGTTTATGTTAAAGACGAGGCGTCTATTTTTTTCAGTTTAATACAATAATCTTATTTATTTTACTTTAAGCGTTTTTTTCGTCGTTTTCCCCCAAAACTTTACGAGTAAACACTAGATAAAAATGTGTTCATAAAAAAACAATAATGAAATATTTAAATTCAAAAAGAAAAACTGTCTTTATTTGCATCATAATTTCTCTGTGACGTAGTGGGCTTTGTCCTCCAACTCTCTCAGCAATCACATGACACTTTGCACGGATCTTACAAGGTCGCGTTATCTCAACCGCGTTTTCATGTATGTGTTGGATTGTTGGTGTGTGTTTGTTTGAGTGTGCATGAGAAAGCTGGTTGCTTATAGGCGTTCGAATGCTCGCTTCTGTGTGAGAGTTATTGCCCGAGTATGTTAAACACACACACCCCACACACACACACACACAAAACAATACACGCAACAAACATCCGTGTCTCTCACACTGACGCTTGCACGTGAAAAAAAAATAAGAGAGATGAGGCAGAAAAAAAGGAAAAAAAAAAAAAAAAAAAACAAAAAAAAAAAAAAAAAAACCTCTCTCGTGTCCTCTCGCAAACGAATGAAAACAGGGTAAAACAAAACAAAACTAAACTAAAACAAAACAAACAAAAAACTTCGTTTTCTTTTACTTATTACTCGAGTTCACCGTCATATTACTTCATAACAATGAATTGTAAACGGTTAATCCGCATAAATAGAAAAAAATAATACGAGGTATCTCTCTCTCACACACGTTGTTTTCTTCTTCATCATTTAATATCAAACAGTCATTCATATTAATGTTTTTGGATTGGAGCTGGTACACACACATATTTACAGTGGCAAAGACACCCCCGTCTCTCTCTCTCTCTCTCTCACACACACACACACACACACACACACACTCTCTCTCTCTCTCTCTCTCTCTCTCTCTTTTTGTATAGCAATTTGTATATAGTTAGCCCACATCCTACATTTAGAAAAAAAAATGATACTGGTACATTACGTACATCATTAACAAAACAGACCTTTAGGCGGCGAAAAACAAACAAAACAGTTATCGTTATTTATCACCAAAAAAAAAAATCTTGACATATAACCACTTTACAGATTCATTTAAGCGTTAAAAAAATGTGTATATAAATCCAATACTTGATTCACGCACACACACATACGCATTTGAAAAATTCAACAAACCTTTTTATTTTAAGGTGCAAGCAACAACAATTATTATCTATCATCAAAACGAAAGAACAACCTTTTACCTATAATCACTCAAGAGTTCAATGAAGCTTAAAAAGAATTAGTTCATTCAAATCACACGCGTAAAAAAAAAATGTTGTTGAATTTTTTTAGGCACACAAAACGAAAGAAAAAAAAAAAAATCATTCAATCACGAACAGCCATCACGCGCTCGAAAACTTTGTGCCCAAACATGGGCGTTTTGGTAAAGTCCCATGTTGATGCCCTCATCAACCACCAAGAAAGGTGTTGAGGTATGTTTTCGCTCGACGGTAACGCTCCCAACCATCGATGGAGAAGTTTCTCGGCGTTCAGAGTCTCAAACGCTCGTTTCCAGATAAGCTCCACATTTGTTGTTGTTAGTTCTTCTTCGTTTTCTTTTTCAGTCTGAAAATAAACTGCAGTTCTTTCACTTTCCGCAGTTATGAACTAGAGTGCTCCAATTTCTACGACCCCCTTCAGCATAGCCACATTGCATCTATGGCTTCATCCGGAACCTTCTTACCCCCTAAGGCCAGGAGCCCCAAAATATCAAGCAGTGTACGTGTCATCTACTAGCTCCCCTAACTTCAGTTCATCAGATAGAGGAAGGAAGAAGACAAAATCATCTGCCTCGTCGTCTTTGAACTCCCGAGGAAGACAAATCTAAGGGTTATGAACGTCAACTGTCAGAGTGTAGGTGCCAAGAAACAAGAACTAGCAGCGGCAATACAATACATCAAGCCAGATATTGTCTGCGGCACTGAATCATGGCTCAGAAGCAACAAAACCAGGAACTCCCCCCCCCCCCCCCCCCCCCCTCCACCCAAAGACGCCATCAAATCAGCTGAAATGTTCCTGCCCCCCAGTTAAGAAGTGTACAGAAACGATCGCAATATAAACGGAGGTGGTGTCTTTATACTAGTACACAAGAACATTACATCCTCGGAGGAACCTCTGTTTGTGACTGACTGAAGTAGAATGGGTGAAGGTGAAGATGAAAAAAAACCAGAAGGACCTACACGTTGGGGCATTCTACACACCTGATCGAAACCCAAACCACATTAAAAAAAAACTAAAGCTAAACAAATCCCGAAATAGATTAACAGAAAATGGGAAGAAGGAAAGAGAAGTGATTTTAGCCGGGGATTTCAACCACACATCGACTTGTCCACCACAGTGTTGGATCGTCGGGAAAGGACCATGAGGTGCAACAGTCCCTGGTCAATGTCACATCTAAACACCTGCTAACCCAAATCCAATTAACCCTGACCCGAGGTCCGAATGTCCTAGACCTGGTGATCACCTCAACCCCCGCCCTCGTCAAGACCTCAGTGAATGTCCCAGGCATCTCAGACCATGATGTTGTGGTCTCAGACTTTGACGCAAAGCCCCAGATACACCACCAGAAAGCACGTAAATGCTATAGATTTGGGAAGGCAAACTGGGCTTAAGCTCAAAGAAGACATGAAAAATGCAGCGGACATCATCAAAGAAGAAAAGAGATCGAGGAAGGACATCGACAGCCTCTGGACTACCTACAAAAACCTTCTGAATACATCAATGGAGACAAACATACCCACCTTCTTACTCAGACCATCAAGCACCTTGCTATGGCTGACTGCCCCACTCAGGAGGATGATTAAACGGAAGAAGAGGATGTTTCAGCGAGCCAGGACGAAGAACGACTGGTCTGCCTTCCGTCAATTCCAGAAACACTGCTGGCGGGAGCTCCAGAGAGCAGAATGGCAATATATCAACGGAACCATCCAGGAAGGCCTCGCCAACAACAACACGAACCCCTTCTGGCGTTACATCAGGTCTAGAAAGCAAGACTCCTCTGGGGTAGAGAGAACGGCCAGCTCCACAGCAACAGTCAGACCAAAGCAAACATTCTACGAAAACAGTTCAAATCTGTCTTCACCACAGCAGCAACGTTCACCCTACCAAATTTAAAGAAGCCTACAGCCCATATTAAATCCATTCATATCGATACCCATGGTGTAGCCAAGCTGCTTCACCAGCTAAACCCCAACAAAGCCTCAGGACCGGAACAACATCCCAAACCGGATACTTAAGAACTTGGCTGACAACATCACCCCAATCCTGACCACAATCTTTCAGACTTCACTGGACACCGGCCGCCTACCACAAGATTGGCTTGGAGCCAACGTATCTTGTGCTTTCAAGAAAGATGACTGGCATACCCCATCAAACTACCGCCCGATCTCACTGACATCTGTATGTTGTAAACTCCTTGAACATATAGTCTGCTGCCATATCATGTCCCACCTAGAACAACAAAAAATACTCACAAATCTCAACCACAGCTTCCGTTCAGGCTTTTCCACAGAGACCTAATTGCTCACCCTACCAGCGATCTCCTGATGTCCTTCGACAAAGGGAAGAAAGTGGATATGGCTATTTTGGACTTCTCAAAAGCCTTTGATACAGTACCCAATGACCGTCTCCTCCATAAGTTGGCCAGTTATGGCATCACTGGCACCCTCCACACCTGGCTTACAGAGCGAACCATCAAAGTGGTGGTAGAGGGCACTACATCCAACGCCACAACTGTCGACTCAGTAGCCTCACAAGGCACCATGCATGGCCCCCTCCTATTCCTGTGCCACATAAATGACCTCCCAGAAGCAGTCAAATTCCAAGTACGCCTATTCGCAGATGGACTGCCTCATTTACAGGGAGATCAACGACTTTAATGACCGCCACACTCTACAAGAGGACCTCAAGTCACTAGAGTCATGGGCAGACAAATGGGGCATGCGGTTTAATGCCTCAAAGTGTTACATCATGAGCATAGCAAAATCCTCTGCCTCCTACTTCTACTCCCTAAATAATATCATCCTGCAGCAAGTCCCTCATAACCCATACCTCAGCATCCAATTCGCCACCAACCTCAAGTGGTCTCAACACATCACATCTATCACAAAGCCCAATAGCACACTAGGATTTCTCCAGCGGATCTCAGGCACAGCCCCACCTGCTGCTGAAGAAATGCCTACCTCACACTCGTACACCCTGTCCTGGAGTATGTGGCAATCATTTGGGACCCACACAAGCAGCAAGAGATCAACATGCTGGAGCGTGTACAAAGAAATGCAGTGCGCTTCATAGCAAAGGACTACCGCTCCACCACCACGCCAGGCTTCATAATGGGTCTGCTTAGAAAACATGAGCTCACTACACTCCAAGAGCGGCGGCTTCAACTACGTCTAGGATTCTTTTACAGGGTGGTTGAGGGTCTGGTGCCAGTGATCACCCCGAGTGACTTCATCACACCCTCAGAAACCAGGACAATGCATCCGCTCCACCAGAGACAACAGTACGTACCTGACACAAAACCCAGTGGAGAACTACATGCGAAACAATGCTAGTTGCTCCTGCATTCCTGAAACACACACTGATCAGTACCGTAACTCATACTTCCCAAAGACAATAACTGAGT
Organism: Conus betulinus; assembly: GCA_016801955.1. NCBI lineage: Eukaryota > Metazoa > Mollusca > Gastropoda > Neogastropoda > Conidae > Conus > Conus betulinus. The sequence continues at coordinate 190,964 of JADBJO010000267.1, read as the reverse complement.
GGAACCACCTCGATGATAACATTATCCACCAAAAGTCAGTCGACAGCTTCAAGTTGGCTCTGGCAAAAGCCAGTAGTTGATAATATCATCACGCTGCGCAACCCCCATCATCGCGCCTATGCCAGTAAATGGATGTTAGCGACGTACTAATTCAGACCCAGATCCAGAACAAGATCGACGCTTCCTCTACAAACTGCGCCAACACAGAATTCTGCAGATCAGTCTTTACCTCCGCTATTCGCGCATCCAACTTTTCCTAGATAGTGCATCCAACTTTTCCAGAGAGGACAAAGAATTCTCCATAGTGACGTCACTATGAAATAATCCACCCTTTTTCATATGTGTAACGCAAGGTTAATTTCTGCAGCAACAAAACGAAACCTGACACACCAAATAAGAAAAAAGCAAAGCAAAAAGCAAAAGTTGTACACTTTTTTTTTTTGATTGCTCACATCTTTTTGGTGGTTCTTTCTCTCTCTCTCTCTCTCTCTCTCTTTTTTTTTTTTTTTTTTTTTTTTTTTTTTTTGAGGCACACTTTTTTCAGGTTTTGTTTTTTTTTTTTTTTTTTTTTTTTTTTTTAAATCAACTCGCTTTTTTTCTAGCACAGACTGAAACTCCCATTCCAGATTAAGGTTGTCTTTGCAGACATTATGGCATCCAGATATGTCATATGGACTCCAAGCATTTACATGTGACAGCGTTATACACTTTCTCGCACCACAACACACTTCTGAGTGACTTTTTTTTTTTTTTTTTTTTTTTATATCAAATCCACAACGTTGTAGAACACTTCACATTCAACTTCACACTCCAGATTACAAAACTGTCTTTTCCGTTTGCGCTCACATTATGGAATCTAGACATGTCAGTGTCACAGGCAGTTAACAATAAAAAGTCCAAATCCTAGATCTAAAAGGAAAGAAAATCAAAGTTTATTTCCCCTTAGCCTACTATGCAGAACAGATCTGAAGAGTAAAAAGTGTAAGTGGCCAGTCCTATGTTAGAAATTTGCATAGGTAGGAAGGAAGTGGTAGGTCTCGTGGTTTCCAGTTGAGTTCTTCTGTGATGTCCGACTTCTCGGCCTAGGTCTAAGGATGGAGTCGTCCAATCCCATCGTACCGGAATCTAGACAGGAATCTGACACAGAAGGGTTGTTTATACCTGGAGGCGAGAAGGTTGCTCTGTGTTGGCTTATCTTGCAAAATTGCCCGGTTGGACTATGTTTAAAGAGAGACAGAGACAGAGAGGAAGGGAACGGATATGTTCGGGATAATGGAAATGGGTGCATTCTACTACGTTCATACAGTGGCATTCAGATGGTGAAGCCCAGACTGGATTTCAGGCAATGTCAACGGTTTAATGAGTAACCAAGGGGAACCACACAGAGCTCCCTGTATCTCGTGACCCACAGTTGCGTATACCATAATAGCAGATTTATAACATTGGTTTCGGACATAATATTACAACAACCCCCATCTTTTAATTAAAAGTTCCCAAGTACACTTGTAAAATAGTCATTCCATTGCTTTCAACATTAATGTTTTCTTATTGTCTAAATGATGTTCTTCTATTTATTATAATTATTGCCTATATCAATATGGATGTCAAGATAAATCTAATGGTCATTAAAATCAATAAACTAAGCAACCATGAATTTAAAATGATAAAGAAAGTGTGAACGAACAAACGAATTAATAAATAGTTGAACTCTGGATCTTGCAACATAATGTGTTTTGTGATGTGATGTTTCACAGCTGCTATAATGTTTACGAAATGATTGACCTGAACTCTAGTCAATGTCTCTGTATCTTGCTGGCTTTGTCACAGTTCTTCCAAATCTGGTGATGTAGGGTTCTTGTGTGAATGCCACTGTCTCTCTGTGCTCATTCTCAGAAGTCACAATGTTTGTGTCTGAAGTTGCCAGATGATCTGGGTTTTTTTTTTTTTTATTCATTTCTGCTTTCATTCTAGTTGTTTCCGCTGCATCCACGGGGTCAAGGCCGTGTGTCTGTCGATTTTCCCCTTCATACCTCTCTTGTAGATCTACACGGTTTCTCCTGAGAATATTCCCTTGGTTTGTCCTGATGTTGTATGATCTGGGTTCATTTGATGCTTCTACAACTTGTGCTGGTGACCATGTTCTGCTCTGTTTGTCAAAGACTCTGACAGCCTGTCCTTGATATAAGGAGCAAGGGGCCTGCAAGCAGATTTATCAAAGTTGTGCTTCATTTCTTCTTGTCCTTTGGTCCATGTTGTTTGTACTGATAGTATTCCAGACGAGGTTGTACACGTGATGGTAAAAGTGTGGCAAGACGTCTTCCCATTAGCATTTCGGCTGGTGATGGAAGTTTGCTACTTACTGGTGTTGCTCGCAGGTTCATCATTGCAATTTGAAAGTCTCTTTCTTCTCTTTCACATTTTTTGATGGTTTTCTTCACAGTCAGGACTTGTCTTTCAATGAACCCATTTGACTGAGGGTACCGTGGTGATGAAGTCACATGTTGTATTCCCCACCTTGGCACGAAGTCTTGGAAAGGTCTGCCATGGTATTGTGGGCCATTGTCACTGACAATGACATCAGGTCTGCCAAACATACCCACTGTTTTCTCCATTTCATTTGCTACTGCTTCACTTGTCGTCCTTGTCATTTTAGTGACAACAGGATACTTGGAGAAATAATCGCATATCAACAGAAATTGATGTCCATTTATCTCAAAAAGGTCTGTGGCAATCTTTTTCCAGGGGCTGTTTGGAATGTCATGTGGTAGGAGAGGCTCTTGGGGTTAGCACTTGCCATTTCTTGGCAAGTATCACAGGTTCTGATCAAACTGCTCAATGTCGTTATTAATATTTGGCTAATATGCACATTCTCTTGCCAACAGTTGTGTTTTTTCAATCCCTTGATGAGACTGATGTAGTTGATTGAGAACATCGGTTCTCATGCATTCTGGAATGATGACTTGCTGTCCCTTGAATATGATGCCATCTTCTATGGCCAACTCATCTCTGAATGACCAGTATGGCTTGACATCTTTGGGAAGCTGTTTGATGTTGTCAGGCCATCCGTTGATGATCGTTTCCATGACACTGTTCAAAACAGGATATGATTTGGTTAATTCACATAGCTGAAATTGTTTCTTTGGTGTGTGTGAAACTGATGAAATCAAACTCACAGAAATTGATTTCATCCATGGACAAGTTCATTCCATCAACTCGCAAATCAAGGTCAAGGGCTGCAGTGTCTGATGTGTTCGGTAAACGTGATAGTGTGTCAGCCACAGTCATTGTTTTTCCAGGACGGTATTCCAGGTCAAAGTCATATCCTTGGATTTGTTGCAGCATGCGTTGAAGACGAGGTGGCGCTTTTTTAGGAGTGGTTTCTGGGCAATCATTTCGAGTGGCTTGTGATCTGTTATCACTTTGAAGTGTTGTCCATAGAGGTAAGTGTAGAATCTGGTGATGCCAAATACCACGGCCAGCATCTCTCTGTCTATGTTCGGAAATTACTCTGGGCTGTGTCAAGAGATTTGGATGTAAAGGCTATGGGCATTCCATCTTGAAGAATAACTGCACCAAGTCCTTTTATGGAGCTTGCCACTTCAAGAACAGTGGGTTTCTTGGGATCAAAGAATTTGAGGCATGATGATGCGGATACAGTGGACTTCAATGCTTCAAAACAGTGGATGTGGTCTTCTGACATTTCAAAAGGTACATCTTTTTTTTCAACCTCTCTCAGTGGTTAAGACTCTTTGCTAAAGTTTGGAATGAATGATGAGAGGTATGTCATCATGCCAAGGAATTTCTGAAGATCTTCTTTATTCTCTGGAAGAGGCATGTTCTTTATGCCTTGAATTTTTTCTGGATCCGGGCGGATACCGTCTTTTGAGTATATGTTGCCAAAGAAGATCTCTGATTGATGTATTTGGCATTTTTCGGAATTGAAGACCAGCCCACACTCTTTTGCCTTTTCCATCAGTTTTCTAAGATTTCTGTCATGCTCAGCTTCATCTTTTCCATGTACACAGACATCATCTGTGATACCCACTACTCCTGGCAAATCTTCCAATATCTCGTCCATTCTGGCTTGAAAAATGTCTTGTGAGATGCGGAGTCCAAAAGGAAGTCTTTGCCAACAATAACGGCCAAAGGGAGTCCTGAATGTTGTTAGGAGTTGACTGTCGGGCTCTAAGGGAACAGACCAGTATCCTGCTTTAACGTCCAATTTACTGAAGACAGTGGAGCCTGCAAACTGTGGATGATCTCTTCAAGGGTAGGTACCTTGTGTGGGCATCGCTTCAAGGCATTGTTTAGTTTTTGAGGATCTATGCATATCTGCAAGACAGACACTCGCTCAATGTTTTCCTGGTCATTCACTGTGGTCAGTATTGAGAAAACCCCGAGCATGTCTTGTATTAATATGACGAGGTAGTTTGTTTCTGGGATATACTCAACAAAAATATCTTTTGGCATTGACGTCTTTATTGATTACATTTGCAATCTCCTCACTGTTCATGTTGAAAAGTCTGTCAGCACTTGGCGAGAGTGATCTGTCTCGATCATACTGTCCAGTTCAGCGTATACCAAGACGTGGACAGGGTGGCCCAGAGGTTGAGAAAATTTTGGCTCCAGATGAAGGGCTCCACTTTCAATCAGCTTGAACTGCTGATCTCCATCTAATAAACTGGGACTCCGGTCAAAGGCCAAAAATGCGTTTTTCTCCAGAAAAATCTCCATGTCCTATCCTGTTTCCAGCATCATTGTTGACCATTCCTGTTGGCTGAGTAAGAATGTGGAAAGACCTGACAAAATGTTGATCAAAGGCTGGAGTAAGCCTTTAGCAGGGACCTGGCATCCATCCATGTACAGACTTAAAAAGGATAGGTCAAAATGTTGAAAGTTAAATGGGTTTCTGTTGTAGTGTCCGTTAAATGAGCGGGTGTCTATCAGGCTGATGATGATCTTTGTAGGAGTCTGACTCAGAAAAAGGTTGTCCTGCACATCACTTAAATTTCCTTGCTGAATGGCAAAAGTCCCTTTTTCCCAACGCTTTTTCATGTGCCAGAGCAACAGCTGGGTTTATTATTTCCACTTTTCAAACAAACAAGGAAGCATAAGTGATGATGGATTTAAAACCGAAAGCTGGGTCGTGAGCCATCAAACTGAAGTTGCTCTTTGACGAGATGAGTCAGATTTTGACGTTCACACCATTAATCATGCAACGTTCCTGATGCATATTGTCCACTTCATGGCCGTCGGCTGTCAGCTCCCATCTACGTCAAGAGTCCACTGTTGTCATTTCCCTGCAAATCTTCAAAATGACTGGTTGTGTCCCCATAGTACGGCCCAGCCATCAGGTGGCTCTTTTTTGCTTCTGTGCTGTAGTTGAGTGAAGGCTCTATGTCAGCCCTGTATGGGTAGGTGTTTTCGCTAGGCGAAATCAAGGTGTCATCGAGACTAACATCCACTTAAGAAAACAAACTGTAACCAGTAATTAATGGGAGCCACGTCCATATTGGGGGCTGCCAGGTTTTTCCCATCCGGTTGGGTCACATTAGCCCTTAGGTGAATATGAGTGTTGTTTAATTTCAAAGAATCCATTGTAGATCCTGACACGTAAAATTTGATGAGTGCCTCCAGGGAGAGAGTGGGTAATGGATGATATTCTATGAAACCCTCTTCTTCTACCACCGTCTGGGTGGGGGATACAGAAAACAAATCAAGTCCGGTATGTACATTCTCACAAGAGTGATGGTGAAGCAGCACCATACTATCTACCCAAAAATGTCTCTCTCACCCCTCCTGGTCTTCCTTCTCTTTCCATTACTACTTTTAATCTGACCTGGCCCAGGGTGATGTCGATAATTTTATTCGCTTACTGGCGATTCTACCTGGAGGTGTTACTCCGGTGATATTGTTTACTTGATCCAATAATCTTTTACTGGCGTGTTGACTTTGCTGTTTTAAAGATGTCTTATATTTTTGACCAGAGAGTACATCTTGGACCACACACAATCCCGTTTGGGCTCCTTTTATTAAGGCCTTTCCTCCACTTTTCAACAGAGGAATCAAAGATCTTCCTGCAATGGATAATAAACTTCCCAATCCTCTACCTCTCTGGTGTCCTCCCCTGGCAAAGACGGGAAGTCCATCCCCAACTTGAATACAGTAATAGTTTTCATAGTCTTTGCCATTGGGTTTATAGGGGTAGAGCATCTTTAATAATTATCGGGATGTCTGTGATGAAAGTGAAGTGCCACTATGGTATTCCCACTCCAGAACGAAAACTGTTGGCCCAGGTGAGTGGTTAAAAAGATTTCCACCATGTTAAACTTAAAGCGACTCGGAGGAATGTAATGGGGTTTCTCAAAAATGTGATATACGACCTCTCAAGTCTGGTCGGTTGTTGGAATGATTCGAAGAAGAGCCATGACATCACCCCACCAGACGTGCATTCATCAGGTTGCAGTAGATTAACACGCTCTTTAAATTCAAGTTCATCATAAAAGAGGCGCTAAAATGACTGGATCCTGAAATGCTGGAGGATGGTAGACTTAACACTCTTTGAAACTTGGGCTCAGAGATAATACAGCCTCTTTTTCGTATAATGTTAGGCTGACTTTTCTGGAGGCACGGTTATAGTAAAATTTAAATCTTGATTTATTATATGGTCGTAGGCCTACTTCTTCTGTTATCAAAGTATTGAGTGTGTGAATAATAAAAAAAAACTGTTGGTTTCATAAAGCCATTCAGGCACAAAGCGATGGTTGAATACTGATATTCTTCACTCGCTGCATTAATTTCTGGAGTTATGTGACGAAACGCTTGACAAGTCCATCAGATCAGTCCCACTTGTACAAACTGTACAACCACAAACGCCTCGGTCAGTGTGAATCCTATGCTCAGTCATGAATGACCCTAGGACGTGACCAATTGACCATCAGGCTACGTGACCCGTGCGGAACGTGACCAATTATGACGTAATTTTCTGTTTATAACGTCATTTCCTGCCCTTGCACGTGACCAGTTATGACGTCATTTCCTGTTTATCACGTCATTTTCTGTTCCTTGGGCCTCAAGAGGGTTGAAAACAACACGGTATACTACTTTTGGATAGAACTGATATTAAGGATATAGGTCTGAAATCATTTGGATCTGATGAATCATTTGATTTGGGAAGGTGGTTTACTCTGGCATTTTTGAATGCTTGAGGGAAGACATAAGTTTCAATGGATACATTTTATGTATATATATGAGACTCAACAATGTAAGATAGAGCGAATTTGAAGAGAAATGTCTGGACCCACAGACTTTTTATACTTTTATTGCGCTTTGTGCATTCCTACTTCATGTACAGCCAGAGGAGGAATATGGAGTGAGTAAACTGTTCCAGGTTTTATTTGAAAAATGATATCAGGGAAGTCGGGCATACTTAATATTCATTAGATTCTCTTACAGTCCGTGAAGCTTCAGCAAGGATCTCCGACAATGACAGGAAGTGTTAAATTTGTCTGAATTACATTTGTTGTTGAATTTTGTGCATCTTTATGCTTTTTATGTACAATAGTGTTTATTGCCCTCCAGATGGGTGCTGTGGTTTTGTATCCTTAATGTTTTGATGGAAGTACTCTCTTTTGGCTTTATTAACTTTATCAACCACTATCCACATCAAATGAAAAGGTCACAACAATCAATTCAATGATGAATCACTCTGTTTGTTTATTTACTGTTTTCTGTTCCCTGCCTCATTTCAAATTTACATTCATTTCAATCAATCCAGGTTACCTGTATTTGTTCTTGTTTTTGTCCATGTACTCCAAAATCGAGAATGCTAATTTGCATTTGTTCATTTCTCCAGTTGTTACTGTGTAGATGTGTGCGGTACAGGGTATATAGGCAAGCTTGGAACATCCATTTTTAGGGATGTTTCCATGTTCTGTGTGCATTGTGCTGACATATCTGCTAGACGATTCAGTGTCATAAGCAGGACTCCTTTGGAATTATGGGCGTGTATTTATTTCATCATGGGAGCTAGAGATACCCTACTTGTTCGTAATTTTACTTTCCCCTGCCTTTTTCATATTTACTTTCATTTCAATCGAATCGTGGTTACCTGAATTTGTTTCTGTTCATCCATGTACTTATCTGACGATATCCAAGATCGAAAAGGTATGCCAGTCTTGAATAAACGTTTGTTTGTATTTGTTCATTTCTCCAAGTTGTTGCTGTGTAATGTGTCCAGTACAGGGTATATAGATGTGTATGGTACAGGGTATATAGGCAAGCTTGGAACATCCTTCTGGGTGGATGGTTCCTTAATTGTTTGTTCTGTGTGGTCTGTATTGTCATATATGCTAGGCAATTCAGTGTCGTAAGCAGGATACTTTTGGAGTTATGGGCGTACATTTCATCATGGGAGCAAGAGTTACCTACTTGTCTGTTACATACTGTTTACAGTTCCCTTCCTCATTTCATGTTTACTTTCATTTTTATCAACTTCAATTAAAACAAAGTTTCTCTGCTTTTAGTGTTTGTCACATTGCCTCCTTGAGCTGGTCAGGAAGAACAATTTCTTGTAGGGATTCTTGTTTACTACAGGTTCATATAGGAATGCTTAGGTCTTTTTTGATGTAACAGTGCGTGTTTATTTTTCATGAGGAGGAATTTTTGGTACCAGAAGGACAGCGCATCATTGACATCTGAGTAATTACAAGTTCAGTGAAATGGGGAAATGCTTAAATGACAGAGATATGCAGTTTCATTAAACTTTTTGAAAGAGTGGTATTGGATGGTTGTGCGACCTTTGGGTGGTGGTTTTGGAAGCTTGAAGGGCCACGTGAAATAAGACTGGACAATGGTCACTTATGCCATAATGTACCACTGAAAGATCTGATATTGTAGATTTGTTGTTTGTGTATATATGATTAATATGAGTCACAGTTGCTTTAGTTATTGTCGTTGGGATTTGTACCAATAGGTGGAACGCATGAAGTGATGGTGTACTAGTCCGAGCTGGCTGTTGTTTTAACATGTCAATTCTGAAGTCTTTTTATGATAGAAATATTTGAATTTTTTTTAAAAAAAACAGATCTGATCCATCATTTATACAATTGTCATACTGTTCGTATGTGGAAAATGGATTTCTATTTAAGTTTCCGATGTATATAATGTGTCAGTGATTTGGAGGGGTTTTTTTTTGTCGATTCGGATACATTAAGCAGTGTGTTAGTTTAAAACATCTATTCTGTGGCAGGCAATGTTGGCAATTGACTGATGAATGTAGCATATACAGCTGGGCCAGCATATTGGGGTTGATCACTGTCGCGCCGTTCTATTTTGTGGTCAGGAATGCTGATACGATCATTTGTGATGCGAGAGTCTAATCTTGTCTCACTTACATCAAACACGTGAACTGGATGGGGTGACTTTTAAAAGTTAGGAGATTTCATGAACCTTATCAAATAAATGAAAGACATTAAGATGTCCAACCTCAAGTCCTGGAATGGTAGGAGTGTGGGAAGGCATGGGTGGTAAGGGAATAGTAAATCAAAATCGATTCGGAAGACAGACCTTTCGCAAAAAAAGACCCAGACGATGATGGAGAGATGACTAAACCAGTAACACAGTAAATAACAAGTAGCATCAATGGACGAAGCACAATGATGACAAACATGCAGAAGCGAAAGCGAAAGTATAAGTATTAAGCTTAAAAGACACAGACAACAAAATATGTGTTTAGAAAAATCAATACACCAGTAAAACAGGAAACATCAAGGAAAGGTGGAGATGGAGCACGATGACGAAGACACAAAATGAATGACAAGCAAATGATAAAGTTTAAAACAATGAATGACGATAATACAACGAGAAGTCAATGAGTGTAGCGGTATAGATATTGAGGATGATTTCAGTACCACCCACTAAAAAGGCACATTTAAAGAGTCTATACATTGAGAAAAGAAGGGAAAATGATGATTATTAAAAAAAAAAAAAAAAAAAAAGTCACACACAATACGTGGCTGTAAGAAATTAGTCCTGGTCCCAATGTTGTGAAGCTGGGCGAAAATGTCTTCACAGTCCACAAAATGACAGCAGCCTCCTCACGCAGTTTCTGGTGCAAGCAAGTCGCACTAAGATCCACGACTGCAGAAAACAGCAACGTTTGTGACGCCAGCATCAAGCGACAACTGTCTTAATGTGATGAACGTTGGCAGACAGCATCAAGCGACAGCTGTCTTAATGTGATGAAAGTTGGCAGACAGCATCAAACGACAGCTGTCTTTACACGATGGAAGTTGGAAAACAGTATCAAGCGACAACTGTTTTCACACACGATGAAAGTTGGCATACAGCATCAAACGACAACTGTCTTCACACGATGAAAGTAGGCAAACAGCATCAAGCGACAACTGTCTTAGTGTGATGAAAGCTGGCAATCAGCATCAAGTGACAACTGTCTTAATGAGATGAAAGTTGACAAACAGCATCAAGTGACAGCTGTCTTAATGAGATGAAAGTTGACAAACAGCATCAAGCGACAACTGTGTTCACTTGATGAAAGTTGGGAAATGGCATCAAGCGACAACTGTCTTAATGTGATGAAAGCTGGCAAACAGCATCAAGCGACAGCTGCCTTTACACGATGAAAGTTGGCAAACAGGACCAAGCGACAGCTGTCTTCACACGATGAAAGTTGGCAAACAGCATCAAGTGACAACTGTTTTCACACGATGAAAGTTAGGAATAGCAACAAGCGACAGCTGTCTTAATGTGATGGAAGCTGGTAAACAGCATCAAGCGACAACTGTGTTCACACGATGAAAGTTAGGAAACAGTGCTAAGAAGTCTTGTCCTGAGCAAAAACAACAATAGAAATGATTTTTTTTCCCCCGATTATTCTGTTGTTGTTGTTGTTGGTGGTGGTGGTGGTTTTTTTGGGGGTTTTTTTTCCTGGAAGTTCGAACTCGGGCTAGCAGAGAGAGAGAGAGAGAGAGAGAGGGGGGGGGGGGGGGGGGGATTGTTGACCTGAAGAGCAGGAATCCAGCTCCCTATCCATGACTTCCAGTGACATCCCCCGGCAGTCCCTGTCCTGGGGTCAGAACTAACAGGGTAGGCCCAGGCCAGCGCGGTACACCAGTCTGTCAGTGGCAGGCCAGACAGTACTATTTATGAGCGGCACTGTCAGCGTCAGTGTGCAGCCGCCAGCTGTGATCCCCGCGCCATCAGTGGACCCACGGCATGTGTGTCGCCCCTCCTGCTCTCTGTCTGTCTGTCTGTCTGCCCCCATACCTGTTTCCTGTCGCGCTGGATGAGCTGTCACTGTGCACATATGTGACCTAACACCAGGGCCGAGAGCAACAACACCAACAGCTGAACTGTCATGTTCGTGAAAGAGCCTTTGTCGTGCGCAACATCAACAGGACTCCCACTTGGACATGAAGCCACCACAGGTGCCGTATCCATGCTTCCAGTCTATGGGTGTCTACGTGATAATCTGTGATAAAGTATTTAGCAGGGGTCTTTGGGGTGTTTACGTCATAACGTTGTGATAAGAGATTTAGCAGGGATCTTTGGTGTTTTGCGTCATAACGTGTGATAAAGAATGTAGCAGGGGTGTTTGGGTGTTTACGTCATAACGTGTGATAAAGGATTTAGCAGAAGTGGTCTGTGGCGCTAGACGTAGCTAGGGAGTACACAACCCTAGAGACCTTCATCATGTGAGACTCAAGGCAATCAAGTTCACAGTATGCCTCAGGCTCTTTGATGTTTTGTAAAGGCGAAAGGAAAAGTCAGATTTCAGTGTTGCGAGCAATTTCTCGTTTTAGATGATTTTTTAGAGCAAACACACAGGTGTGAAAGTAGGCCTACTGTGATAACAGTTATGACAAGCATGTACAGGACGCTCCGTAGGGAAAGTAGGCCCATAGTGATAACAGTTATGACAAGCATGTACAGGACGCTCCGTAGGGAAAGTAGGCCCATAGTGATAACAGTTATGACAAGCATGTACAGGACGCTCCGTAGGGAAAGTAGGCCCATAGTGATAACAGTTATGACAAGCATGTACAGGACGCTCCGTAGGGAAAGTAGGCCAATAGTGATAACAGTTAATGACAGCACGCACATGAAGGCTCACGGAGGCAAACACACAGGTATCAAAGTAGGCCTACTGTGGTAAACACACAGGTATGAAAGTAGGCCTACAGAGATAAACACACAGGTTTGAAGGTAGGCCTACATGTAAGCATACACAGGACGCCCAATGGGGACGCTGGCTGTCACATACGTGATTGGAACTGTGCGATGTCATGTCAAACAGAAACCAAAGCGAGGATGTTCCCTGCATTGCCAAGTGGTGCAAAGTCTTATCTCACCATCGTGGCTGACTCGATGGTCAGTGGCTGGGTTCATCGTCCACTCACATCCACGGCTGTATGCCGGGCTATGTGAGATCAGTGTGAACAGCTAGCTCCTAGTGTGGGCAGAAGCCCACAGTAATGCAGCTGACACTGTGTGAAAGTGGACCAAACTGAGCACCCCCATCTGTGTGGCTGATATGGTTGGCGGGTAATACACAGCAACACACCGCTGTCCACTCATGGCCGTAGCCTCGTTTGAATACACCCAGTCCCAGCTCCTGACGTGCTGCTAGAGACAGGACTGTCTCCTGCCTTGACCCCTGCTGTTGACACAATGTGCTGTGGTGACAGGACTGTAGTGACCCCTGCTGTTGACACAATGTGCTGTGGTGACAGAACTGTCGCCTGCTGTTGACACAATGTGCTGTGGTGCAGGACTTCTCTTTCTGTTCACACAATGGTGTGCTGTGGTGACAGGACTGTCTCCTGCTGTTGACACAATGTGCTGTGGTGACAGAACTGTCTTCTGCTGCTGATACAATGTGCTGTGGAGACAGGACTGTCTCCTGCTGTTGACACAATGGTGTGCTGTGGTAACAGGACTGTCTTCGGCTGTTGAGACCAATGAGCTGTGGTGACAGGACTGTTGTGACCCTTGCTGTTGATACAATGGTGTGCTGTGGTGACAGAACTGTAGTGACCCTTGCTGTTGACACAGTGTGCTGTGGTGACAGGACTGTATCCTGCTGTTGACACAATTTGCTGTGGTGACATGGCTGTCTCTTGCTGTTGGCACAGTGTGCTGTGGTGACAGGACTGTAGTGACCCCTGCTGCTGACACAGTGTGCTATGGTGACAGGGCTGTCTCATGCTGTTGACACAGTGTGCTATGGTGACAGGATCCCTGCTGCTGACACAGTGTGCTGTGGTGACATGACTGTCTCTTGCTGTTGACACAGTGTGCTGTGGTGACGGGACTGTCTTTTGCTGTTGACACAGCGTACTATGGTGACAGGACCCCTGCTATTGACACAATGTGCTGTGGTGACATGACTGTCTCTTGCTGTTGACAGAGTGTGCTGTGATGACAGGACTGTAGTGACCCCTGCTGCTGACACAGTGTGCTATGGTGACAGGGCTGTCTCATGCTGTTGACACAGTGTGCTATGGTGACAGGATCCCTGCTGCTGACACAGTGTGCTGTGGTGACATGACTGTCTCTTGCTGTTGACACAGTGTGCTATGGTGACAGGACTGTCTCTTGCTTTTGACACAGTGTGCTATGGTGACAGGATCCCTGCTGTTGACACACTGTGTGCTGTGGTGGTGACATGACTGTCTCTTGCTGTTGACAGAGTGTGCTGTGTTGACGGGACTGTCTCCTACTGTTGACACAATGTGCTGTGGTGACAGGACTGTCTCCGGCTGTTGAGACAATGAGCTGTGGTGACAGGACTGTAGTGACCCTGCTGTGTTGATACGATGGTGTGCTGTGGTGACAGGACTGTAGTGACCCCTGCTGTTGACAGTGTGCTGTGGTGACAAGACTGTCTCCTGCTGTTGACACAAGGTCTTGTGGTGACATGACTGTCTCTTGCTGTTGACACAGTGTGCTGTGGTGACAGGACTGTCTCCTGCTGTTGACACAGTGTGCTGTGGTGACAAGACTGTCTCCTGCTGTTGACACAAGGTGTTGTGGTGACATGACTGTCTCTTGCTGTTGACACAGTGTGCTGTAGTGTCAGGACTGTAGTGACCCGTGCTGTTGACACAGTGTGCTATGGTGACAGGACTGTCTCTTGCTGTTGACATAGTGTGCTATGGTGACAGGACCCCTGCTGTTGACACAGTGTGCTGTGGTGACATGACTGTCTCTTGCTGTTGACACAGTGTGCTGTGTGGTGACGGGACTGTCTTTTGCTGTTGACACAGCGTACTATGGTGACAGGACCCCTGCTATTGACACAATGTGCTGTGGTGACATGACTGTCTCTTGCTGTTGACAGAGTGTGCTGTGATGACAGGACTGTAGTGACCCCTGCTGTTGACACAGTGTGCTATGGTGACAGGACTGTCTCTTGCTGTTGACACAGTGTGCTATGGTGACAGGACTCCTGCTGTTGACACAGTGTGCTATGGTGACAGGACTGTCTCTTGCTGTTGACACACAGTGTGCTATGATAACAGGACCCCTGCTTTTGACACAGTATGCTGTGGTGACAGGACTGTAGTGACCCTTGCTGTTGACACAGTGTGCTGTTACTGCCTGTACAGTTAGACTGGGGGGCCCCGCAGTCTAACTGTACAGGCTGTAACAGGCCTACAGTCTAACTGTACAAGTTGTAACAGGCCCCACAGTGAAACTGTACGAGCTATAACATGCCCCACAGTCTAACTGTACAGGCTGTAACAGGCTCCACAGTCTAACTGCACAGGCTGTAACAGCCCACACAGCCTTACTGTACAGGCTGTAACAGGCCCTTAAGTCTAACGATACTGGCTGTAACAGGCCCTACAGTCTAATGTATGGTTTATCATGTCAAACATGGAGAATCAAGAAACTGTCATCGTTTGAGTTCTTTGAGGACGGGGACGATGGAAAGAACAAACTACGCCTTACAGACATACAAATCACATGAAAAGCAGAAAATCGGTCATTCTCACTTGGCCATTGGGCAAATAAAAGCATTTATTAACGGCAAGTGTACGCTTTACGCTTGCTACCACTTGGTGACGAACGGAAGAGCTTATCACCCTGCCTTGCCATCTTTATGAACATACGCAAGCTGAAGTCGGAACATACACCCCAGCGCGCCCCGCTCTGAACAAACTGCAAACATCTGTAACAGGCTTTGGTCTTAGGTACTTCTTTGGATTACTTTCTTTTCGAAGATTACAAAACGCTGAACATATCACCATTAGGGGAACTCTATTCTAATTCATCCATTTTACTGGTACCATCAACACGCCATACACAGTTCACTGATTTCTCTGATGGTCTCTCTGGTTTTAGATTGATGATTCGTTACAGGGACCCACCCTAGCTTGTGAGGTTTACTTTGGGTGTCAGTTTTAAGTTGGTTGGGGTTTTTGATAGTCTTCAAGTCCTTAGATGTCCATGTGGTTGGTCGCACGTTACACAATATGACTTTTACATGGTGGGTCATCTTTCGCTCCCTTCACTAGGAATTCACCAAGGTGCTCATTCCGCCGTGTCAGACAGCCACAGGCTCATTCAGATGCCATATGAGCAGCAGCAGCTGACAGGGCACCATTAAGATCAGGTCGTCATGAGGTGACCTATCAGAGGAGACACTGCATTGCTCTGTGGTGCCTGTTCTGATCTGGCATACACTGCTAATTCCCGGGTGACAAAAGTTATTGGTCAGAACTCAGAAAACTTTTATTCGATCAAGGATTGAGATTTTAAGCAGAGCCCTATTCTTCCAATCTGTCCTTAGTAGGCTAAATTATTCAATGAAATTAGAAGACAAGAAAATGAAAATAAACAGAGAAAAAAGACAATGACGATGATGGTGATGGTGCTGGCATGAAACAAAACAAAGTATTATAAGAGAAGCAATTTTCGTCACTGAGTAAGGACAGTGAGTAGTATCATTTACTGGCAACTAGCATGGTAATAACGCACACACATCTGTAACTGCTGAAGATAGAAGTGACTGCTGCAAAAGACTTATAGGAGACAGTGTAGTCTACGTCAGAGTCTGTGAAATATTTTTGAAGATCTTTTTTTTGAAGGTGTGCAGTGAACGGCACAAATTTAGGTCTGGGGGAAGAGAGTTCCAAAAGCCTGAACCTGAAAATGCAAAATTAGTTTTCAACATGTCGCTCCTAGTACGTGGTAGAATATAAATGTTAGACCCATATTGACATGAGAACTAGTAATTAGATCTCTGATGAATTGTGGGGATAGATAATTGTGCATTTACATATAAGTACAGCTTTGTTGAAATCTAGTTGTGTTTGGAGCGGTAGTATGTTTGATTTAGTCTGGTTGTCGATGGTTGATAAGGAAGAATCTGGCAGAATTATCTTTGCAGCTCTTCTGTACATTGAATCTGGTTTTCCATCGTGAATTGTTGGTGCACAGTCCCAGACGCACAGTTGATGTGAGAGAGACAGTGAACATGAAAACACATTTTCAAGCATTTGTATCTATGTAGGGTTCAGTTGTCTAAGAATGAAGAGACTCGACCCAGCTTCCTAACGACAGATTCAATGTGGGACTGCCACTACAGTTCCTCGTCCACCATCACTCCCATGACTCGGTGCTTATGCACCTGTTCCATGGCGTTACCATCTTAAAGTTAGACTGAGACTTAGAGTTTCTGTTTGGTGTTTCTGTCTAGAAGTGATCGCCGCGCTTTTTGTCTTCTATCATGGAATTATAATAAACCACGCCGAGACATCGTTTAAACTTGCTGTAGAGCGTTTTGGAATGTCGATAAGTCCACTGCGCTGGAATGAAGGGAAGTGTAATCAGCAAAAAGGTCACATAAGACACTAGGATGTGATAAGATCAGTAACCCTGTTTTTCTTTGCTTTTTGTATTCCGTTTTCTTGTTTTCCCTTACAGCATGCTTTTGCACTTAGTTTTCGAGCCGGTGTGAGTGGTCCCTAAGGAGGTTCCACGAGCCTGTTGACACTGGTCAGTTTAACACGGGTAGAAATGTACAAAACTCGATTCATCAGCGGGTCAGGGTTAGGGTTAGGCTTAGGGTTTGAGTAATGGCCATGGAAATGGATACTTTTTGATCAGTTAGAACGAAGATCATAAAAATAATGCTATGGTCTGAGACAAAGGTATCCGTACGCTTCCCTTTATGATATATACCAGTATAAGCCAGGACGAGAGATACAGACACCCCATTGAGTTCCGATTTGTTGTGGACGATTACTTTGCAGGAATGCAAACCATGATCATGCCAGTGGTTGAAATGTGTTCTGTACATACAAAAGAGGAGAGTATCACTGTGTGTGTGAGTGTGTGTGTGTGTGTGTGTGTGTGTGTGTAGGCCCACGGTGGATCAGGTCAGTTGACGATATGTCCTGGTGACCGGTGCAGCTGATCTGGACGCGTTCCCCCTGAGGACATGGGCCGTTAACAAGCACAGGTCATGACAGCACGGCCAGCCCCACGTGCAGGGATAGGTCAGGGTCATGAAGTAGAACAACAGTGACTTCCCCACCACCTATGTTAGTGTGACTGCTGCACCGTTAGTGAGACTTGCTGTACCGAAATTTCCCCACCAACACTGCTAGTGTGACTGCTGCACCGTTAGTGAGACTTGCTGTACCGAAATTTCCCCACCAACACTGCTAGTGTGACTGCTGCACCGTTAGTGAGACTTGCTGTACCGAAATTTCCCCACCAACACTGCTAGTGTGACTGCTGCTGCACCGTTAGTGAGACTTGCTGTACCGAAATTTCCCCACCACCTATGTTAGTGTGACTGCTGCACCGTTAGTGAGACTTGCTGTACCGAAATTTCCCCACCACCTATGTTAGTGTGACTGCTGCACCGTTAGTGAGACTTGCTGTACCGAAATTTCCCCACCAACACTGCTAGTGTGACTGCTGCACCGTTAGTGAGACTTGCTGTACCGAAATTTCCCCACCAACACTGCTAGTGTGACTGCTGCACCGTTAGTGAGACTTGCTGTACCGAAATTTCCCCACCAACACTGCTAGTGTGACTGCTGCACCGTTAGTGAGACTTGCTGTACCGAAATTTCCCCACCAACACTGCTAGTGTGACTGCTGCACCGTTAGTGAGACTTGCTGTACCGAAATTTCCCCACCACCTATGTTAGTGTGACTGCTGCACCGTTAGTGAGACTTGCTGTACCGAAATTTCCCCCCACCCTATGTTAGTGTGACTGCTGCAGTGTGACTGCTGCACCGAAATTAGTGAGTGTGACTGCTGTACCTTGCTGTAAAATTTCCCCACCAACACTGCTAGTGTGACTGCTGCACCGTTAGTGAGACTTGCTGTACCGAAATTTCCCCACCAACACTGCTAGTGTGACTGCTGCACCGTTAGTGAGACTTGCTGTACCGAAATTTCCCCACCAACACTGCTAGTGTGACTGCTGCACCGTTAGTGAGACTTGCTGTACCGAAATTTCCCCACCAACACTGCTAGTGTGACTGCTGCACCGTTAGTGAGACTTGCTGTACCGAAATTTCCCCACCACCTATGTTAGTGTGACTGCTGCACCGTTAGTGAGACTTGCTGTACCGAAATTTCCCCACCACCTATGTTAGTGTGACTGCTGCACCGTTAGTGAGACTTGCTGTACCGAAATTTCCCCACCAACACTGCTAGTGTGACTGCTGCACCGTTAGTGAGACTTGCTGTACCGAAATTTCCCCACCAACACTGCTAGTGTGACTGCTGCACCGTTAGTGAGACTTGCTGTACCGAAATTTCCCCACCACCAATGCTAGTGTGACTGCTTACGTTAGTGTGACCTGTTGTGCCGTTAGTGTGACCTGCTGTACCGTTCGTGTGACCTGTTGTACCGTTTGTGTGACCCGCTGTACTGTTAATGTGACCTGCTGTACCGAAACTTCCCCACCACCTATGTTAGTGTGACTGCTGTACCGTTAATGTGACCTGCTGTACCGAAACTTCCCGCCACCAAAGCTATTGTGACTGCTGTACCGTTAATGTGACCTGCTGTACCGTTAATGTGTGACCTGCTGTACCGTTAATGTGACCTGCTGTACCGAAACTTCCCACCACCTATGTTAGTGTGACTGCTGTACCGTTAATGTGACCTGCTGTACCGAAACTTCCCCACACACCTATGCTAGTGTGACTGCTGTACCGTTTGTGTGAACCGCTGTACCATTAGTGTGACCTGCTGTACCATTAGTGTGACCTGCTGTACCATTAGCGTGACCTGCTGTACCATTAGTGTGACCTGTTGCACAGTTACCCCGCCCCCCACGAACAATGCTACACTCACTGCCGTTAATGTGAGCTGTTGCGCCGTTAGTGTGACCTGTTTGCCCGTTAGTGTGACCTGTTGCACCCTGAGTATGACCTGTTGTGCGGTTAGTGTGACCTGTTGTACAGTTACTTCCTCCCCACCCACCCCACCCACCCCCCCCCCCCCACACACACGAACAATTCTGCACTCACTGCTGTTAGTGTGACCTGCTGTGCCGTGACTTCCCTCACGAACAATGCTGCACTCACTGCCGTTAGTGTGACCTGCTGTGCCGTGACTTCCCTCACGAACAATGCTGCACTCACTGCCGTTAGTGTGACCTGCTGTGCCGTGACTTCCCTCACGAACAATGCTGCACTCACTGCCGTTAGTGTGACCTGCTGTGCCGTGACTTCCCTCACGAACAATGCTGCACTCACTGCCGTTAGTGTGACCTGCTGTGCCGTGACTTCCCTCACGAACAATGCTGCACTCACTGCCGTTAGTGTGACCTGCTGTGCCGTGACTTCCCTCACGAACAATGCTGCACTCACTGCCGTTAGTGTGACCTGCTGTGCCGTGACTTCCCTCACGAACAATGCTGCACTCACTGCCGTTAGTGTGACCTGCTGTGCCGTGACTTCCCTCACGAACAATGCTGCACTCACTGCCGTTAGTGTGACCTGCTGTGCCGTGACTTCCCACACGAACAATGCTGCACTCACTGCCGTTAGTGTGACCTGCTGTGCCGTGACTTCCCTCACGAACAATGCTGCACTCACTGCTGTTAGTGTGACCTGCTGTGCCGTGACTTCCATCACGAACAATGCTGCACTCACTGCTGTTAGTGTGACCTGCTGTGCCGTGACTTCCCTCACGAACAATGCTGCACTCACTGCTGTTAGTGTGACCTGCTGTGCCGTGACTTCCATCACGAGCAATGCTGCATCCACAGCTCTTAGTGTGACATGTGGTGCCGGCACACTTCCATGGCCTGGCCCTTGGGATCTTCAGGTCACCGACATGGCCAGCGCGGGATAACAATCGTCCTTCTCGTGGTCGTGGCCACACTGACGTTATATGACGACGTCTTGGTGACGGCCGATGATGTGTCGTCGTCAGCTCTGCACACGGCCAGCAAGAAGCTGGCGCAGGTGGACGTGAAGGAGTGGCTGGGGGCCATCCTGCAGCAGCAGTTCAACGCCACTGTCCACTACTCCAACAGCTCGCCCGCCACAGTCGCCGGCCTCTTCCCTGCTCAGGTCACTCTGTGCTCCCTCTGTCTGTCTCTGCTGCTGTCTGTCTCTGCTTTTCCCTGTGTCTGTCTCTGCTTGTCCCTCTGTCTGTCTCTACCTCTGCTTTGTCTGCCTGTGGGCTATGTCTTTGTCCAGTTACTATCTCTTTTATATGCCCCACCCTGTCTCTGCTTGTCTATCTGCCTGTGGGCTGCGTCTTAATCTACTTGTTCAGCCACTATCTGTTATATAACAGCTTTTCCAGCCAGTATCTTTCCTATATCTACTTGTTCAGCCACTATCTTTCATATCTCTGCTTGTCCATCCTATGTTTATATGTCTACTTGTCCAGTCAATATTTTTCTATATCTACTTGTTCAACCACTATCTTTTATATATGTACTTGTCCAGCCACCATCTTTATATATCTCCTTGTTCAGTCACTATCTTTCTACATCTACTTGTTCAGCCACTATCTCTCTATATCTACCTGCCCAGCCACTATCTTTCTATATCTACATGTTCAGCCACGATCTTTTATATGCCTGTTTGTCCAGTCGCTATCTTTCTATATTTACTTGTTTAGCCACTATCTTTATATGACTACTCGTCCACCCACTATGTTTATATATCTACTTGTCCAATCACTATCTTTCTTTATTTACTTGTTCACCACAATCTTTTACATATGTACTTCCCCAGCCACTATCTTTATATATCTACTTGTTCAGTCACTATGTTTCTAATATCTACTTGTTCAGCCAGTATCCTCCTGTATCTACTTGTCCAGCAACTATCTTTCTATATCTGTTTGTTCAGTCACAATCTTTCTATATCTACTTGTTCAGCCACTATCTTTATATGTCTATTTTTTCCAGCCACATCTTTTATACGTCTACTTGTCCAGCCACTATCTTTTGTATGTCTACTAGTCCAGCCACTATCTTCTCTGTGTCTACTTCTCCTGCCACTATCTTTTCTATGTCTACTTGTCCAGCCACTATCTTTATATATCGACTTTTTCAACTACTATCTTTCTATATCTGCTTATTCAGCCACTTTCTTTACATGTCTACATCTCCAGCCACTATCTTTTATGTATCTACTTATCCAGTCACTATCTTTTATATCGCTACCGGTCTAGCCACTATCCTTTATATGTTTACTTTCCAGCCACTGTCTTTCTATATATCCACCTGTTCAGCCACTATCTTTCAATATGTTCTTGTTCAGCTACTATCTTTATTCATCTACTTGTCCAGTCACTATCTTTTGTATGTCTACTTGTCAAGCCACTATCTTTTATTTGTCTTCTTGTCCAGTCACTTTCTTTATCTGTGTACTGGTCCAACCACTATCTTCTATATGTCTAATTGTCCAGCGACTATCTCTCATATATCCACTGGTCCAGCCAGTATGTTTTATATGTTTACTTGTCCAGCCACTACCTTTCTGCAAGTACTTGTCCAGCCACTTTCTTTCTATATCTACTTGTCCAGCCGCTATGTTTTTATGTATCTGCCAGTCCATCCACCATCTTTTATATGTTCACTTTACCAGCCACAATCTCTCTATGTCTACTTGTTTAGCCACTATCTTTCTATATCTATTTATTCGGCCACTATATTTCTATATCTACTTGTTCAGCCACTATCTTGTATATGTCTACTTGTCCAGCTACTACCTTTCATATATCTAATTATCCAGCCACAAATTCTCTATATCTACTTGTCCAGCCACTATCTTTCTATATCTACTCATTCCGCCATCATATTTCAATATCTACTTGTTCAGCCACTATCTTTATATGACTAATTGTCCAGTCACTATCTTTTATATGTCTACTTGTCCAGCCACTGTCCTTTATATGGGTACTTATACAGTCACTATCTTTATATATGTCTACTTGTTCAGCCACTATCTTTAATATGTCTGCTTGTCCAGCTACTATCTTTATGCCTTCTTGTCCAGCCACTATCGTTATATGTCCACTTGTCCAGCCACTATGTTATGTATGTCTACATGTCCAGCCGCTATATTTTATATGTGTACTTGTCCAGCCACTATCTTTATATTTGGGCTTGTTGAGCCACTATCTTTCTATATGTACATGTTCAGCCACTATCTTTTCTATATCTGCTTGTCCAGCCACTATCTTTCTATATCTACATACCCAGTCACTATATTTCTATATTTTCTGGTTCAGCCACTGTGTTATATGTCGAATTATCCAGTCACTATCTTTTATGTATCTGCTTGTCCAGACACTATCTTTAATTGTCTACTTGTCCAGCCACAATCTTTTACATATCTACTTGTTCAGTCACTATCTTTTACATGTCTACTTGTCCAGCCACTATCTTTTTATATGTCTGCTTGTCCAGACAGTATCTTTAATTGTCTACTTGTCCAGCCACAATCTTTTACATGTCTACTTGTTCAGTCACTATCTTCTACATGTCTACTTGTCCAGCCACTATCTTTTTATATGTCTACTTGTCCAGCCACTATCTTTTATATGTGTACCTGTCCAGCCACTATTTTTTATACGTGTACTTGTCCAGCCACTAACTTTTATTTGTCTACTTGTTCAGCCACCATTTTTTATGTCTACCTGTCCAGCCATTATGCTATATTTGTCTACTTGTCCAGCCACTATCTTTTAGATGTGTAGTTGTCCAGCCACCATCTTTTGCGTGTCTACTTGTCCGCCACTATCTTTTATATGTCTACTTGTCCAGCCACTATCTTTATATGTCTACTTGTCCAGCCACTATCTTTTGTATATCTACTGGACCAGCCAGTATCTTTTATATGTCTACTTGTCCAGTTACTATCTTTCCATATCTACTTGTCCAGTCACCATCTTTTCTATATCTACCGGTCCATCCATTACCTGTAATATGTTTACTTTTCCAGTCACTATCTCTCTGTATCTACTTGTTCAGCCACTATTTCTATATCTACTTGTTCAGCCACTATCTTTCTATATCTACTTGTTCAATCACTATCTTTTATATATCTAGTGTCCTGCCACTATCTTTATATGTCTAATTGTCCAGCGACTAATCTTTATATATTTAATTGTCCAAGCACTATCTTTATATGTCTATTTGTCCAGTCACTATCTTTATATGACTACTTGTACAGCACTATCTTTTACATGTCTACTTATACTAGCCCTATCTTTTATATGTCTCCTTGTCCAGTCATTATCCTTTATGTATCTACTTGTCCAGCCACTGTCTTTTACATGTCTACTTGTCCAGCCACTATTTATATCGACTTGTTCATCCACTATGTTCTTTATCTACTTGTTCAGCCTCTACCTTTCTATATCTACTTGTTCAGCCACTATCTTTACATGTCTACTGGTCCAGCCACTATCTTTTATACATCTACTGGTCCATCCACTTTCTTTTATATGCCTACGTGTCCAGCCACTATCTTTTATATGCCTACGTGTCCAGCCACTATTTTCATATATCTACTTGTTCAGCTACTATCTTTCTGTATCGACTTGTTTAGCAACTATCCTTTAAATGCCACACCCTGAAGCCCCCACCCCCCACTCCAATCCCTCTCCAGCATCCCCCCCCCCCCCCCCCCCCCCCCCCCCCTGAAGAACCTGAAGGAAAAAAAGCGTCAACCACACGCACACACAGACACTGACATAGACACATACACACATAGACACAGACACGCAGGCACACAGACACACAGACGCGCGCACACACACACACACACACACACATACACACGCGCGCGTACATACACACACATACATAGAAGGAGAGAGAGAGAGAGAGAGAGAGAGAGAGAGAGAGAGAGAGAGAGAGAGAGAAGAGAGAGAGAATCAAATCCAAAACGGTATATGCACATGCAAAAAGACAGTATTAGTCATCTTTCTGATTGAACGAAGTTTCATATAAAAACGCAAAGAATCTGGGAACAGCTGGAGAAAAATATAACACGAAAAATAGATTGAACTTGACTTTGGATCACTCTAATATACCTTCAACTCTACAAAAAAGCCGAAACTTTTGCCGCTATGTTGGCAGTTGGCAGCAATATTGGATTGTCTGAGGACAAGAGAAAGTATGCAGAAAATCAGAAGGAATGTAAAGCACATAAAAAAGAAACATATCACGTAATCTGTAAATAAATGCTGACATCTCACTGCATAAACAAAAAAAATATATATTTTCAGTCTCAAAACCAAGAAAACGTCGGCTGGTTTAGACGGAACTCATATGAATATGAAAACATTAGCCACGTAGCTCTATAGATTTTTGTGTTTCGTTTCTAGAGAAATGTTGGTATGACTGTGAGATCCCCCTCCACCCCCACCTCGCCCTCCTGTGGAAGCAGTCAATCATTGTTCCAGTACCCGAAAAAGGAAAGCAAATAAAAATAGCTATTGCGCAGTCACTTGTACATCCCGCACATGCAAAATAACAAAACAAATCGTTTCTTTTGACCTAGTTGATTACTGCGAGAATATAAAGCAACACCTGTCAACCATGCCTCCTTTCAGCAGGCAGATCTGCCTCTGATCATCCCTTACAGACACCAAATCAAAACAACAGTGGTATGCGAAAAAAAAAAAAATTCTGGCAACATTCTTTGATGTCAGAAAAGCGTATGATCAAGTTTGGCACAGTGATTTACTTTGTAAACTTGAAAATAAAGGAGCAAAAGTAGAATTACTGGGATGTCAATCAAATGGAAAAGGTTACAAAACAGACACAGCACGTTTCGACCTTTTGAACGGTCTGCTTCACTCAAGACAAAAATAACATTCAAAACATTGAAAACAAAGGAAGAACTGAAGAATAATACTTTCAGGATAGAAGTTTTTTGTATCGCTGGAAAAAATATTATGGTATTTATTTTAGGCTATGACACAGAAAAATTAACTGATTTCACCATCGATGGCACTGTTATAAAATCAATGCAAACTGTCGATTACCATGGCGCCAGTTTTCTCCCAAAACGTTCGTGGACTTCATACTGAACGAAGCCAGAAAAACGTCTACAATTCCTTTAGGAATCAGTAAAAGATATCAGAACACTTAAATCTCTAGCTACATCCCATGTGCGTGTACAACTGATCGGACTGATGTTCAGGGAAGATGTTTCAGCGCTCCACGACATTTGTTACAGAAACTTCACAGCATGCTCCCTTTTAGATGAAGGGAGAAAAGACTGAGCTGTGAAACATGTATTTAAAACTTTTGCATAAGAAAGATAAGAAATAAAACCTAGCTCAAATTCGAAGGTCGAGTTTGCAGAAAGAGGCAGAACAAGGCAGTGCTACTGTCCATCGATACATTTGTTTCAGATCTTACCTGCAGAGCAGAATTAAATGGAGAAAGGTTCGAACTAAGCCTTCTTTTTCTCCATTTACAGCACGGGAACGAAGTCAATCAATGTTTGACATTGTTCATACAGATATATCAAAAAAAGGGACCCATCTCATCTGTCAAAGAGTTCAGTATATTCCTGTTTGGAAAGTCCGTGCGTAGATAATCTAAAGATAATTATGTACACCAGTGGATCTGTTCTTGAATATGAAAATAGTAGAACAGCTTTTCTAATTTCCTCAACGAAAACAGAAAAACGGTAGTTCTATGATATAGGTAAACTTGATTCCATTTTTATGACCTTGAAATACACCGTAGGTCTTCCTATAATTGCGCGCTGAGTGTTACTTTATGTAGACTCGAAGTCTTTCGTAAAAGCCACTAGATCCCGAAGTCTACAAACGTTACGCGAAATGACCATTGACATTAAACATATAACCGATTCGTCAGTTGTTTTGTAACAGGTATCAGTGTCACCTGCTGGGTGCTTTCTCACCGCGGTTTAGTCCAGACTGGGTGGTTACATAAGACTGCTACATCTGCAGTTCTGTGACAGAGTTACAAAGTGTCACCAGATCGGTTGATGAATTGCGCGGAGCTTCAAACAATCAAAATTACCAGGACTGTGTACAAGTAACGAATGCTGCAATTAAAAATACCTTATCTAAATATATCTGTAAAGAATTTTTAACAAATTTTTGTGAACTTGATATACAGGTTTGGTTTAAATGCTTTTCAAGCAAAATTTTCTGACAACCTGCATTTTTTTTTTTTTTTTTTTTTTTTTTTTTTTTTTGTTTTTTTTTTTTGTCCCCAACCTCTGCGCCACCTCAGGGGCAGTGCACCCACGCCATTCATTCCGACACCTCGTCCACAGCCACAGCCCGGTCGGCCACGCCGCAGCCCCGGCACCGGCATCTACAGGGAACAATCAATGTCAAGTCGTCAAGAGGCAACCCACAGGAGGACACACTGCACCGCTGCCGAGTCACTTCGGTGGTGTTCAGTGGCGCCTGTTCTGATCTAACATACGCAGGACACCACCTACTAAGCCCCCTACTGACTACAATAATGCTTAGTCGCGGAGCCGGCATGAGTGAGCTCTCCCTCCGGAGGGCGCCACCACGTCCGTCCAACGACAGCCCCCATGGACTCGCCGATACCGGTGACCACGACAGAACCAAACCAAGGCCACAGACGTGGAGAGGACCTCGAAATTGAGGTCATCATGAGAGCAGGGAACGAAGGGCCACAGAATTTGAGACTTTTTTTATGCTGATCAATGAGAATGAGAATGATTGAGATGATGCTACGGATTTCCATTTCGGTCTGAGACTACATGACAGGGCTGTACTCTACGCTTTCTTTCATAATATATCCCGGCATCAACCAGGCCCGACAGACACAGGGCACCTGCAGTGTTGGTCTAGAAATTTGAGCAACACTCTCAGAAACGCATCCATTAATTGGATGAAACTCGACTGTGTGGTCCCAGTCTTCCCAACTGAGTCTGCATCAAACTCAACTCTGGATAGGAGCCGGTCGGGGGAGAAAAACCCACATGACTCTGATGGGATTCGAACCCACAAATAGATTACATATACCACTTACTTCTCTGCTGTCTAGGAGCACTGCAGCCAGACTCTAAAGTTAGGTGAGGAAATCACTTTCCAACCGATGTACCTTTTTCCACTGAAAACATTTTGAATAACTGTTCTTCCCTTTGTGTGTACTCGGTTGTGTAAACTAAGTCCAGCTGGCGTTTACCTCTGATTTATCTGCAGTGACATTGTGGTCTTTTCCAACGTCAACGTAAATGTTGAAGATCAGCTGACACACCCACACTAAGCTTTTCCTCTGTTGTTACACTCCTTCACGCTCCATTTCTTCTGTATATGTTTTGTTATTCATGCTTCTATTCTCTAGTCGACGTTAGGAGAGACTGCTATGTCAATAACATAATTTATTCCCGTCCAACCGCCTACCTTTCCCCGCCTCTCCCCCCCCCCCCCCCCACCACACACACACACACACACAGCGTGCGTGCACACACACACACACACACACACACACACACACACACACACACACACGTACAGATATGTACATACACACACACACACACACACACACACACACACACACACACACACACACAAACATTTCACACGTACAGATATGTACATACGTACACACACACACACACACACACACACACACACACTAACATTTCACATGTATGCCATTTCATTTAACAGCACATGTACATGTACAGTAAGGCTGACAACCTGTGAGTTTCAGAGTCCATATTTTCAGCTGACTTGAGTTCAGTCTTTTGCATATGCCATTGAAAAACCAAGTAGAAGACTACTCAACTTTCCTGAAGTCTTTCCATCGTGGGCTCGAGGATATGACATTTGATGGATAATCATTATTTTCTGCTCCCTTTAGTCTGGATGTGCGGCCACGTCCTGTCTTGATGGTCCATTCTGCGATGCGGTTTGTTGTATGTTGTATGTTGAGGGAATTTTTTTTAGGTTTCTTCTGACATCTGATCAGCCGACTTGTTATCACTTGTTATTGCCTAGCCGTCAACGTTTGTGTTGGCTTATTTCCCTTGACAGGTTTGATATCTGTACATCCAAGGCAGTCCATCCCCTCGAGTTTGTACTTCATTGGGAATATGTATGCTGAATGGTGTTTGTGATGGAGATAAAGATGGTCATTTTACTTACATTTCTGATTTTGGCAGTAGTGTGAATGACTATTTTTTGGCATGTGATGACTTTTTCTCCGTTTTGCATTCATCTTGTTAAATTCATGTGGTGGAAAGGATAGAATCTGATCACCTACCTATAGTGTGTTGTTCGTCCTTCGATTTCGAAGATGACCATGACTTCAATCTCAGATGGAAGATCGCTGAGTGTGGGTCCGCAGGTGGCTGGTGAGGCCGATCTGGGCCCGGAAGGAACGCCCACATGTGGGACACATGTGGGTGGGTGCTACAGTGGAGGTGGAGGTAGCTCTGGCCTTGCGCGCGGCTCGCTTTTCTCTCAGCTTCTGCTGTGCGTCTCTTCTCTCTGATGTATATGCACCCTTTCTGATGCTGCTTCGCCAGGCTGGGCGGTCCAGGGCAAGCGACTCCCAGGTGTTGAGGCTGATGTTCAGGCCTTTGAGGGACACTTTGAGGCAGTCCTTGAAACGTTTCAGATGCCAATGCTTGGAGCGTGGGTGCATCCATGATGTCTTCTTGTGGGTAGGGAGGCAGAACAGAGTGTTGGTGACGACAAGGTCGTGAGTAGCGCACGTCTTGAGAAGCAGAGGCCCATTGCTGTTGCAATTGCCAGTGCTGTGTCTCCCAATGATCCCTTCCAAGGTCTGATGATCGGTCCCCACTCTGGCGTTGAAGTCCCCGAGTACGATTAGCTTCTCAGACGATGGGACTGCTGCGATGAGAGTGTCTAGTTCTTCGTAGAACTTGTCCTTGATGTTTTCTGGGTTGGTCATTGTTTGGGCGTACGCGCTGATTAGTGTTGCACTCTTCTTGTTTCCAAGTGGAAGCTGGAGTGTCATCAGGCGATCGCTAATGCCCTTCGGGAGCTTGACAAGTTTCCGGGTGAGATGGGATCTGAGGGCAAATCGCACGCCTGCCTCTCGCCGTTCAGTGCTGCTGCGTCCGCTCCAGAAGAATGTGTATCCTCCACCACATTCTGTAAGTTGGCCTTTGTCCGCTAGGCGTGTTTCGCTGAGTGCTGCTATGTCGATGTTGTAGCGATCTAGTTCTTTGGCGACCAGTGCAGTTCTTCGTTCTGATCTGTCTGTCTTGGCGTTGTCCAGTAGAGTTCGCACGTTCAATGTGCGAGCTTGAGCACCTTTGTTTTTGTTTTCTTCGTAGTTCGACCGCTGGGAGGGACACTCCGACAGCTGCGGTTTGCTGACTAAGTGAAGCAGGCAATGTTTAGGGCACCTTTTCTAGCTTTTGCTATGGAGGTGAACGGTGCGGTCCTAAAATGGGCTGCTCAGACACCCAGGGGGCTGCCGAACTCCACTTCTTCTTCGTCTAGTAGAGAGCGACCACATGCCCTGGGCCACCTGTGTGTAGGCTCGTGTGTCCACACCTGCTGCCTTCGCCACTTGCCCATCGCCACAGGACTTGAGGTTGCGCTGTGGGGTTGAAGTCATGACTTGCGCTTGACTTGGATTATAGTGAGGGAGAGTTGCGCGTTGTCAGCCTCACTCTCTCGCCCCAGTCTATTTGTGACCAGTAGCAAGACGAAGTCGAGACGGTTAGATTGGGGTGCAGTGGATGACTGTGACGTCTTTTGTGTCTTGACACGCCCTGTGCGCTCCCACAACGCGTTGCTGGAAATCGCCTTTCTGCCCACTGAACCACAGTGGTTTCTTCCGCGCAGTCCGCCGAATTCAGTTTCGCATACAAGGTAGACAAGCCCTCGAGCTGAGGGCTGTTGACACGTCAACTTACCAGCTATGCTTACGGTATGCTCGCAAGATAGTGGAGACTGTGGGGGCGGGAACGTCCAGCTTCCCGTACAAGTCCAAAGGACCACTGCCCACCTCCCTATAGAATTATGTATTAAAAGCACAGAATAAGAATACATCTGCATTATTGAACTGTAGATGAAAGGAAACATGTGTCACTGAGAGGTATAGATGGAAAGTTGAATATGCTGAACGATTCATTGAAGCCATGAGTCATCAGGATTTTCAATATATTTTAATTACGTTGTGCAGCTTACATGATTGATGCAGATATAGATAAAGCTCTGGAATTATTTAATGACTGTATTTTGCAACACGCTGGTTTGTATGAAACAAAAGGTTTATTTCGAAAAGAGATCAGACAAGAAAAGCAATAAATGGCTTGATGAAGAATGTAAAATTGCAAGAAAAAAAATGTGAGAATGTTACTTTTGAAGGTTTGTAGAATGTTAAAAGATATTGAACAGGACCGTGTA
The DNA here is from genome assembly GCA_016801955.1 of Conus betulinus. Lineage (NCBI taxonomy): Eukaryota > Metazoa > Mollusca > Gastropoda > Neogastropoda > Conidae > Conus > Conus betulinus. The sequence continues at coordinate 160,071 of JADBJO010000267.1, read as the reverse complement.
TTGTAAAGCTCGAAGACAAAACAAAAATATCTTGGAAAGAAAAGGAAAGGAATACAGAAATTTGCAATTAATGATCTGGTGTTTTTCTGTCGGTAATCAGTACAAGTTTTGGGAAGCAGTTTGCAAAATTGTTCCCAAACGACGTGGTATATACATTAACATTAGTACTGATGACTGGTTTTTGCATTTTAAGAATATTTTTTACAAGCAGGTTGATAATACAAACTGAGAAGAGGAGTATTATTATTCAGTTGAAGACAATGAAGAGAGATGGTTTAATCAGCCAGTTACAAAAGAAGGGTTAATTGATGCATTGGGGAAAATAAAGAATTCAAAAATCAGCGGGTCCAGATGGTACAATAGATGAATTTTTAAAGTTTTCTAGTAAACATGTTGTTCTGTTTTTGGTTAGGTTGTTTAATACTCTGCTTGATAAAGGTGTATATCCTGAGCAATGGACAGAATCCATAATTTGCATATTACACAAAAAGGGACATGCTGTTGATCTGAATAATTACAGGGCATATCACTGAGTAGTGTGAGCAGTAAGATTTACAGTTCAATAATTAATGTAAGACTGCAAAAACGGATTGAAGAAAATAATACAACCAGTGAGTATCAGCTGGGTTTTAAACAGAATTATTCAGCAAAAGATCATATTTTCACACTTTTGGCGTCAGTTCCAAAGCATTCAGTGAACAATAGAAAGTTATATGTTGCATTTATAGATTTTGAAAAAGTTTTCGATTCTATGTCAAGAGAACTTTTGTGGCCAGTGCTTGTAAAAAATGGAATAAGGGCAAAATGCATGCCTGTATAAGAAGTATGTATGATAGTGTTAAAGCAAGAATAAGAAATAAGGCAGATTTGACAGATTTTATTACTTGTTCAAGAGGGGTAAAACAAGGTGATGTGCGCAGTCCAGTTTTATTTTCTTTGTTGTGTTAACGAATTTGCTTAATAAATAATTGAAAATGGAAGGCTTGGAATAACAATTTCTCCTGATTTCTTTGAGCTGTTTGTTTTTTTTTTTCGCAGATGATGTTAATTTGATGTCAGAAACAGTGGTTGGACTACAAACTCAGTTGAATAGTTTGTATACAGCATCCAGTTATCTGGAATTGATGGTGAATATGAATAAAAGTAATATCATAGTTTTCAGGAAAGGTGGTTACTTAGCTTCAAGAGAAAAATGGATATATATCGTACAACAGAAATGAAAGCTGTTAACAGCTATAAGTGTCTAGGTATGTGCTTTTTAACCAAACTTAGTTTCTATACAGCATGTGTAACGAATTGGCGAGTAAAGCTAAACGAGCATTAATAGCAATTCAGAGCACTTTGTATAAACTTGAGAATAATTCACCTGAACTGTTTTTTTTAAGCTATTCGATGCCCAAGTGCAGCCTATAGTACAGTATGGCCTTGAAACATGGGTTTGGATAAGGTGGCTTTAGAAATAGAAAAGGTACACACATATGGTCTTAAAAAGTTCTTAGGTGTAGATATAAGAAAAACCGAACGATTTCTTGTATGGCGATCTGGGTAGATACCCTACATACTTAAACTCTTATGTACGTTGCATTAAATTCTGGTTAAAGCTGACCCGTAATGGGGGAACAAAGATTACCATTTAAGGCATGTAGAATGGTATGTGCTCTTGATGGAAGGGGGAAGCATTCGTGGGCTACAAATGTTCGTACAACTTTAGACAAATATGGATTTTCTTATGTATGGGATAATCAGGGTGTTGAGCCGGTTTCAATGTTCATTAAAGAATTTCGACAGAGAATAACTGATTGCAGGTGACAGGAATGGGACAATCATACGTAAAGTGAGAGATGCAGATTTTATAGAACATTTGAAAATAGTTATCTAAGGGAGCCCTATGTGTCAATGAATATAAATAGATTTGTAAAGAATGCCGTAAATATATTTAGATTTGGAGTTTCATCTATATTCACACATTCTTTAAGGTATACAAGAACAGCTGCGTCGCAGTTGTTATGTCCACTATGTTCGTCTGCTGAGGAAGATGAGATCCATTTTGTCCATATGTGTCCAGCTTACAGTGATTTAAGAAAAGAATTCACAAAAAAAAAAAAAAAAAACTACTACATGAATCCATGTATGTTCAGGTTGTGCCTTTTACTTTCACCACTTAACTCTGTAACGATGCGAAACTTGTCATTGTACTCATATAAAGCCTTTGCAAGACGTCTTGTTGTCATTATTAACAAGATACTACTACTTTGCATTGTACTGGTAGCCATGTGTTTACACTGTGTGTGATTATCGTTTGTAACTGGTTTTTGATTGAGGCCCCATAAGAATGGGCCAATGGCCTTCTGGTTAAAGAATTAATCAATTAATTCTCTCTCTCTCTCTCTCTCTCTCTCTCTCTCTCTCTCTCTCTCTCTCTCTCTCTCTCTCTCTCTCTGTGTGTGTGTGTGTGTGTGTGTGTGTGTGTGTGTGTGTGTGTGTGTGTGTGTGTCAAACATTAAATGTATTAAAAAAAAAATACTGGCTAAATCTGCTGAGGCTTCCTGCCTCAAGACTTAGTTAACAGGC
>JADBJO010000267.1:105000-152500 GCA_016801955.1 Conus betulinus | reverse complement strand
ATCTGTCATATGCGTCTGTGGCCCATCCAGCCCTGTTCTCCTCATGATCTGCCACATGTGTCTGTGGCCCATCCAGCCCTGATTTCCCTCATGATCTGCCACATGCGTCTGTGGCCCATCCAGCCCTGTTTCTCCTCATGATCTGCCATATGTGTCTGTGGCCCATCCAGCCCTGTTTCACCTATGATCTGCCGCAAGTGTCTGTGGCCCATCCAGCCTGATTTCCCTCATGATCTGCCACATGTGTCTGTGGCCCATCCAGCCCTGTTTCCCCTCATGATCTGCCACATCTCCATCTTCCCCACTGTGTCTGGCACCGGAATAAACGCTACGCCCCAGAGAAGTCTTTATGACAGTCAGTGTGTTTCTGCTGGTCTTCCGTTACGTCTGAATTGTAAACGAAGGTGCACTTCTGTGGCCTCTGTGGTGTTTTGATATGCGAGACCACAAGTTCAGCATGACAGAAGCCCCTCGTGTCTTGCATGTCCTTGCACTGACGACTCGGTCCCCCCTCCTCCCCCCGTTATCTTGTGTCTGACACTGTCAAAGCACACGAAGGGCTGAACTCGTTGCCTGGCTCTGCATCAATTGTGACTGCAATGTTCTTGGCTGTGCAGACATGACTTCAGTTTTCCTCTACTTCATCTTGTGCCCTGGTCCTGCCGATGGTATTGCAAAGCGAACAATGTCCACTGTTCCAATGCGCATGGTTAGCTGTGTCTTCGACGTCCACTGTATTCCACTGCTCATGGTCAGCTGTGTCCACAGAGTTCCACTGTTCATGGTCAGCTGTCTCAACTGTGTTCCCCTGTTCATGGTCAACTGTGTCCACAATGTCCACTATGTTCCGATGTTCGTGATCAGCTTTGTCCACAGCTTCCACTATGTCCACTGTATTCCACTGTTCATGGTCAGCTGTGTTCACAATGTCCAAAATGTCCACAGTGTTCCACTGTTCAAGATCAGGTGTACCCACAATATCCACAGTGTTCCACTGTTCATGGTCAGCAGTGTCCACTTTGTTCCACTGTTCATGGTCAGCTGTGTCCACAATGTCCATAGTGTACCACTGGTCATGGTCAGCTGTGTCCACAATATTCACTGTGTTCCAATATGCATGGTTAGCTGTGTCTTCAACATCCGCTGTGTTCCACTGTTCATGGTCAGTTATGTCCACAATGTCCACTGTGTTGGACTGTTCATGGTCAACTGTATCCACAATGTCCATTGTGTTCCACTGTTTCAGGTCAGCTGTGTCCACAATGTCCACTATGTTCCACTGTTCATGGTCAGCTGTGTCCACAATGTCCACTGTCTTCCACTGTTGATGGTTGGCTGTGTCCTCAATGTGTCAGCTGTGTCCACTGTTCATGATCAGCAGTGTCCACAATTTCCACAGTGTTCCACTGTTTATGGTCATCTGTGTCCATAGTGTCCATAATGTCTACAATGTCCACTGTATAGCACTGCTCCTGTTCTTGGTTGTTTCTATGTTTTATTCTGAACGGGTGTGTTGGCCTGCTGCAATTTGTCTGCTTTATGTACTCCCAGTTTCTTATAGGACAGGGAGTTCTTTACAATGGGAACGAAGAAATGCTGTCTGTCCGTCCGTCCGTAGCCAAAATGTGTTCCACTCGCTCCAGACAAAACTTCTGGGCCGATCTTTCTGAAAATTTGTAGTTATGTTCATTATGGGTCACGGATGATGTCTAATGTTTTATTTTACCGTTATATCCGTTACTAAGGGCTATAGCGGCCCATAACGGTTTTTCTTCTTTATGGAATATCTCAGAAAGTATATGGCCGATCTGTCTGAAAATTTGTAGGTATATTCATTATTGGTCATGGATGATGCCCGATGCTTTGTTTTTTACCGTTATAGCCGTTACTAACGGCTATAGCGGCCCATAACTTTTTTCTCCTTTATGGAATATCTCAGAAAGTACTTGACCGATCCATCTGAAAATTTGTAGGTATGTTTGTTATGGGTCACGGATGATGCCCCGATGTTTTATTTTACCGTTATAGCCGTGACTAACGGCTATAACGACCCATGACGGGTTTTCTCCTGTATGGAATATCTCAGAAAGTACGTGGCCGATCTTTCTGAAAATTTGTATGTATGTTCATTATGGGTCACAGGTGATGGCTATAACGGCCCAGAACGGTTTTTTTTTGCTCTTTATGGAATATCTCACGCGTATTCAAGATAAACTAGGAGTACTTTTAAATGCTTTGCATCTTCGTGTTTTTCAAAATCACGCAAAAACCTTGCAAGTTTCCTCGTCTACAATCCTTGTCTGCTGGTTTGTCCGGGATGTTACTATGATCCCTTCCGTCCTGTCGATGTTTTTTCACTAATTTCGTATGTCACAGTCGTGTGTTTCTGCCTGCGCTGTTCTTTCGGCTGACCTAGTCTTGCTCATGTTCAAGGAGTGGTCGCCCATTTCCTCTGTGTGCAGTGTATCAGTCCAGATCCAGATCCATTCTTGGTGCTGCATGTTGTTTTTGCTCTAGACCTCTCCACAGCTGTCATGCCGGGTGTTATTGCTGAGCTGTCACTCACAGCTGTCACGTCAGGTGTTATTGCTGAGCTGTCACAGTTGTCATGTCAGGTGTTGTTGTAAGCTGTCACTTACAGCTGTCGTGTCTGGTGTTATTGCTGAGCTGTCACTCACAGCTGTCATGTCTGGTGTCATTGCTGAGCTGTCACTTACAGCTGTCATGTCTGGTGTTATTGCTGAGCTGTCACTTGCAGCTGTCATGTCAGGTGTTATTGCTGAGCTGTCACTTACAGCTGTCATGTCAGGTGTTATTGCTGAACTGTCACAGCTGTCATGTCAGGTGTTATTGCTGAGCTGTCATGTCAGGTGTTATTGCTGAGCTGTCACTCACAGCTCTCATGTCAGGTGTTATTGCTGAGCTGTCACTCACAGCTGTCATGTCAGGTGTTATTGCTGAGCTGTCACAGCTGTCATGTCAGGTGTTATTGCTGAGCTGTCACTCACAGCTGTCGTGTCAGGTGTTATTGCTGAGCTGTCACAGCTGTCATGTCAGGTGTTATTGCTGAGCTGTCACTCACAGCTGTCATGTCAGGTGTTATTACTGAGCTGTCACAGCTGTCATGTCAGGTGTTATTGCTGAGCTGTCACAGGGATTATTTGTCAGTTTCAATATTCCCTTGCAGTCCATGAACCTACCTAAAAGTCCGAGTTGGAATGTTTACTGTACTTCACTGCCTGTATGCAGTCCTACGTCGTGGCTTGTCTTTGTGTTGGTTATCAGAGTGGTATGCTTCTGGAGTGCCAGTCTTGCGATCATCAGTAGAAGATGGAAGTCTGGTGGCACATCAGCAATTTCTGTCACAGACACGTCGCGCCACGACCCACAACACATCTCTTGGTACACCTGTGGTCAGTCTGGTTCTCTGGGATGTCATCTGGAGACACCCCCCCCCCCCCCCCCCCCCCCCCTGTGGATCTGATGATCCGCATGTGGGTAAGATGCTTCCTCTGATCACCGGCTTCTCGGGGAGCAGAGATCTGCAAAACCTCGCTATTGTCAGTCACTGGCCCAGACCCCGACGACCCAAGAACCTCCATGGAGCTGGTGATGTCTGGTCCTGTCGTGGTGTTGACACAGCCATTGAGGACTGTCATGTCCTCTCCTCCGCTATTCCTCCTGCAGATGAGGACACGCAGCACCTTTCTGACCCTTCACAGCGTCATTGGGTAGGGTAAAACGCTGGATGACATAGGGAAGGGTATAACATTGGATGACATGGGGAAGGGTATAACACTGGGTGACATGGGGAAAGGTATAACGATGCATGACATAGGGAAGGGTATAACACTGGATGGCATGGGGAAGCGTATAAATAAATGGATGACATGGGGAGGGGTATAACAATGGATGACATGGGGAAGGGTATGACGATGGATGATATGGGGAAGGGTACGACGATGGATGACATGGGGAAGGGTATGACGGTGGATGACATGGGGAAGGGTACAATGCTGCATGACATGGAGAAGGGTATGACGATGCATGACATGGAGAATGGTAGAACACTGCGTACATGGGGAAGGGTAGAACAATGGATGACATGGGAAGGGTACAACGGTGCATGACATGGGGAAGGGTATGACGATGGATGACACTGGGAAGGGTAGAACACTACATGACATGGGGAAGGGTAGAACGCTGCATGACTTGGGGAAGGGTATAACAGAGGATGACATTGGGAAGGGTAAGCATGACATGAAGAAGGGCATGAAGATGCATGACATGGAGAAGGGTAGAACGATGCATGACATGGGAAAGGGTAGAACGCTGCATGACATGGAGAAGGGTAGAACGATGTATGACATGGATGTCATGTGACGTAGCCTCACATCAAGGCAGTGACGCTCCATTACATGTAGTCTAGTGATATGAATCATTTCCCCACGCCACAACTAAAAAGGAAGAATATCCATGTGGCTTGACTAGTGTAGCGGGCGTCCCCAATAATTGTGAGGATCACTCAGTGAAATAAACAATGGTCGTCATTGGGTGAAAGTGACCACTGATAGATAGTTTAATAAGGGCTGGTAAGGTGCTGGTCATGCGTTTTCAACACTGAGTATGCACTCACTAGGAGGAGGAGGGAGGAAAGAATTAGTTTTAGCCCAAGAGATAGCCCTAAAGACTCGAACCTGTCAGGACGTTGGTCAAGGGGTCCTCACAGCTGAACAGTCATTACCAGGTGAGCCATAGATAGTAGGGAAAGGTACAGGGGAAAACCTAAAGAAAAGAGAAAGAAAGAATTCATATGTTGAATCGGGAAGCAGGTTACTTACACGTGTTTCAGCCCTTCACCCTTCACCCCGTCAGCTATTCCCCCTCTGATGCTGCGACGGCATCTGTTTCTTAAGTGCTGATACGGGTGTTTAACGATGGCCATGGTGTGGGGAATACACCGATAGTTCAGCCCCAGCAATTGAAGACCCCGAGTAGAGGAGTCGGATCTCATCGATTCCCCAGTGACAGGAGAGTTCAAGGGGGTCAGCACGTTTTCTGATGCGGACAGGGCATCATGACAGTATGTTATGTAAAAGGCCATGACTTTATATTCTTGAGGATGTGGGTATTCTTTCTCCGGCAAGGAGGAGGAATCTTGTAAGAATGTATTGATATCAATTCGTAAGTTGATTTATCTCTCAGTGTGAAGAGAGAGAGAGAGAGAGAGAGAGAGAGAGAGAGAGAGAGAGAGAGAGAAACATGTATAGAATTTGTTTATGAATTACTGAAATGTGTTAAACATTGTCGGAATTGTTCGATTCATTTAGTAAAGTGTTTTCCCCGGAGGAGAGGGGGAGAAGAAAAAAACATTCTGTAGTGCGCCTTTTGGTTGACTGGAGGGATTGCGTGTGTGCGTATGGAGTAAATGCTGTCATGAATGCGTGTGTGCAAGAGTGACGGTGTGACAATGGTGAAATGTAGAACGCTGCATGACATGGGGAAGGGTATGACGATGCATGACATGGGGAAGGGTATGGCGATGCATGACATGGGGAAGGGTAGACCGCTGCATGACATGGGGAAGGGTAGACCGCTGCATGACATGGGGAAGGTAGACCGCTGCATGACGTGGAGAAGGGTAGAACGATGCATGACATGGAGAAGGGTAGACGATGCATGACACGGGGAAGGGTAGAGCGATGGATGACATGGAGAAGGGTAGAATTATGGATGACATGGGGAAGGGTAGAACAATGGATGACATGGAGAAGGGTAGAACGATGGATGACATGGGGAAGGGTGTGACGATGCATGACATGGGGAAGGGTATGACGATGCATGACATGGGGAAGGGTAGAACTATGCATGACATGGGGAAGGGTATGACGATGCATGACATGGGGAAGGGTAGAACGCGGGATGACCATGGCTGTAATGGCAATGCCCCTGTAGGAAGTTAGGCTGTGGTCTCAGCTGATGTAGGCTCGCCTTGCTACTGGTGCCAGCACCAAGGTCATTCCTTAGTGCGAAGGGGGAGGGTGGAGAGAAGAAGAGGGATGCGGCGTCCCACGTATGTCCTGAGTACTTCTGTGGATATCAGTCTGGCCTGACCTGTCGCCAGCCTTCCTGAGTCATTCCAACACCGGAGAATGATGTTCCCATGACATGTGTTGGCCTACCTGTCAGCGATGTGTGTGTGTGTGTGTGTGTGTGTGCGTGCGTGTATGCGTGCGTGCGTGCGTGCGTGCGTGTGTGTGTGTGTGTGTGTGTGTGAATTCCTTTATTAATTCATATAGGCCTAACGTGATGTAGAAGGTACACATGAATATCACGCATTTTTATTCTCTCTCTCTCTCTCTCTCTCTCTCTCTCTCTCTCTCTCTCTCTCTCTCTCTCTCTCTCTCTCTCTCTCTCTCTCTCTCTCTCTGAAATTGCAGAAATGGTTACCTGAAACACGAACACCGTTTTGTTCAGATTGTTAATGCACGTGCTGTCCGTATCACGACTGACCACAGTGGCACTTCCACTGGCCAACCAGGCATTGACCAGTCGGGACTTCCGGCAGTTTACCGGCCAATGACCTGGCCAATTAACCACCGTCGGAGCTAATTATCACACTTCCAAGCCTGCAGTCTACACGAACAATCACTACTGATGATAATTATCGGACCGCCACCCTCCCTCCCCTCCCCCTGCCCTTTCATAACATGCCTTGCCGGGACGTGGGAGGTGATAATAGCGGAATAAAACAGTACCCTGACCTTCACCGTCAATTTGGCACGGCCAGTTTATTCTTTCTTGCCTTGTCGAGAAATTCTGCTCCAGAATTACTTGTATTTTGGACATTCTGTGCAAGCATTCATTTTTCTCTCTTATCTCCTCCGGAAAGTTTTCTGCTTAGATATTTTTTCTTTTTCTCATCTTCTATAAAAATCTGTACTTCAATTCTTGCTTAATAATTTAACACATAAACGAATAGTTGCTTGTAAGTTGATGTTTGTGTGTAGTTTCGTGAGTGTAGGTTTCCGTAAACGGATATATTTGAGATGCGCATGCGCAGTTCCGCCATATTATTTCAACGCTAAGACCATTATTGATACTTCAAATAATGATCTAGATCCGAGTCGACTGTCAATAAATGTTTGTGCAACCAAAGTTTAGTAACTCAATTGACAAAAGCTTAATTTAAAAAAAAAAAACTGTTAGCTAAGCTCTTTTGGGGGTGGGCAATTTCAGAAAGAAATTGGGAGGGCAAATATCCCTCCGTTTACGGAAACCTACACTCAGGAAACTACACACAAGCGTCAGCTTACAAGTAAGTATTCGTTTATGTGTTAAATTTTTCTTTCGTGTAGTTTCCGGAATATTTGAGACTTCAACGTTTGGTGTGTGCACAAACATCCAATTCTTGAAAAAAAAAAAAAAAAAAAAAAAAAAAAAAACACTTACTCTAGTAGACTAGTTTTCACATGTTACATTAGCAGTAAAATGATAACATAACTTGGTCAAAAATCAATATACACAATTTATTCAACAGCATTTGAATCTGTTGCACATTGTTCTTGAACTGGTAGATTGTGATGAATATATACTGATGCAAACAGTTGAGCCCTCGTATGTAATTACACCAAATGCACTTTGTGTAGTAAAAAACAAAGAAACATCTTGTAAAAAGGATATCAAAGAAACTGTCCTTAAGAACTTTGTAAATACTCCATGCTGTGAATTAAAAGAGGATAATACTAGCATCTTTGCTTTAAAAACGCATTAATTTGTCACCCAACAACAAGATCAAAATGTTTACCAATAATACTGGAACACAAGGACAGAACAGAGTTTTGCAACAAATGTGATAATACTGAAACACAAGAAATTTGATCATTGTCTGCATCATATACTGACCAGAAATGTTTCTGCTTTGATTGTAACACACACTAATTGTCTTTGGAAAAGTACTTGTGAATTGCTGAATCTTGCGCACTCTGTACAGCAGAGTTTACTTCTAATTGTCTGTCGTTATAGAACCTGTGGAATGTGGTGGCGTTTGATCACCCAGCACTTTTTAGAATGTCAGCCACCGTATTCCTTCTCTGAGCATGGCAGATGATGCTGCTCCACGAATATACTGTGTGATGCAAAGTTGTAAATTCCTGCATCCCACAAAATATTCCTCAACCAACGTGACACAGAGTCCTTTTTTGGCAGGTCCATGACGGCGTATATAACACAAAGAAGCTGATTTGTTTTACTGCCTTTTTTCTAATCTCTTTTGTCCTGGAAATGTATTCTTTCAAACATCTTACTACACACATCTTTTCATCCTGAAATTCTTGTAAATGCAGAACACATCTGTTATTTCATGGTCTTGATTGTTTGAGTTTTTCAATAATGTGGACAGTGCATGCGCTTGTTGTAAATTCAACGCAGCTGAGCTTTATCAAATGAATCGTTTGTACTCTCTGAGCTGTGGACAACAAAAGCAATGCACATAATTTCAATGTTAACTGCTTTAGAGATAAATCGGGGGTTTTGAGCTTGTTTCCTTATATGTTCTAACAGTACAGACACATCCTAGGTATGTGAGTATCTGGGCATAGTAGGCCTAAGTTCAAAAACATCTTTTAAAAATCTGACTATCTTAGGATGGAAACCAATCGACTTATCAGTGTCTGTAATGATTATGGCAGAAAGGGCACTCCCGCCGTGTGTTTATCGCACTGTAGCTTAGCCCATCTTCAAACAAAACTGTCAAATAATCAGTCACAAGATGGTCAGGTGGACGAAATTTATCATAATCCCGTTCAACACAGAAAAAATTTCCATTTCTTAATGTAGTGTGCGTACTGCTTTTGGGTAAGGTCTCGCCATGATGTACAGACAATGCTAAAAGCTGTTCCAGAAAAGCCTTGAGCCTGTATTGCTTCCTGATAACACGACTGCAAGAAGCCGAAGTTTTCTGTATAGAGGATGAACCTCGTCTGAATGACCCAGCTGCAAAACACGATTTCCTTTTGGAAATAAAATTAATGGGTTGTTGAATGAGAAGCCCGAGCGTTTGGGGATACCACACCGCTGTTGGCCAGTGTGGTACGATGACTAGTCCTTCTACTTGATCCTCTTCCATTTGAGCAGAGTCCGTTGGATCAGACTGAAAGGTGGAAAGGCAGACTATCCATCTGTTCCAATCCACCGTGAAAGCATTTATTGCCACAGCTTCCGGATCTGGTTCCCAAGACAAGAAAGGTTTGATTTGATAATTTAGTCAAGAAGCAGACAAGTCAGTGGGAGCAGCACTTTCTGTGACAGTTTCTGAAAAAAAAAATGGATTAAGCCTCCACTCTGTTCTATCATTAAACTATCTTGACTTTCTGTCTGCTTCTACAAAATAAACTTATTGTTAACTCAACCCCCTTGTCCTTACACCAGAGATCCAGATTCTTTGGCAATCACATTAAAAACTGCTGAATGTGATCCCCCCATTTCCCTGATATAGGCAACATTACATGTGTTGTCACATAGCTACTTTTTACATGTTGACCTTCTACTTGTTTACTGAAACGTTTTAGTCCATACACCTTAGCCAACAATTCAAGGACATTAATGTGAAAAGGATTTTTCATTTCTTGACCATCTTCCTCCTGTTTCTCTTCCAATACAAACTGTCCCCAGCCCCCCCCCCCCCCCCCCCCCCCCCCCCCCCCCCCCTAAATTTGAGGCATCAGTTGTTATTTCAACAGAGGGAGCTTTAATCTCAAGTGGATAAAAGCTAACATTATCATTGTTTATCCACCAGTTTAACTCTCTTTCTGCTTCTGGTGAAAGAGAAATAACTGCATTAACATTCCATTTGTTCCTCTTGAGTGCTACAGTTTTCAAACCTTCTAACTCTCTGTTATACAGAGGTCCCCATTTCACTGCAGGAAAGGCAGCTACCAATTTTCTTATGACCTGTGCGAACTCCCGGATAGGAAATGAAACCTTGCCTATCAAGTTCTGACATGCTGTTACAATCTTTCTCCTTTTTTTCTGCACACAAAGTCACAGTCATAGACTCTGAATTTAAAAGAAATCCAAGATATTTTAACTCCGTTGTGGGTGTAGGCACAGACTTTTCCACATGTATAGTAAGCCCCAGTCGTTGAAAAATCTCAACTGTTGCTTCACCATTTTGCTTACACTCGTCGTGACTTTGACTTGCAAATAACAATCATCAATAAATGAAGCCGACAAGAAACCTTGTGATCTTAAATGAGCATAAACTGGTTTAATCAATTTTGTGAAATAACGAGAACAATTTGCAAGACCATTTGCAAAAGAAGTGTATGCGTATAGCTGCCCTCTCTATTTAAATTTCAGGTATTTTCTGTGTTCTGGATGAATGGGCACTGAATAATATGCATGTCTCAAATCAACTGAAGCCATGAAACACCCTTTTTTCATAATATTTGTGACAGATGATAGATTTTCCATTTTAAAATGCTCATACTGAACTGCCTCATTGAACCTTTTTACATTAAGTATAAGTCTGTAACTGCTATCTGTCTTGGGGATCGGAAATATTGGAGAAATGATTTCTTTTTCTTCATAGCTTGATTTTTCAATCACCCTTAAACTCAGTAATTTTTGGATTTCATTATCTGCTTCTTGCCATGAATTTCCTTGGTCTTGATTTCGGGTTCAATTATGACATTCTAGTTTTGAAAATTCATCAATAGGAATTTTTTTTTTTTTCTTATTACCATTGCCAAAATAAATTCATCAGATGTCAATTGCTGCCATTCCTTGACAAATTGTTTCAACCTTCCAGCTTGCAACTCCCCTGTCTTGTGATTTGAAATACCCACTGACGGACCAGGTTCAGCAGTATTTAGACTGGTTTGAACTGGCTCATTCGGCAACGTGGTCTCTGGCCTCGACCCCTCGTCCCTCTTGGATGGCTGTTGGATATCTGCAAGTGGAACGGGGTTGAGTTCCATCCCCAGTTTCTCCCTCTGCCTCGACTGGGGCGAGGGAAGGTTCATGATCCGTTTCTTGACCCTGTTTGGGGAAAAAAAAAACTTTCTGCCTCTTGCAGACATTGACATATTCATATTTGTTCTAAGTTTGGAGGTGAAGTCTATCTGAGAAAGCACCATTTTCAAATCATCGCAGAACAACTGATCTGTAATGGGGATCTCATCTGATGTCAATTTTTTGTACTTTTTGTGATGGTTTGGGAAGAGAACATTTTTGTCTTCTTTCCATTGAAATGTCATGGACCGTCTTCAAATTCAAGCCCATTGCATCTGAAATCTGTCAGACAGTTCGACCATGCTTTTTTTCCCCTCTGCTGCCAAGACGTCACAGGCTTTTGCAAGGGCAAATGTAGCTCTCAGAAACTCTTCTGGATCTTTTGAAGAGTCAGGTCTGCTGTTTTGCTGCTATAGTCCATAATAGACCACATCTCTCTGTTGACTCTTGGGACAAGTGACTGGCCGTTTTATGGCCGTTTGTGGCTTTTTTTTTTTTTTTTTAATCATTTTGTTCTCATCCATTTTCCCTTTTATCATTGTGGCCAAAATACCTGCCATCTGACCTGAAATTGGGGGGCCAGCATCTGATTTCTGTTCATATTCTTGTTTTATCTGCTCCAGAGCAGATTCTGTCTCACTGTCTGACTGAGAAATGAGGCCATTGTCATCATCATCAACTGCATTTTTTGCCAGCCGTTTTTCCATTGTATGTTTTTGGATCATCATCATCCACATTTTCGTCATTCCTATTTTGCAATTTGTGTGTTTTGGCCATGTTTTTGTCCTTTTTCTTCTTTGTTAACTGTTGATTCTTTTTGCCGCCTTTGTCAGCGTCAGACTATGGGGCGTTTTCCTCTGACTGCGATCGTTTTCGTTTCCGTTTTCGATCTTCACTCGTGGACTTCAAATGTTGAAGGAGCTGTTCGTTTTGCTCCATCAGTCGTTCCCATTCTTCCCTGGGAAACGTGACTGGGTCACTTTGTTTAGTTTGCTTGTTTTCAACACTGGGAGCGTCCCCAATAGCTGGCATTCGTCTAGTTCGGAGTCAGAACCCACTGACGAACATTTGGACCCACAGTCCGACTCCACCTCCACATTTGCTTGATAATTTTCGCCCTGCAGGCGGATCTTTCATCAAATACAATTAATCTACAATATGTTTTGATTTAATCACAACGTTTTTCAAATAACAGGGAAAATATCACCTGAATTATGACAGCTTTTCGATTTTTGTGCTTGGGCTTGTATCTTCTGTGTGTTGTATGGCGGTCAGCAAACGCGATGGCGGAACTGCGCATACACATCTCAAATATTCCGTAGTTTTACCGAAAACTACACGAAAAAAAACCAGATTTTAAATGTGATTAATAGCGAACCGCCAAGAAAAGTAGACAAACAAATCACAAGACAAAACACTAATAATTTCTCGCTTTCTAGAAACTCTCTGTGAGTTTTTCTATTTTCTTTTCAGTTTATTGGACATTTTGTATAGTCAGCATTTTCCTCTGTCTCAGTGTCTGACAATTCTGAGTCCGTAACTGTTTTCCCCCCATTTTGCCGACTCCTTGGGAAAAGGCAGCGGCCATTACCCGAATCGCTATCATGTTCCAGATTGTGTGCCTGAAACGAGTGTTTGTTGCCTCCTTTTGCATCAGTAATTCTGGTCTCGCTCTTCGGAAAGTGTGTGTGTGTGTGTGTGTGTGTGTGTGTGTGTGTGTGTGTGTGTGTGTGTGTGTGTGTACATCTGATCATATTCATATGCTCGCTCATGCTTATAGATGCGTACATCTCTCTGCTGTTGTACTGAACTGTGCGTGTAAACAAACACTTGCTAGTGCAAGTGTCAGAGCCGTAGATATGTAGGCATGCGTGTAAAATGACATTACCAAGGATGTTCATTTATTCAGATTAAGCTTAAAACAAAATTTCTCTATAAATAAATACGCTTCAAAAGAAAACCCTCCCCAAGGTGCGTTCATACATACATATTTCCATCCCTTAGGCACAGACATAGTCAGGTCTGCCATCATCCGTCACAGCCAGTGAAGTAATGCAGCCATCCTCAATGACAAAGTGAAGTAATGCAGTAACCCTCACTGACACAGTGAAGTCATGCAGTAACCCGTCACTGACACAGTGAAGTCATGCAGTCACACGTCACTGACACAGTGAAGTCATGCCGTCATCCGTCACTGACACAATGAAGTCATTCAGCCAACCTCACTGACACAGTAAAGTCATGAAGACACCCTCATTCAGTGAGGTGTGCAGTTATCTATCACTGACACAGTGAAGCCATGCGGTCATCCGTCACTGACACAGTGAAGTCATGCAGTCATCCTCACTGACAGAAAAGTCATGCAGCCATCCTCACTGACACAATGGAGTCATGTAGACACTCACTGACACAGTGAAGTCATTGCGGTCATCCGTCACTGACAAAATGAAGTCATGCAGTCATCCGTCACTGACACAGTGAAGTCATTGCGGTCATCCGTCACTGACACAGTGAAGCCATGCGGTCATCCGTCACTGACACAGTGAAGCCATGCGGTCATCCGTCACTGACACAGTGAAGCCATGCGGTTATCCGTCACTGACACAGTGAAACCATGCGGTTATCTGTCACTGACACAGTGAAGTCATAGGGTCACCCGTCACTGACACAGTAAAGTCGTGAAGTCATCTGTCACTGACACAGTAAAGTCATGCAGTCACCCGTCATTGACACAGTAAAGTCGTGCAGTCACCCGTCACTGACACAGTAAAGTCATGCAGACGCCCGTCACTGACACAATGAAGTCATGCGGTCATCCGTCACTGACACAGTGAAGTCTTGCTGTCATACGTTACTGACACAGTCATGTGGTCATCAATCATGGACACAGTGAAGTCATGTAGACATTCTCACTGACACTGTGAAGTCATGCAGTCATACAGTCATTCGTTACTGACACAGTGAAGTCGTGCAGTCACAGTCACTGACACAGTAAAGTCATGCAGTCATCCGTCACTGACACAGTGAAGCCATGCGCGTCATCCGTCACTGACACAGTGAAGCCATGCGGTCATCCGTCACTGACACAGTGAAGTCAAGCAGTCATCCTCACCGGTTGATACGTAGTCCACAAACATGAAGAAATGAATGGATTGACAAGTACAATTCCACTAATGACGTCACCCATTCCTTTAAATTCTTGTGCTTGCCGGGCACCTCCCTCCCCCCCCCCCCCCCTCCCTTCCCCATCCTCTACCCTCCACCCTCCACTCCACCCCTCCGTTTCCTTCGGATTTGGTGTTTTGCGGTTCGTCTGGTAGCTTTTAGTGACATCTGGAGGTGGAGTAAGGGGTGGGGATGAGGACGGGGAAGGGAGGTAAGTCCGACTTACCGTCCTTGACAATGACCTGTGGTATCTTTACTGCCTACGCACCAACTTTGGCATCCATAGCAGAAGCAAAAGACAAGTTTTATGACGACCTCAGTGCTGCTATAAAGGAGAATTCCCGACAGAGAATTACTGTTCATCGCAGGCGATTTCAACGCCAGAGTAGGTGTCGATCACAACTCCTGGCCCACCTGCTTGGGTCAGTTCGGCACTGAGAAAATGAACGAGAATGGCCAGCGCCTGCTAGAGCTCTGCTGTCATCATGGGTTGTGCGTCAGTAACACCTTCTTCAACACGACGCCTCAGCATCGAGTCTCCTGGAGACACCCTCGATCCAAACACTGGCATCAGCTCGATCTGATCCTTACCAGACGTGTCAACCTTTCCAGCATCAAGATCACTCGCAGCTATCAGAGCGCCGATTGTGACACTGACCACTCTTTGGTGTGCAGCAAAGTGAAGCTCCGTGCGAAGAGACTGCACAGAAGGTGAAAGGAGGGCCGGCCTCGCATCGACACCAGTAAAATACGCGATCAAAGAAAAGTGGGGGAGTTCGCACGCGTGTTGGAGGATTCTCGCCCTGGCTCACCCACTGCAAATGCCCAAGACCGATGGGAATACTTCAGAGATGCTGTCTACAACGCCACCATGTCACATTTGGCAAAAAGACCAGCAAGTCAGCTGATTGGTTCGAAGCCCATTTTAGAAGAAATGACACCAGTCATCGAGGCCAAGAGAAACGCCCTGACAGCATACAAAACCAATCCAGTGAGCAGAACCTCCAGGTTCTCCGTGTTGCTCGCAGCAAAGTCCAGCAGTGTACCAGGCAATGTGCCAACGATAATTGGCCTCAGCTTTGCTCCAGATCCAGATCGCAGCTGACACAGGCAACATTAAGGCGATGTATGACGGCATCAAGCAGGCACTGGGCCCACACAGAAAGAAAACTGCCCCTTTGAAATCAGCCACAGGGGAGGTGATTCAGACAGAGAAAAACAGATGGAGCGCTGGGTAGAACACTACACTGAGCTATATGCAAGGGAAAATGTAGTCACACAAGATGCCCTGAATGCCATAGAGCGCCTACCAGAACTGGAAGGGCTTGACAGAGAACCAACCATAGACGAACTCAACGAAATCCCTAGACTGTCTTGCCTCTGGCAAGACGGTATTCCTGCCGAAGTACTGAAGTGCTGTAAAGAGACACTATCACCGAGTTGCATGAAATCCTCTGCCTCTGCTGGAGTGAAGGCGAAGTACCACAAGACATGAGGGATGCTAACATCGTCACACTGTACAAAAACAAAGGTGACAGAAGCGATTGCAATAATTATCGTGGCATATCCCTCCTTAGTATCGTTGGGAAGTCTTTGCACGAGTAGTACTGAAGAGGCTCCAAGTACTTGCAGAGCAAGTTTATCCCTGAATCGCAGTGCGGTTTCCGTGCCAACAGATCCACTATAGATATGATCTTCTCCCCCTTAACAAACTTCAGGAGAAATGTAGGGAGCAAAGGCAGCCACTCTTCATTGCCTTCATAGATCTCACAAAGGCTTTCGATCGATCTGGTCAGCAGGGATGGCCTCTTCAAGATCCTCCCCAAGATTGGATGTCCACCCAAACTTCTCAGCATCATCAGATCCTTCCACGAAGACATGAAAGGCACTGTCGTCTTCTTTGACGGCTCAACATCAGCTGCCTTCAACATATGGAGCGGAGTGAAACAGGGGTTGCGTCCTGGCTCCCACCCTTTTTGGAATCTTCTTTGCTGTGATGCTGAAACACGCATTTGGTCCTGCAGCTGAAGATATCTACCTCCGAACAAGGACAGACGGAAAGCTCTTCAACCTCTCCAGATTAAGAGCCAAGACTAAAGTCAAGCTGAGGTGCCTGCATGACTTCCTCTTTGCAGACGACGCAGCAGTAACCGCCCACTCAGCCGAGGACCTACAGCAGCTCATGACTTGCTTCAGCGATGCCTGCCAAGACTTCGGGCACCATAAGCTTGAAGAAACCACAGGTCATGGGACAGGATGTTGACTCTCCCCCAGTCATCAGCATCAATGGCCATGAACTGGATGTCGTCCATGACTTTGTTTATCTGGGCTCAAAAAATCTCAGACACCCTCGCACAGCTCAACAAGCGCATCGGCAAGGGCAGCTACCACCATGACCAGACTGACAAAGAAAGCATGGAACAACAGCAAGCTGACCGAGCACACAAAGATCCCAGATCTACAGAGCCTGCGTCGTGAGCACCCTCCTGTATGGCAACGAGTCTTGGACTTTGCGTGCCCAACAAGAGCGAAAGCTCAATGCTTTCCATATGCGTAGCCTCCAACGCATTCTGAACATCACCTGGCAGGACAAGGTCCCAAACAACACTGTCTTGGAAACAGACGGATGCACCAGCATGTACACGCTGCTGAAACAGAGATGTATGCGCTGGCTCGGCCATGTCGTGCGCATGGATGATGGACAGATCCCTAAAGACCTCCTCTATGGAGAACTTGTGCAGGGAAAACGTCCCACAGGCAGACCACAGCTGCGATTCAAAGACGTGTGCAAGAGGGACCTAAAGGAAGCAACAGCCCTTGTTACGGCATACTTTGTCGCCCCTGCACATTTTGTCGCCGACGACAAACTGTGCTGCATGCTTTGTCGCCGACGACAAAGTGTGCTGCACAGTTTGTTGTCCCAGGCATGAACAATATCGACAAGTTTGCACACTTTGTTGCCCCTTGCACACACTTTGTCGTCACTTTTCATATGTGACATTGCTGCACACTTTGTCGCCCCTTGAAAGAAGAAACTTCAGATCTGAAGTCAATTGTGCATATTGGACTTAGACTAATTAGGATTTCCCCTCTCAGGGGCAATAAAAGTATTGTTATTGTAATTTTTTTTTCTTTTTCTTTTTCTTACCCTTTTTTCATCCAATCGTGCTGAAATTTTCAGGAAAGTTTCAGGGCATCGTGGGCATGTGCAAATGGCAATTTTTAAATGAATTGATCGTTTTTTGGCCGAGATATGGCAAAAAAATGGCCAAAACGGCCAAATTTGAAAATTGAATAACTCAAAAACGGTTTGGACAGATCGTAATGATATTCAGAACACTTACATTACACTATATTTGCAACATGTACGTTATAATGATGAACCGGAAGTGCAAACCGGAAGTGCCTGACAGTGTCACTGGTCAATTTCAGTTGTTTCATGGATAGCAAAAAAACTGGAAATGACGTCACACAAAACAAATCTACGGAAAATGTTTTTGTAGCTATGGCCCAGAGTAGAAAGGAGTTTGGTATTGATATCTTAAAGGGTTTGACAGTTATTTAAATTTATGCAAATTTAGGTACGCTCTAAAAGGCGAAATTTGAATATTTAATAGCTCAAAGACTAACAAAGTAACAGAAACCAAATTTTGGTTGCTTATGCAGTTTGATATGCTAATTGTTTAAAAATCTATGCTGCAAAACACTTCGACAGTTAAAAACCGATTAAAAAAACCCGTTATTTTTCATTTTTGAAGCTATCTCAACGGAAATTGGTGGATGTATGTAATTTGATATGCTGATTAAGAGTATCTATGTTACAAACACTCCGACAGTAAAAAAAAAAACCACCGTTAAAAACCGTTATTTTTCAAATATGCATCAGTCTTAACAAAACTTGCTGATTAGATGTTACTTGAACGCTGAACATGTATATTAAGTTTACGAGAGCAATTTGATATCCGACATCTAAAAGCCGTTAAAAACCGTTATTTTGCAAATAAGAATCAATTGCGACCAAAATTGGTGGCTAGATGTAACTTTGAGCGCTGAACATGAAAACGTTAGTTTCATACAGTAAATTTCACATTTGACAGTTAAAAACCGTTATTTGGTAAATATGCATCAACGTTTACCAGTAATGGTGGATAGATGTAATTTTCAACGGTGAACATAGATAGGCAAGTTTCATAAAGTGTTTTGAAGGGGGAATTCCCATTTGTTCTAAGGCAAACGTAAGGCCTCTCTGGGGGAATACTATTGTTATTGTAAAATTTTTCTTTTTTTCCTTTCTCTTACCCTTTTTTCATCCAATCGTGTTGAAAATTTTCGGAAACTTGCAGGGCATTGTGGGCATGTGCAAATGGCTTTTTTTTTTTTTAATGAAGGGAGGATCCCCCCTTAACTCACACACACACACACACACACACACACACACACACACACACACACACACACACACACACACACACACACACACAGAGACTAATTGTGTATTGGTTTTGTTTTTGTAATCCCAGTTATAAGACCGTACTTTACAAGGCCGTTTTTTTTTTTTGCCGAGATATGGCAAAAAACAGCCAAAACGGCCAAATTTGAAACTTGAATAACTCCGAAACGGTTGGACAGACCGGAATGATATTCAGAACACTTACATAACATTATATTTGCAACATATACGTTATAACAACGAACCGGAAGTGCAAACCATAAGTGCGCGCGCGCGCGTGTGTGTGTGTGTGTGTGAGTTAAGGGGGGATCCTCCCATGTTTGCTCTAAGGCAAACATAAGCCCTCTAGTTGGTTTTTGTTTTTGTAATCCCAGTTATAAGACCGTACTTTACAATCAAATTGGAAACATTCTCTCTCTCTCTCTCTCTCTCTCTCTCTCTCTCTATATATATATATATATATATATATATATATATATATATATATATATATATATATATATATATGTGTGTGTGTGTGTGTGTGTGTGTGTGTGTGTGTGTGTGTGTGTGTGCGTGCCTGCATGTGTGTGTCTGTGTGTGTCTGTCAGTCTGTCTATCTGTATGTGTGCGTGTGTAAAAAAAAAAAAATATGTCCCACCACGCACTGCAGACGAAACAACTGGGATGATCTTCTATGAAACGTAGGACATTTGTTAATATGGGTCAAGGATGATGTCAACATTTTTATTTTATTGATCTATTACTTATTTATAACAGAATAACCGTTAATAATGGTTATAACGGCCAATAGCTGTTTTTTTTTCTCTCTTCTCTTACCAAGTATCTCAGAAACTGCTTGACCAATGTTAAAGCGGTTTGGACGAATTTGTGTCAAATCAAGGCCTTCCTTCAGATAATGGGATATAATGTGTGCAATTCTTTAAGTAACTATTAAAAACCGTGGAAATATCAGGAAAGTAAATTTCAGTCTTTTCACAGAAAACAAATTGTTCTAAAAATTGGTAGGTATGGTAAATATGGGTGAAGGCTGATGCCAACATTTCATTTTTCTACGATCTTCACCGGCTTCCGCCATAACGACCATAAAAATGTTTTTTCCTCTCTCTCTTTCTCTTCTTTATTGAATATCTTAGAATCTACTTGACTGATTTTTAAGCGGTTTTTGAGAGATTGTGGCAAAGCAAAGAGCTCATGATAGAAACACGGATGTGGGCCTATATTTGTGACCGTTAGAAAACGTTGCCATTCAAGATAAACTGGGAGTACAATTATATGATTCGGATCTTGTTAAATTATTTCTATTATCATCGGTCTGTTTCCCTCTATTTCATTAAGTGCCTATTTTGACCGATTTAAAAAAAAAAATCACATTCTGTGATAAATCTGAGTTTTCGTGTGTGCATGTTTCGTTGGCAAGCGTGTGAGTGATAAGGATTATATGTATTGGGGCTGGGGGATAAAGAAAAGGTACTACTTTTCGCCAAAGTATTTGAGTGTGGCACTTTAGCCTTTGACAGGCTTCCCGCAGTTCCTACGCCACACACCACTGGAAAGTATTATGTTCGAATATCAAACTTGTCCATATTGAGAATGGATATCACAAAACTAGATTTAATGAAATTAGGAATACAAAAATGAGGCCCTTGTGTGGCATTAACTGAATTGTGTGCTTCTAGTGTAAACTCAGACGCTCGAAATGGGGTTTATTTGTCTGAGAACATAAAATTCACTACGTTTAGGATTGAGATTTAAAAACAGAAATAAGAATAGGTTAGACCGAAAAAAAAAGAACTCTGTGTTCAAACACACTGAACAGAAGAAAGAAACTTCTAACTAAGATACAAGTTTTTAAAAAAATAGGAAGGTTCTTTCTGCAGACCGTTTTATTCAACTTGTCATCAACAGGGAAACACAGGCGTATTTTACACGTCTAATTATCATTCAAAGAAAGCTAGAATATAACAAAAGGAGAAACAAAAAAGATAATTCAAATGTGAAACTTTAAACAGCTACAGCAGACAATTTGAGTAGACCGTGGTTTTTCTTCCCAATAAAAAATAGTTAACATTTAAATTTTGTTGCAATTGTCTCATTCAAAATCATGTCAGATCCAGCGTTATTCACAGTTTATAATAAACGATGAAATGTTTAAACGCGTTTGCAATCAAAGAACCCTTACTGTTTTCAAGATAGTTACACCAGAACCTCTATACTAAATCCAACAACATTGTAGAACTACACAATCTACAAATACGGCTGTTTTGATTTTCAGGCAAACACACAGTTTCAGTATGTGATTTGACACGACTAGAATGAAAATGTTATCGAGTTCAGTACTGTAATTTCAGTGTTTTCTAAATTTACACACTCAGCCATAGATCTTTTTTTTTTTTTTTTTTTTAGAAAATAAACAAAAAAATCCGACAAAATCACGTAATAAGGATAAAGAGAGTGACACGAAAAATTTAAAAAGACCATAAAAAACACTACTCGTTGTCACAAATATATTCTAGAAAAATCAAACCGTTGTCACCTGAACAACACCCCAATGTAAAACAATGCATTTTTTTTTTTAAAAACAGAAAAACGTTATCGTCAATCGAAAATCAAAGTGTTCTAAAACATAACACCAAACACAGGCAATCTGCAAGTGTACTTTCTGGCTTTTTTTTTCAGGTCTTCGATTCTCCATTTCCACAGAGTAGTCACCTGTGAGTGATGAATTTTTGTAAGGAACTCCGTACACTTTCTCCGAGTTTCCGAAGGGCAAGGGTTGCAGCCACACTTTCTCGGAATTTCACACTTTCTCCGGAATATGGAAAAAGTGGGGGGAGGGGAAGGGGACACAAGATGCAAAGTATACAAATGTACTCCCAGTTTATCTTGAATAGCAACGGTTTTCTAACATTTTTATATCAAGAGCTCTTTGATTTACCACAGACTCTCCAGAATCGCTTTAAAATCGGTCAAGTAGTTTCTGAGATATTCGAAAAGGAAAAAACTGATAACGGACGCTATGGCGGAAGTCGTTGCAGAATATGGAAAAAATAAAATGTCGGCCTTCACCCATATTGAACACACCTGCCAATTTTCAGAACGACCAGTTTTCTCTAAAATGAGTGGGATATTTTTCCTAGCATTTAGACGGTTTTTAATGTTGCTTAACAATTTATCACAATCATATCCCATAGCTGAAGGAAGACAATGATTAGACACAAATTCGTCAAAACCACTTGGTAATCGGTCAAGTAGTTTTTGAGATGTTTGATAAAGAAGAAAAAGATGTAAAGCACACAAACGTACTCCCAGTTTATCTTGAATACGAGTGAGATATTCTATAAAGAGGAAAAAAACATTTTGGCCCGTTACAGCCGTTAGTAACGGCCATTCTGGTAAACATTGGCCATTATCTGTGACCCATAATGAACATACCTAAAAATTTTCAGAAAGATCAGCCATGTACTTTCTGAGATTTTCCATAAAGAAGAAAATTGTTATGGGCCGTTATAGCCGTTAGTAACGGCTATAACGGTAGAATAAAACATCGGGCATGATCCGTGACCCATAATGAACATACCTACAAATTTTCAGAAAGGTCGCCTATTTCTTTCTGAGATATTCCATAAAAAAGAAAAACCGTTATGGGCCTTTATAGCCGTTAGTATCGGTAAAATAACACATCGGGTATCATTTGTGACCAATAATGAACATACCTACAAATTTTCAGAAAGGTCGGCCCAGTAGTTTTGTCTGGAACGAGTAGAACACATTTTGACCACGGACGGACGGACGGACACACACACACACACACACACACACACACACACACACACACACACACACACACACACACACACACACACACACACACACACACACACACACACACACACACACGCACGCACGACGCACATTTCTCACGCACTGTAAGAACTGGGAGTACAAAAACTGTTATTTACCATTATAGCCATTATTAACGGCTATTCTGTGAAAATATATGGGGGCATTGGTGTCTTCCCATTTCGCCCCTTCCCACTTCTCCCCTTCCCAATTTGCCCCTAAATTATTCCCATTCTGCCCCTTCTCCATTTCGCCCCCTTCCATCTTGCCCCTTCCCAATTCGCCCCATTGCCACTTTGCCCCTTTCTCTTTTCATCCCTTTCCAATTGACCCCTTTCCCATTCGCCCCTTCTCATTTCGCCCATACCTATTTTGCCCCCTTCCCACTTGGCCCATTCCTATTTTGCCTTGTAGATTATGAAAGCAGAATGTGCATTGTTGGTCAACAACCAGGCTTTCACCTCCCCGGTTTGCTTGCATAAATTCTACAGCATTCTCCATCTTCCCTTGTGACTTTGTTTCTCAATTCACTGATTCTGTGGTTGCAGAATGCCAGGAAACCGGTCTGTTTGAATCGCTTAGTTTCTGAACTGGGAACTGACAGAAAGGGACAAAATGGGGAAAGGAGCATGGGAAGGGGTGAAATGTGAATAAAACATTATTGAAATTAAGTTAATTAAATCAATTGAAATTGGGAAGGGTGAAATGGGAATTAATGGATATAGAGGTAAATGGCTGTCTGTCTGTCTGTCTGTCTGTCTGTTTCTCTCTCTCTCTCTCTCTCTCTCTCTCTCTCTCTCTCTCTAAAAAAAATGGGAATTAACGGACAAAGGCGAAATGAGAAGGGGCAAAAGTGGGAAAGGGACGAATTGGGAGGAGGTGAAACAGGAAGTGGCGGAATGGGACAGGAGCGAATTGGGAAAAGGGATGCCGTGGATGAGTTGGGAAGGGGTGAAATGCGAATAAGGGGCGAAACAGGAAGGGGGCAGAATTGGACAGGGGCGAAATGGGAAGGGGGCAATAGGGATAGATTGGGGACGAAATGGGAAGGGGCGAAATGGAAATAAGCCATGGGCATCATCCTTGACCCATAGTAAACATACATCCAACGTTTCAGAAAGATCGGCCCAGTACTTCTGTTGCAGCGCGTGGAACACACACACACACACACACACACACACACACACACACACACACACACACACACACACACACACAGACACACACACAGAGAGAGAGAGAGAGAGAGAGAGAGAGAGAGAGAGAACACGAATCTTTTCTAACTAGAATCTTTATTGAAGGTAATTGGATAAGCTTCTGTACACCAGGCCATCTAGAAAAAAGAAAAAATGAAAGAAAATAAATGAAAATAAATCAACCACACACACACACACACACACACACACACACACACACACACACACACACACACACACTTATGCAAATATATAATAATGAAAGAGAGAGAGAGAGAGAGAGAGAGAGAGAGAGAGAGAGAGAGAGAGAGAGGCTCAGATTCAAATTCAGATGATTTATTCATATAACAGGCCAAGGCCCCAAATGAAGGGGTGTGTGAACATATAAGTACAATAGTTACATGAGTTAGAGAGAGAGAGAGAGAGAGAGAGAGAGAGAGAGAGAGAGAGAGAGAGAGAGAGTACATGAGTTAGAGAGAGAGACAGAGAGGATTTCTCCGTTCCGATTGTAAAGTACTCTCTTTTTTGTCTGTTTCTTTCTTTCTTTCTTTGTTTTGCTGGTTGTTGTTTTAGCTGGGAGTACAATAAAATCAAGTCAGAAATGTACGATATGACTTCAGATCCGAAGTTTTCTCTTCCGAGGGGCGACAAAGTGTGTGCAGCAATGTCACATATGAAAAGTGACGACAAAGTGTGCAAGGGGCGACAAAGTGTGCAAACTTGTCGATATTGTTCATGGCTGGGACAACAAACTGTGCAGCACACTTTGTCGTCGGCGACAAAGCATGCAGCACAGTTTGTCGTCGGCGACAAAGTGTGCAGGGGCGACAAATTATGCCGTAACCTCGAACGGTCAGCCTGGAGACAGACTGTGCAGAAAGGTCTCTCCAAGTTCGAAGAGACACTCGCTCAGCAGCACGGGGAAAAGAGAATGAGAAGAAAGGCTGCAGCCCAGCAGACAGACCAGCGTCAGACTTCACCTGTGCCCTCTGCCACAGGGACTGTCATTCCCGCGTCGGACTGGCCAGACACCTAGAGCGCAACTCCATAGTCTTCCGAGACTGAAGGATGCCTACTATCTTTACTGTGGTCTGCGTTGATGGTTCATTAACCTTTTGTGAACTGTGTATTCTGTGTCTGTAGTTACTGACTCCATTTTCATTAACACATTTTGGATCTAGTCATCATTTTCCTCGTTCTTTCTTCTCTGGAATTCTGTACTGGCAAAACAAACCTAGTTAATCTAATGCACAGTACTTTTGTGCCAATTTCATCTCTCTCTCTCTCTCTCTCTCTCTCTCTCTCTCTGTGCGGCGTGTATACATGTGTGTGTGTGTGCGTGCGTGCGTGCGTGCGTGCGTGCGTGCGTGTGTGTGTGTGTGTGTGTGTGTGTGTGTGTGTGTGTGTGTGTGTGTGTGTGTGTGTAGGTCCGTGTCAGCTTGCAAGGAGAAGCAGACATCATGGCGCTGAGGGATGACCACGTGGTGGCCGACCTGTCGTCCCTGGCTACGCTGCTGACCCTGGGATCCATGCTGGAGGCCTGCCTGAAAGGCCCTCTCGACCCCCTGCCCACGGCCAATCTGGTGCTGGCCCTGGAGGGGCTGGCCGTCTTCCGCTCCCCGTCCTTCGGGGAGAACCACAGGTGAGGACTTCCTCTTCAGGCTGCTCACACACCATCCGTCCACCCGCCACATCAGACAGCGGGACCTTCAGACCAACCACCCAACACTGGGAATAGTTGAAGGCACGCCTCCACCCTGAACTGAAGGGATGTTCTGGGAGCTGAAAAAGGTTGTCCTGATGCTTAATTTGCTTCATCAAAACACACGTCGGCTGAAAGAAATTAAAATTCCAAAAGTTAAAAAAAAAAGGAGGGTAGGGGTGGAGGAGGGATGGGGGGTGGGGGGGTAGGGAGGGAAGAAGAAGGTTTTTGTGTGCAGCTTATGTTGAGTCGCATTTAGGATTCTTTCTGTTGTGCATGATGTTATCACTGTGCGTAGGTCACCCGCAGAAAGGACCAAGATGATAATGTGATAATGCCATCACTGATGATAATAGCGATAATGTTAACACTGATGATAACAGTGACAATGTCAACACTGATAATAAACAGTAATAACGTCAACACTGACGATAACAGCGATAATGTCAACACTGATGATAACAGTGATAATGTCAACATTGATGACAACAGTGATAATGTCAAACACTGATGATAACAGCGATAATGTCAACACTGATGATAACAGCAGCGATAATGACAACACTGATGATAACAGCGATGATGTCAACACTGATGATAACTGTGATAATGTCAACACTGATGATAACCGCAATAATGTCAACACTGATGATAACAGTGATAATATCAACACTGATGATAACAGTGATAACATTTACACGTGCAGTAAGTCACATGAAGGGTAGTAATGCCTTTGCTCGCCCAAAGTGCTTGTACTTTAGGGCATGCATATTGGCCTGTCCCAGGCTGTACTTTAGGGCATGCATTATGGCCTATCCAGGCTGTACTTTAGGACATACATTTTGGTCTGTCATGGCTGTATTTTAGGGCATGCATTATGGCCTGTTCAGACTGTACTTTACGGCATATATTATGGCCTGTCCAGGCTGTACTTTAGGGCATGCATATTAGCCTGTTCAAGCTGTATTTTAGGACATGCATATTGGACTGTCCAGGCTGTATTTTAGGGCATATGTATGGTCCGTCCAGGCTGTACTTTAGGGCGTGTATATTGTCCTGTCCAGGCTGTATTTTATGGCATACGTATTGGTCTGTCCATGCTGTACTTCAGGGCATACATATTGGCCTGTCCAGGCTGTACTTTAGGGCATACATTATGGCTTATCCGGGCTGTTCTTTAGGGCATACATTATGGCCTGTCCAGGCTGAGCTCTGGGGCATACATTATGGTCTGTCCAGACTGTACTTTATGACATACAGTGTGTGTATGAAGTCATGATTGCAGTTTAAGACATACATTGTGACCTATGAAGTCATGACAACACATCAAAACATATATCGTGAAAACGTATATTATAAAGACATTATTGTAAGATATATATTGTGGTATATAAAGACATTATTGTAAGACAAATATTATGGTGTATAAAGACATTACTTTAAGACATCTATTGTGGTGCATAAAGGCATTACTTTAAGACATGTATTTTGGTGTGTAAGGACATTACTGTAAGACATACATTGTGGTGTATAAAGACATTACTGTAAGACATCTACTGTGGTGTATGAAGACATTACTTTCAGACATATATTGTGGTGTGTGAAGACATTACTGTAAGGCATATCCATGCATGCACGCACATACACACACGAACATGACGTCTTTTCTCCGCACACAACTGCATCCACTCCATACACATAAGGCGCAAACAAAGGGTCAATTTTGATTCATCCCCTCCATAATCTTTTAAAATCCCATGGGGGTTCTTTACTCTGGCATCAATCAAAGCTTACATATTTTCATAATCTGTCTTTCAGCTGGTGCAACCAATCAAGCACTTCTTTTGCACTCAATATTGATTTTGCAGGTTTACTCACTGCAAGTGTCCCACACACACTCTCTGTGGTGTCCGTAACTGGCTTCCTCTGTGCGGGGATCCCCATACTGCCCATTACATATCACAACTACTACTGGTCGGCGACAAACTTTTGCCCAACCTGGATCTTCCCGCGGATCGGAGCTTGGCCCGGGAACGCGCGCAACCCCCGGCCATCCACCTTAGTGCCCGATCTCCAGTCTCTTCTTTCCTCTACCGCACGGGGAGTCGGCCCAGCTATAACAAACCAGATAAACACGAGTTCAAAACACTGCCAGCCAGTTAGCAGTCATGTTACACTTTAACATTTTTGAACTCTTCAATTCAATTTTTCAAACATAGTTTCGGTTCCGACAATAAACCGTTTGAAAACAAAATGGAGAATCATCTAGATTCTCACAATATAAAATTAGATACTTACGGCTTGAGTACCGGTCAGTCAACTACAATTCACATACTTCTGTATGTGTTAGGCCTCTGCCTTTATCAATGGGCACAGTCCGCCTCTTCTTCATCTAAATCATCATCGTTCCATTCTCAGAGTGCGCACCGATACAGTTCAACACCTGTTTATATTCAAATCGCGTGAACAGTGTTAAAAATTTCACTCAAACCCTGGGCCACGTTCACTCAGTACGCTCCCTTGTGTTACACGACTAACCTATAGTGTAACGCACGAATCAATAATCTTTTTGTTAATCTGTACTGTCTCATGTAATCGCGTAGCATACGAAATATCGCTCCGCATTACATGACAGTGGTGTATAAATATATTACCATAAGACATATTTTGGTGTATGAAGACATTATTGTAAGACATATATTGCGGTGTGTACAGACATAACTGTAAGGGATATAGTGTGGTGTATAAAGACATTACTGTGAGACATATATTGTGGTGTATGAAGACATTACTGTGAGACATATATTAAAGTGCATACAGACATTATTGTAAGACATACATTGTGTGTGTATAAAGACATTACTGTAAGACATATATTGTGGTGTATAAAGACATTACTGTAAGACATATATGTCTTACAGTCATATTGTGTTGTATAAAGACATTACTGTAAGGCAGGTGGTGTTGTGTATAAAGACATTCCTGTAAGATGTAATTTATATTGTGACATTATTAAAAGACATGTATTGTAGTATGTGAAGACAATACTGTAAGACATATATTGTGGTGTATAAAAGCATTACTGTAAGACATACATTGTGGTTCATGAAGACATTATTGTAAGTCATACATTGTTTTATGTACAGACATAAGTGTAAGACATATATTGTGATGTATAAAGACAGTACTATAAGGCATATATTGTGGTGTGTAAAGACATTACTGTAAGAGATATAGTGTGGTGTGGAAAGACATTACTGTAAGACATATATTAAGGTGTATAAACACATTACTGTAAGACGTATATTGTGGTGTATAAAGACATTACTGTAAGGCATATATTGTGGTGTATAAAGACATTACTTTAAGACATCTATTGTGGTGTATAAAGACATTACTGTCAGATATATTTTGGGGTGTGTGAAGACATTACTGTTAGACACATATTGTGGTGTAAAAAGACATTAGTCTAAGACATATATTGTGATGTATAAAGGCACTACTGTCAGACATATATTGTGGTGTATAAAGACATTACTGTCAGACATATATTGTGGTGCATAAAGACATTACTGTAAGACACATATTTTGATGTGAAAAGACATTACTTACTGTAAGACATGTGTTGTTGTTTGTGAAGGCATCATTGTAAGACATATTTTGTGGTGTGTACAGACATTACTGTAAGACATATATTGTGTTGTATAAAGACATTTCTGTAAGACATATATTGTGGTGTATGAAGACATTATTGTAAGACATATAGTGTGGTGTGTATAGACGTTACTGTAAGACATATATTGTGGTGTATGAAGACATTACTGTGAGACATATATTGTGATGTGTAAAGACATTAAGACATATATATGGTGTATAAAAGCATTATTGTAAAACATATATATTGTGGCCTATGAAGCGTTTCTTACAGATGCATGTTGTAGTCTGTAAAGACAATACTTTGTTATTTCTTTGAAGGCAAAACGTTTATACTTTTCATGATGACATATCGTGACTCACATTTCTTTCATCAATGTAAAATATGCACATGCACTCAAGGATAGTGTTATGTTAAAGTATCACATGTAGCATGAAAAACTACTGAAATAGACCAAGTGACAGAAAAATGGCATAACTGCTCTGTATAACATGGCACAGCCCCGGTACGCACAACACGTAGGGAGCAGTCAATGTCAAGCCGTCAAGAGGCAAACCACCAGAGAAGACACTGCACTGCTGCTTCGGTGCTTTGGTGGTGTTCATTAGTGCCTGTTCTGATCCATTATACGCAAGACACCACCTACTAAGCCCCCTACTGACGACAATAATTGCCTAGTCGCGGAGCTGGTGTGAGTGAACTCCCTCCAGAAGGCGCATCACGTCCATCCAACGACAACTCCCATGAATTTGCCGATACCAGTGACCCCAGCGGAATCAATTCAAAGCCAAAGACGCGGAAAGCATATCAAAAACTGAGATCACAATGACAGTAGGACATGAAGAACCACATAATTTTAGACTTTTTGTTTTTATGCTGTTCGATCAGGTGGAGGGGGAGAATGAACACATTGCTCTGGATTTCCATTCTGGTCTGAGACTGCATGACTCGGCTGTACTCTACGTTTACTGTCATAATATATCCCGGCGTCAACCAGGCCCTCGAGATACAGAAACCTGCTGCGTTGGTCAGGTGCAACACTCTCAGAGACGCATAAGCTAAGTGGATGAAACTAGACTGTGTGGTCCCAGTCTTCCCAGCTGAGCCCGTAGCTAACTCAGTAATGGATAGGAGCTGGTCAGGGCAGAAAAATCCCCAAACAAATGACTCTGATCGGAATCGAACTCAGGACCTCCCAGCCGGGAGTCGGCAACGCCGACCACTTCACCACGGCGGTCGGTAGTATGATAGGTGATTGATCAGTCCATTGGGTGATTGACTGGCTGTCAACAGTGCTGTCTGTCTTCTGTCCAGTGCCCTGATGGGTGATCGATTGGCTGTCAACGATGCTTTCTTTCATCTGTCCAGTGCCCTGATGGGTGATTGATTAGCTGTCAACAGTCCTGTCTGTCCTCTGTCCAGTGTCCTGATGGGTGATTGATTGACTGTCAACAATGCTGTTTTTCCTCTGTCCTGTGCCCTGATGGGTGATTGATTGGCCGTCAACAATGTTGTTTTTCCTCTGTCCAGTGCCCTGATAGGTGATTGATTGGTTGTCAACAGTGCTGTCTGTCCTCTGTCTAGTGCCCTGATGAGTGATTGACTGGATGTCAACAATGCTGTTTTTCCTCTGTCCAGTGCCCTGATGGCCTTCTGGCCTGTCCAGTCCACGGGTCCAGCGGACACGTGGAACACCAGCTCCGTCAATGTGGTGAAGGGGGGGGCTGAGGGGTTAAATCCTGTCCTCATCCTACAAGAGGCCGTCACCGCCTGTAAGAACAAGTGCCCCTCTGCCTCAGAGGGGCTGCAGAACATCATGGACGATCAGTAAGGAAGACCATGTCAGTGGAGAGAGACAGAGAGAGAGAGAGAGAGAGAGAGAGAGAGAGAGAGAGAGAGAGAGAGAGAGAGAGAGAGAGAGAGAGAGAGAGAGAGAGAGAGAGAGAGAGAGAGAGAGAGAGAGAGAGAGAGAGAGAGAGAGACTTTTTCCATTATATCAAAAAGAAACAGTCACAAAAAGGTAGCGATATTTGTCACGGAAGCAGTAATTTTCGTACGGTCAGTTTCAAGAACTGCAATGACTGTCATGCTTTGATGGGCACGGGAAGAGATTTCCAAACGGATGGCCCTCAAAATCGAAAACTAGATTTGTTTTGAACAAAACGACGTGAGCCCCGTGGTAAAATGTAGCTGTTCGAATCATAATGCTTTGTTCCTATTTGAACAAACTGAGGAAGGATTAATGGTACCGTGATTGTATGGACTTCGAACATAAATATAATTTCTTATGGTTAGTTGCCTTTGTAGTGTTGATATGTTAATGTGGACAGTTTCTTTGTTTGTCTGTGGTTAATAATGACTTGTCGGGCAGAATCAGCTTAACTCCTCGCTCATGCATTGAGTGATTTCAGTTGAAGTGATTTTTATCATAGGTCTAATCCATATTATAATTTTGTGATTGGTATGAGAAAGGCAACGCCTTCGAAAATGCCTTCCAGGTACCAATGTAAGTATAATATCTGAAACTATCTAGCAAAAACAAAATTGCGAAGCATTTTGCAAACATGATTCACGTGTGGCTGCCATCTGCAATTTTCTCAGTGATTACGCCCAGAGTAGTGTGTTGGCTGAACTGCTTCACCAGTGTGCACTTAGCTGAAGGCGTCAGGCGAATGCTGTATTTTGTCTTGATTGCAGGCGGAAATCTAAACAAATTTCAAAAACATTATTGATAAAGCTCCGTCCTAAAACATTGACAAACGAATCACAAGACAAAACACGATGCGTTTCGACCTCTTAGGTCTTCTTCAGGCAAGATACACGACACTCAGGACAATGAAAATGAACGAGCAGTCACTTATCCTCATCCAATTGGGCGCAAGATGGGGTTGTATGGCAAGAAAATTAAACATCTGATAATTCTTTTTTTTTTTCTTTTTTTTTTTCTTTTTTTTTTTGCTGTCCCAATCCTGCGCCACCTCAGAGGCAGTCCACCTCAGAGGCAGTGCACCCACGCCACTCATTCCGACACCCCGTCCACAGCCACAGCCCAGTCGGCCCCGCCGCAGCCCCGGCACCGGCAATCCACAGGTAGCAGTCAATGTCAAGTCGTCAAGAGGCAACCCACCGGAGGAGACACTGCACCGCTGCCGAATCACTTCGGTGGTGTTCAGTGGCGCCTGTTCTGATCTAACATACGCAGGACACACCACGTACTAAGCCCCCTACTGACGACAATAATTGCTTAGTCGCGGAGCCGAGGTGAGTGAGCTCTCCCTCCGGAGGGCGCCACCAAGTCCGTCCAATAACAGCCCCCATGGACTCGCGGATACCGGTGACCCCGACGGAACCAAACCAAGACCACAGACGTGGAGAGGACATCGAAACTGAGGTCACCATGAGAGCAGGGCATGAAGGATCACAGAATTTGAGACATTTTTTTTTATGCTGATCGATGAGAAGAGGATGATGATGAGATGATGATGCTGCTACGGATTTCCATTTCGGTCTGAGACTACATGACAGGGCTGTACTCTACGCTTTCTTTCATATAATATATCCCGGCGTCAACCAGGCCCGACAGATACAGGCACCTGCAGTGTTGGTCAGGAAATTTGAGCAACACTCTCAGACACGCATCCATTAAGTGGATGAAACTCGACGTGTGGTCCCAGTCTTCCCAACTGAGTCTGCAGCAAACTCAACTCTGGGTAGGAGCCGGGGCGGGGCAGAAAACCCACATGACTCTGATGGGATTCGAACCCACGACCTAACAGCCGGGAGTCTGCAACGTTAACCACTTCGCCACGGCGGCTGGTGAATATCAGATAATTTTACTTTGATCATATAACCAAGAAACAGATACGCCAAACCATCAAAGAGAGCACTGAACTATGTAAAGTCCTGCCGATATCAGTTAAGACAGAAAATACTTTGGCAGGGCCATGTTGATACCATGGACGTACTAAAGCAGTTCTGCAGGGCACTGTGGAGGAAGGGAAGTTGATAAAACAACACAAACAGACTATGCAGATTGGGCAGGGAAAAACAGTCCACCCCACACAGGTCTGTACACATGACTGACAAAGCAAATACGCTGAACAGGGCGTCAGTGTGGCGCCTTAGTCAGGAAGAAGAAGAAGTCTGGACGTCAGCGTGGCGCCTTAATTAAGAAGAAGAAGAAGAAGATTACTTTTCTTCAAATTCCCCATCGATTCGAACGAAATTGTTGATATCATTTTGCAGGGAGAGACAGACGGACAGACAGACAGACAGACAGAGAGACCTAGGAGCGATAGTGTGTGTGTGTGTGTGTGTGTGTGTGTGTGTGTGTGTGTGTGTGTGTGTGTGTGTGTCTGTCTGTCAAATACATGCATAAACATTTACTTTGATATGGTTTCACACATATTGGATGTCTTTGTATCTTTGCGCTTGCGCATTCCCAATGAACGCGAACCAGTACAGACAATGCACAAAGGCACGACCGAAGGCGCACTTGCGCTCACAAGCACACAAATCCACACGGGCGTAAACACGTAAGTAATTTTCTTTCTTTTGTATTCCTTCCTTCATTGTCTTTTCCCCAGACTGTGCCTGCAGTACTTCAACGAATCTTTGAGTGATCACGCCAAACGAACCAATTTTCCACCGGATGTGACGTCATCTTTCGCCAACCTCGTTGTGGGTGCTCTTTTGCATATGGGAAAAGACGTCTTTTTCGTCGGGAGACAAGGTGTGGAAAACCAACAACGCCAACCTGTCCCGGCTGGTGGACCATGTGTACGAGTTTTCCTACCAGCCTCTGTCGTCCAATGCCTCAACAACGTCATCGACAATCGGATGTATTATGTCATGCAGGAATACGTGTCGCAGCAGGCCTCTGACGCTCTGGAAAACGCGTCTTTTGTGACCAGTTGGGTAAGTCACAACTACTCTTTCATCTTTCAGGGATTAATGAAGCGACACTTTTTTTTTTTGTTTTTTTGCTTTTGTTCTTCGTTTTTTGTTTTTGGTCACCGGTCAATTTAATGTTACCGTGCGGACGTACACAATTTGATATGATTATATACAATGATCGTTTGATTAAACGGTCTTCTCAGCGCATGAAAAATAGCACTAAAATGACACAAAATTCAAGGTGAACCACTACTGAAATAATATTAGTATGGAACACTTTTTAGGCGAACTTACAATTATTAGTTTCAAGCTGAGGTGACTGCAGGCGGAAGTTCACACACACACACACACGCGCGCGCGCGCGCGCGCGCGCGCGCGCGCACTCACACATAACTATCTATCTATCTATCTATCTATCTATCTATCTGCCTGCCTGTCTGTCTGTCTATCTACAACTGTCTGTCTATCTACAAAAGACGTTTAAGATACCATAATAAAAAAAGAATGTCAGCATTTTTTAAGAGAAGGAAATATTTTAAACACACACACACACACACGCGCGCGGTGCGCGCGCGCACGCACACACTTACTCACGCTCGCATGCACGCACGCGCACGCGCGCGCGCGCGCGCACACACACACACACACACACACACACACACACACACGCACGCACGCACGACGACGACACACACAAGATGGCGGCGACTTTCAACCACTAGGTTAAAAGCTGCTGAGTATTTAGCAAAAATCTCTAAGAAGATGACTAGAACCAGACGCATTAACCAATGAATAAGACGGCTAAAGAACATTCGATTGAGAAAAACGCAACAACCAGCTCCAGAAGGACGAGGTTTTCTTCTACAAGGAAAAGTTCTTTTCCAGTCGACAACGACCGTTTGGAGGGGCCCGAAAAAAAACATGCAAACAGAGTCAATCATCGATGAAAAAAAAAAAAGCCGTAGGTAGAATCATGTTCCTTGAACGAACCGTATCAACACTAAATGAAAAAGTGTGTAAGCTAGAAGACACAATTCAGTCGCAAACCGAAGAGATGAAAAGATATTTTAATCAAGAGAAAAAAAAGTATCTTTTCAGAACGCGGAAACAGACTAAAACCGACCGACTATCACACGCGTCTTACGCCGAAGCTGCCAAGGCTGGGACGTTATCGTCCACTAAACAGTCCTCACGTTCTAACCTCCTATCCAAAACGGCAGCAAACCAAAATCCACAGAAAGAAAGAAAGAAATGCGACGAAGGTAGAAAGAAGACTGAAGAAAAAAGAACTGATGACGCAAAAGCACTTACGTCACGGGAAAAAATTTCAAACAACAAAAAACCTCCCGAGAAGAGCGTAAATCTCCTTGGCGTAAAATCAGATCTGCTACAGGTGTTGTTTCTACACGATTCCATAGCCAACAAAATCGATAGTAAGAGGTTGGGAAATTCGTACTGCTTCAGAGCAACATCCAAAAAGACGTATGTAACAGAGGAGCTTCCAAGAATGTTCAAGGCTGAAAATGATTCTACAAAATTAAATTCAATAAAAACACAGAACACCGTCTTTTTTCAGCGCAAGCTTTCGAGCCATTGCTCTTCTTCAGGCCGCATGACAACAAGTGACGCAATAGAAAAAAAATGACGCCCATTGGTGACATTATCTGTGACATCATCATTATCATCATCGTCTCTCTCTCTCTCTCTCTCTCTCTCTCTCTCTCTCTCGTGTGCACAACTCGATCATCCTCCGTTTCTCTGTTCAGTCCCACACATTGAGCCCTTGTGGATAGTTCGTCTTCAGCTTGTATCTCCAGAACCTCTCCCTCTCTTTTCGTTTATTGATGCCCGGACTTTTCATGAGTTCGATGACTGTGCAGCGGAGGTCGGTCAACTGGTGACCGGGGCCATTGAAGTGTTTGGCAACCAAAGTGTCCTTCTTGTGCCTGATGTCGTACCTGTGGGTATAGAAGCGCTCCGCCAGGGTATTGCCGGTCTCCTCAACATACACATCATGACACGCTGCGCAATCAATCAAGTACACCAGATTGTTGGAAGTGCAGCAGACCACATCTCTGATGTTAAAAGTTTGACCCGTCCTGACGCTGGTGAAGTTAGGTGATTCCTGCAGATATTCTTTGCAGATGATACACCATCGTTTGTCACATTTGTGGCAACCTGTTGAATCTTCATGTGCATCTTCACCTCGATCGCCAATACCAGTCTGAGGTACATCAGGGGGCAAGCATGAAGGCATCAGCAGTTTGCGGAGGTTGGTACAATTTCTTTCCCCACGATTGGAGGAAATGGAACAGCCTTGGTCATCCTCCAGCTTGTATGGAGGACCTTCATGTATGTCTTGAACCACTGGCCAAGTGGAGGATTCGAAGGGTTATGGGTGATGATGAACGGCACTCTCTCTGCATTGTTCTTTCTGCTCACATAGTTGAGAGCGTCACTCCTAGAGATAACTTTCACCTTCTCAATTGATGCCTCCACAAGCGTTGCTAGATAGCCCCTCTTGATCAATCTTTGGTGTAGTGCTTTGCTTCTCTGCTGGAACTTTTTGTCCTCAGAACAAATGCGGCGTATACGTAGGCACTGTCCGTATATGCATCCCCCTCATGCAGTGTCGTGGGTGACGTGAGTTGAACGGCAAGTACATGTGCGCATCAGTTTCTTTGGTGTGCAGGTCGGTGGTGATCTGACCGTTTTCGATGCTGATGCTAACATCCAGGTAAGGGATAGCCACTGTTCCATAATTGGCGGTGAACTTGATCGTTGGATGCTGCATGTTTAGCCAGGTCAGAAACTCCTTCAAGTTCTGCTCACCCTGCATCCACAACATGATGATGTCATCGATGTATCTACGCCATTTGGCGATATCAATGTGCCATGGAGACTGCCAAGATCATCTCCAACCAGCCCATGAATACATTGGCGATCGATGGTTCCATAGGCGTACCACCCATCGTTGTTCAGTGTATTTGTCGGTAGAGCTCTCCCTCAAAGTTGAAGACATTGTTAGACAGGATGTGATTTGCAATGTCCAGTAGTTTGGTGGTACTGGGGATCTTGTCTGTAACATGACCAAACTCACTCATCATTTCTGCCAGGGATTCACTAACTTCATTATGAGGAATGTTGGTATAAAGTCCTACCACATCTTCAGTGACAATCAGGGTGCACTCAGGCAAAAGGTCCACTCGTGGTTTTCTAGTCTTTCAGAATTTGAAGGAAATGTGTAGTATCCTTCACATATGATAGTAAAGCATGGACTACAGGCTGAAGCCAAAAAGTCTACCAGTTTTGACAGGTTTTCAGTAGGTCCCATTGACTACAGAGACGATAGGTCTTCCAGGCGGATTCTGGCGGTCTTTATGAACCTTGGGTAGGTGATAGAACTGGTGAGTCCTGACTGCGTTGACATCTACAATCTTGCCCCTTTTGTAACAGTTCTCATCAATGACTTTGGCATCACGTAGATCTGCGAAGTGTCCGTTGGAGTCTTGTTAAATTTGGACTGAAGTGTCTTGCTGCAGCTTTTCATGATGTGTAGTGTTCTTCAGCTGGTGGTGTGCGCCTTGGCTTTGTACTGATCAAAGTCCTGCACTACTACTGCTTCCCAATTATCAGCAGGTGTAATTCTCACCTTTCTACTCTGAACCAGCTCCTTCAGTTCTTTGATGGCCATGCGTTCATCCTTGCTGAGGTTTTGATGTTTAGGTGATTGGGTAATGTGGTTGTCCCACCAGTGTTTCAATGGTGTTACAGTACGCTTCAAGGGCGTTGTCCCTGCCAGTAGGTGGTTGCCAGTAGGTCTTTTTGTAGAACTTTAAAGCAGCTGACAATCTTGCAGGGGCGTCTTCATCACAGAAGAACTCCTTCAGGCGTAGTCGCCTTATCCCCTCCTTCATGTCATCCAACAGTTGTCGTTCATCATACGATGTTGGCTTGGGGCAGAACTTGGGGCCGTAGGAGAGGACCTTGCATTGTTCATCTGATAGAGTCACAGATGACATGTTGATAACATGACCCGGTTCAGGGTTTATGACGTGTCTTCGTCGAAATCGGCGATTCCGTTTACGCGCTGTAGATGGCTGAGAGGCATGCTGACCCGTGACTGCACTGGTGCAGCAGAGACTGTTGTTTTGGTAACGTCTAATTGTGTTTTGTGCTCACTGTCAATGCGGTTAGGTGTTGCCGTGAAAGTCCGATTGTGTACTGATACAGGAGAGGTTGGCTTGCTGACATTTTCTGTCGTTCTGGTACCGTCTAACTGTGTTTTGCACTTACTTCAACCGGTTGGGTGTTCCAATGAAAGCCCGATCGTGTATTGGTGCAGGAGAGATCGGCATACTGATACTTTCTGGTTGCGTGTTGTGCCTACTGTCAGTTCTTTCCGGGCTAAACAGCAGCATGCTGAGCCCTGTGTGTGATAGGCCCCTGCTGTTTTCAAGCTTTCTTAGTTTGTTCATTTTTCTTTGGTTACAAGTTCTTGCCAAATACTCTTCTTTATAACGCAGGCTATGAAGAGCAGCCTCATACTCACGTTCACTTACTGTGTCTTTCAGCATGGTTTTGGCGATTTTCAGTTGATCGTCCAAGTCTGGGGCTGCTACCTCGTAGAACTCAGTGCAGGCGCGCATGATGGTCTTTTCTGCGTGAGTCAAAGTCGATCTGATGTTGTTGATCAGACTAGGATCATCAGGTTATCCGGAGAATGCGAAGTGAAGCTCTAAGCCTTTCAGCGTCAATCCCTTTGAGAGACATGAGGCCAGAAACTGCTTGTGAGATTTGAAACGCGTCAACTTATCTGTCAAACTGCAGCAAGTAGAATGATTCTACAAAACCCATGAAATATGACGCTCTAGTCATCCACACAGCAATAAATGACTTGAAAAAGAAGTCATCTGAAGACTGCTGTAGAGACTTTGTTGTAAACATTAAAGCAATTGTTAAGAGTCATCCTGATCTCAAAGTAGTGGTCAGCAAAGTGTGCCCTACCAGAAACAAAGATCTGAACATCAAAGCAGAACTGTTCAATGCTCTCGTCATGCAACAGCTAGCTGATTTCAACATCAGTTTCGTGGGGCATTCTAATCTACCAACCAACCCGCGATATCTTTAGGATGGTCTTCATCCCACATTCCTCGGAACCAGTAAGATGGCAGCTAACATCGGACGCCACGTGAGAGACCCTGTTCTGGAGGAAGTCCAGGAAAGCAGCCAGGTTCCAGCACCACCCACCCAGACCCTTCCCCATGTACCACGACGACCTTTTGTTCGCTCCCAATTCATGGATGAACAGATTTGCTGTGCTGAGTGATTATTGATCCATTTTTTCTGGGGATTTCTTTCTGAGAGAGGGGTGGAATTTTTTTTTTTTTTTTCAAAATTCCAGCACCTTTTTGATTGTTAGTTTTGTTTTGAACAAGGTGCCATCTTGTGATCTCATCATTTTGTAATTAATCTTATTATCATAAGAACATCAATCCCATAAATTAATTCTTTATTACTGCGAATACCATTATATTGGTTGGCTAATTGACACGGTTTGTCATCTTTGTTATTCGCTATTTTTAATATTATAAAAGTTGCTGTTTATTGGGGGTTCTTTTATTTTGTTTGTTTTTTGTTTTGTTTTGTTTTGTTTTTTTTGTTTTCTATTTAGGACAATACATTTTTTTCATTCTTCAGAGAGCATGACAAAACATTCGAATTTGAAATATTGAAAATGGAACTGCAGATCAATATCAACAAATATTCACGAACTGATTCAACATCTTTCAGAACATTCGTATCAAGTGTTGATATTACAGTCTTTAAATACAACTGAACACAAAATTCCAAAATTACAAAACTTTTATTACCCTCCAATACTCCAAACTAACAACGAAACAAGGAGGGTTAGTACTGCACTATATATTCAAGAAAAGGCTGAATATATATGAAATAGAGCCACCCTTTTCAAAGAATGTTAAAAACATTAATGCATGTGCAGCAAAACTGAAACTCAACGAATTGCTTACATCAAACGTTGTTTTCATTTATTTGCCAAAAGGTCCTGACAATGAAAACACAGAACGGCTTTGCGCTATACCGGACCAGCATGAAAAATGGTTAATAGCAGGCGATTGTAACTGACATGCCCCGTTTTGGGATAATGAATGCGAAATAGTAACACACAATCGTTTCGCTGGAAAATATAGTAGGCTCTTCAATGAGTCTGTTAAATGACGGCAGTGTAACACAAGAATACCTGATATTTCACACCATCGAGCAACAGCAATTGATATAACTCTTATATCTCCTGCCATAGCTCCAAGCTGTGAGTGGTCTACCTTAAAGATCCTCTTGGTAGTGATCATTTACCAATAATTATTACCATTAAGTGTAAACAATCCGTTCAAAACTGCGCTAAAAATAAAAGATCCCAAATATATAATTATAATAAAGCTGATTGGGATATATTTGAAAACATACTCTCTACTTACAATTGTGAAGAGATAATGTCTGATAACATTGACACAAGCTACGCCAATTTTGTTGATCTTGTTTTACATGCAGCTGATCTCTCA
This sequence comes from Conus betulinus, assembly GCA_016801955.1. Lineage (NCBI taxonomy): Eukaryota > Metazoa > Mollusca > Gastropoda > Neogastropoda > Conidae > Conus > Conus betulinus. The sequence goes on along the minus strand of JADBJO010000267.1, from coordinate 111,999 downwards.
ATACCAAGGTGCAATTCTGATGCATGCATCAAAAACAATATGCAGGGAATGTATGGTGGAATGTTACTTCTGAAGAAGCAAGAGAAAAAAAGATGCAGGCCTATAAAATGTATTTAAAAGATAAGAAAGATCCTGACAAAATTGCTGAAAAGAACAGAGCAAAAAAATCATAGTAACAGAGTAATCGAAAAAGTCAAGGAGCAATATTGGTCAAATTTCTGCGAAAATGAAATACATGACCACAAAAATCTTCAGAAAACATGGAAAAAATTGAAAGAGACATGAATATCCCATAACATTAGAAAATAATGAGTTTCCTTCAAAATTTGAAAAGGCTGAAGCATTTGCAAATATGTTTTCAAAAAATAGCAATAGGGTGGGCCTGACAGAAAAGCAAAAGATATACAGAGAGAGAAAATGGAGGATAAGGAAACACATGAAAAAAGTCCCAATGATAGTCACTATACAAACGCTCCCCCTACATTTCAAGAAGTAAAGGATGCAATTTTCTCTATTGGTTCGAAAAGAAAGTCAGTGGGACCAGATGCGATTTCCAGTGAAATGATAAAGCATTTGCCGGTTAATTTCACAACGTTCCTGAACTTATTTTTTTCAGAAATGTTGGTCTGAAGGGCTCAACCATCTTTGTGGAAAAAATCAATTGTAACCCCTATCCCTAAAGAGGGCAAGTCAAAATCGGACAAAAAATAACTACAGGCCAATTGATCTCACTTCACATGTGGGAAAACTTATGGAAAGAATTATTCTAAAAAAAGACTTGAACATCATTGTGAAAAAAATGGTATAATACCAGTACAAACAGGCAGGCTTTAGAAAGGGTAGATCTACAGTTGACCATCTCGTAAAAAATTACAACACAGGTTAAACATCAGTTTGCACGTAGAAAGAAATGTGCTTGTCACGTTTTTTGACATTAGAAAGGCATATGATTAAGTCTGGCACTCAAAACTTCTGAACAAATTGAAGTAATTGGTCTCTCGGGATGTATGTACAATTACTTAAAAACTTTTTTTGAGTGATAGAACAATACAGACGAAGGTCGGAAATGTATATTCTAATGAAAGACATATCCAGATGGGAATCCCGCAAAGGGCTGTGATAGCTCCTATCCTGTTTAATATTTTGATCCATGATCTTCCTAAATCATTATCAAAAATTGTTGAACTAGTACAATATGCGGATGATATCTGCATATGGATGAAAGTTAATGTAAAACGTCACACACTAGTTAGATCAATCAACTACATTAAACAGATATATCAAAATGAACTAGATAAAAATTAGTAAGTACATGACTGAAAATGGATTAGCCCTTTCAGCTGAAAAATCGCATATGGTTCTGTTCAATACTGGCTATGATCCTAATCCTCTGCCCTCATTTCAAATAGATGGATTGTGCCTTAAAATATAAAAAAGTTATAAAATTTTTAGGAGTAGATTTAACTTCTAAAGTGAGTTGGAATTATCACACACAAACTATTCTAACAAAAGGTAAGAAACGTTTAAATTTCTTGAAAATGGTGAGTCAACTACCCTGGGTAAAGACAGCAAAGTATTAACACATTTAGCTACTGCGCTTGTACGATCAAAACTATCCTGTGCCCAGGAGACATTTTTTTTTCAGCCCCCAAATATTGAATTAAAAAGTTGCAGTGTATCGATAGTAAAGCTTACAAGATAGCTCTTGGTGTCTTGGTTCATACATCAACTTTAAGAAACTTATATGGAGATCGGAATATTGCCTTTTGAAGAAAATATGAAACTTGCATCTGCAAAATATATTTCAAGAAGTCATACACTACAAAATCTTAAAACCAGTGAAACTGCATTAAAATCAGAAATAAATTTTCCTACACGGGCACAAAAAAATTGATTCTCTAAAATCGATAGCCTCATACACATCTGACTTATTTACAAAAGCAGGCACTGCACCTCAAAACGTAGCTCCTCGAGTGTCTTTTAGCACTATCCCGGACTGGGAACTTAGCAGAGCAAATTATGACATAGACTATACAAGTTTAAGGAAAAGTGATGGACCCTTGCTGCCAACGTATGTTAAGCTAAATATACATGAAACTTATATAAATCACCTTAAAATCTATACAGATGGTTCTGTACTAGACAGTCATTTGTCTAGTTCAGCATTCATAATTCCATCCTTTAAAATAGAGAAAGGTTACCACCTTGGTAAGAATGTTTCCCACATTTACTGCGGAACTTGTTGCCATTATTATGGCATTAAACTTTTTTTCTTGATTTTCGATTCCTGTATTTCAAATACTACTTTGTGCTATTCAAAATCAGTCCTACAACCTCTAAAATTTTCGAATACAAGTGTGAGAGCAGAACTTGTATCAGAAGTGTACCACTTAATTCATTTTTTGCATTTACGTGGTTCTTATGTCGATTTTTGTTTGGGTTCCATCTCACTGTGGATTATCTGCGAATGGAACGGTAGACAAATTAGCCAAAAAGGCTGCTATCACTGAAACTGATTTAACAAAGATATACATTCCTTTATCCTTACATGAGAGTTATAGTCTTTTAAAAAGACGCAGCCTGGTACTCTATTTTATATAAGGGAAAAGGCACCCCAAACAAAAAAAAGGGGATATTATTTAACAAGATATCAGACAATAAAACAGGTATCAAGAATCTCTACCAAGAGAGGATTTTAAAAAGTTTGATTTTTAGATTGAGGCTTGATGCCTTTAAAACCAAATTCTGTAAACATGTGACTTGTATTTGTGGCCAGCAAATCACCCCGTTCCATCTGCTTTTTTGTGCGATAGAATGAAACCCTATTTACCTGCTTGGTTGTTGAACACTGAACCATCGATGTCAGTCTTTGAAGACGTCATCTCTAACGAATCGAACATTTTTTGAAGTTGTTCAAGGACTGATTAAGAACCCAATTGAACATTTACTTTAACGTCTGTGTTATTTTCCCTATCTTGGTGTTAGTTGCTTATTTAGTGTTTCTTCTAAAGTTTTGGATTCAGTTATGTGGTGGTATTATACATACCTACGTACGCCCAAAATCAACACCAACCGTTCGCATGCATACACCCAAAAACATCACATGCACACACATAACACTTACATACTGTCTAAGATCACTGTTAGGTGGATAGACGTTAAATTAAAGAACGAACGAACACACACACACACGCGCGCGCGCACACACACACACACACACACACACACACACACACACACACACAGAGAGAGAGAGAGAGAGAGAGAGAGAGAGAGAGAGAGAGAGAGCCGAGGGGAAAAGTCAAGAGAGCAGTGAGTAACAGTGTAATTGTACATAGTAGGTTAAGGTAGGGAACAGCGAGAGTCACTGACCTGCTCTCCTCCCCCCCGCACCCTCTTCCTTCCTACTGCCTACCTGCCCCCTGCCACCCTCCCCTGCCCCCCCCCCCCCCCCCCCCCCCCCCCCCCCCCCCTCTTCTTCGCCTTACCTCTATTTTCCCCAGTCCCCCTCCCCTCCCCCCAGCCAATTGAGGAAATCAACAACTTGGCCGGCGTGGCAGAAATAAACTTTGTCTGGCGGTGAACTGCTTCAGTTGAAGGCGGACATGTTCTTTGCCGGTGTAACCTATTCTACTTACCTTCACCTCAGCTGAAGGCGAACATGTTGTTTCTTGGTGTAACCCATTGCACTTACCTTCACCTCAGTTGAAGGCGGACATGTTGTTTCTGGGTGTAGCCTACTGCACTTACCTTCACCTCAGTTGAGGTGGACAGACAGGCTATGCAGAATATTGACAGACAGATGTTTGACAGACAGGCCATGCAGATGTTTGATAGACAGGACATGCAGAAGAATAATAGATAGGCCATGCAGATGGGTTGACAGACACGCCATGCAGGTGAATAATAGACAGGCCATGCAGATAGTTGACAGACAGGACATGCAGATGGTTGATAGACAGGCCATGCAGATAGTTGACAGACAAGACATGCAGATGGTTGACAGACAGGCCATGCAGATGAATAATAGACAGACCATGCAGATAGTTGGCAGACAGGACAAGCAGATGGTTGACAGACAGACCCATGCAGGTCAGTGCATGTAGATAAAACATGCAGGTCGGTGCGTGTAGACAAACTATGCAGGTCGGTGTGTGAAGACAGACCCATGCAAGTTGGTGTGTAGACATGCCCATGCAGGTTGGTGTGTGCAGACAGGCCCAAACAGGTTTGTGTGTATAGACAGGCCCATGCAGGTTAGTGTGTGTAGACAGGCCCATGCAGGTTAGTGTGTGTAGACAGGCCCATGCAGGTTAGTGTGTGTAGACAGACCCATGCAGGTTGGTGTTTTGCAGACAGGCCATGCAGGTTGGTGTGTATAGACAGGCCCATGCAGGTTGGTGTGTGTAGACAGACCCATGCAGGTTGGTGTGTGTGGACAGGCCCATGCAGGTTGGTGTGTAGACAGACCCATGCAGGTTGGTGTGTGTGTGGACAGGCCCATGAAGGTGGTGTGTGTAGACAGGCCCATGCAGGTTGGTGTGTATAGACAGGCCCATGCAGGTTGGTGTGTGTAGACAGGCCCATACAGGCTGGTGTGTGTAGACAGGCCCATGCAGGTTGGTGTCTGTAGACAGACCCATGCAGGTTGGTGTCTGTAGACAGACCCATGCAGGTTGGTGTCTGTAGATGGGCCCATGCAGGTTGGTGTGTATAAACAGACCCATGCAGGTTGGTGTGTGAAGACAGGCCATGCAGGTTGGTGTGTAGACATGCCCATGCAGGTTGGTGTGTGTAGACAGACCCATGCAGGTTGGTGTGTATAAACAGACCCATGCAGGTTGGTGTGTGAAGACAGGCCATGCAGGTTGCAGGTGGGTGTGTAGACAGACCCATACAGGCTGGTGTGTGTAGACCGACCCATGCAGGCTGGTGTGTGCAGACAAGCCCATGCAGGTTGGTGTGTGTAGACAGGCCATGCAGGTTGGTGTGTGTAGACAGACCCATGCAGGTTGGTGTGTAGACAGACCCATACAGGTTGGTGTGTGAAGACAGACCCACGCAGGTTGGTGTGTGTGGACAGGCCCATGCACGTTGGTGTGTGTAGACAGACCCATGCAGTTTGTTGTGTGTAGACAGGCCCATGCAGATTGGTGTGTAGACAGACCCACGCAGGTTGGTGTGTGTGTACAGACCCACGCAGGTTGGTGTGTGTACACAGACCCATGCAGGCTGGTGTGTGTAGACAGGCCAATGCGGGTTGGTGTGTGTAGACAGACCCATGCAGGTTGGTGTGTGTGGACAGACCCATGCAGGTTGGTATGTGTAGACAGACCCATGCAGGTTGGTACGTGTAGACAGACCCATGCAGGTTGGTGTGTGTGGACAGGCCCATGCAGGTTGGTGTATGTGGACAGGCCCATGCAGGTTAGCGTGTATAGGCATTCCATGCAGGCCCATTCAGGTTGGTGTGTGTAGACAGACCCATGTAGGTTGGTATGTAGACAGACCCATGCAGGTTGGTGTGTATACAGACCCATGCAGGTTGGTGTGTGTAGACAGACCCATACAGATTTGTGCGTGTGGACAGACCCATGCAGCTTGGTGTGTAGACAGACCCATGCAGCTTGGTGTGTGTAGACAGACCCATGCAGGTTGTGTGTAGACAGACCCATGCAGGTTGGTGTGTAGACAAACCCATGCAGGTTGGTATGTAGACAGACCCATGCAGCTTGGTGTGTGTAGACAGACCCATGCAGGTTGGTGTGTAGACAGACCCATGCAGGTTGGTGTGTGTAGACAGGCCCATGCAGGCTGGTGTGTGTAGACAGACCCATGCAGGTTGGTGTGTGTAGACAGACCCATGCAGGTTGGTGTGTGTAGACAGGCCCATGCAGGTTGGTGTGTAGACAGGCAGTTGTCCTCAGAGACTCAGATGTGAATGACGTACCCCACTTTGCATGGAATCATATTCGATGTGAATGAAAAGCACAGCCAATCTACGTAACTAGAGCCCAACACTTTGTGGTCATTTGTGGATCCATTTACAGTCAAGACTTGCCGAATTCTCTCTAGAAGCGGTAATGGGGTGACTGAATGAAGAGTGGTGTTAACACTAAGAATAGAGTGCCTGAGTGAAGAGTGATGTCAACACTACGAATAGAGGGCCTGAATGAAGAGTGGTGTCAACACTACGAATGGAGTGCCTGAATGAAGAGTAATGTCAACACTACGAAGAAATGTCTGAATGAAGAGTGATGTCAACACTACGAATGGAGTGCCTGAATGAAGAGTGATGTCAACACTACGAATGGAGTGCCTGAATGAAGAGTGATGTCAACACTACGAATGGAGTGCCTGAATGAAGAGTGACATCAACACGACGAATGGAGGGCCTGAATGAAGAGTGAGATGTCAACACTAAGAATGGAGTGACTGAATGAAGAGTGGTGTTAAACACTACGAACGGAGGGCCTGAATGAAGAGATATCAACTCTGCAAATGGAGCGCCTGAATGAAGAGTGGTGTCAACACTAAGAATGGAGTGCCTGAATGAAGAGTGGTGTCAACACTAAGAATGGAGTGCCTGAATGATGAGTGGTGTTAACACTAAGAATAGAGTGCCTGAATGAATAGAATGAAGAGTGGTGTCAACACTACGAATAGAGAGTGCCTGAATGAAGAGAATGAAGAGTGGTGTTAACACTACGAATGGAGTGCCTGAATGAAGAGTGATGTCAACACTAAGAATGGAGTGCCTGAATGAAGAGTGATGTCAACACTACGAAGAAAATGCCTGAATGAAGAGTGGTGTCAACATTACGAATGGAGGGCCTGAATGAAGTGTGATGTCAACACTACGAATGGAGTGCCTGAATGAAGAGTGACGTCAACACTTCGAATGGAGTGCCTGAATGAAGAGTGACGTCAACACTACGAATGGAGTGCCTGAATGAAGAGTAATGTCAACACTACGAATGGAGTGCCTGAATGAAGAGT
>JADBJO010000267.1:0-100000 GCA_016801955.1 Conus betulinus | reverse complement strand
ACGTCCGCCTGCTCCATCAGATGCTGGACATGGACCAGGCCGCCAAGGTGGGTATGGGTGTGGGTGTGTGAGGACTACAATGGTATGGCAGTGGGTGTGTGTGAGGACTACAATGGTATGAGTGTGGGTGTGTGTATGAGGACTACAATGTATGGGTGTGGGTGTGTGAGAACTGCATTAACTGCCGACCTTGAGCCCACTATAAGGTTCGTGGGTGTGGGCGTATGAGGATGTGGGTGTGTGTGAGAACTACATTAACTGCCGACCTTGAGCCCACTATAAGGTTCATGGATGTGGGCGTGTGAGGACTACAATGGTATGGGTGTGTGTGAGGACTACAATGGTATGGGTGTGTAAAGACTACAATGGTATGGGTGTAGGTGTGTGAGGACTACAATGGCATGGGTGTGCGAGGACTACAATGGTATGGGTGTAGGTGTGTGAGGACTACAATGGTATGGGTGTGTAAAGACTACAATGGTATGGGTGTGGGTGTGTATGAGGACTACAATGCTATGGGTGTGGGTATGTGAGGACTACAATGGTATGGGTGTGGGTGTGTGATAACTGCATTAACTGCCGACCTTGAGCACTCCTATCAGGTGTGTGGGTGTGTGAGGATTATATGAGTATATATGTGGGTGTGTGAGAACTGCATTAACTGCCGACCTTGAGTACACTATCAGGTTTGTGGGTGTAGGTGTGCGAGGACTACAATGGTATGGGTGTGTGAGGACTACAATGGTATGGGTGTGTGAGGACTACAATGGTATGGGAGTGCGAGGACTACAATGGTATGGGTGTGTGAGGACTACAATGGTATGGGTGTGTGAAGACTACAATGGTATGGGTTGTGAGGACTACAATGGCATGGGTGGGTGTGTGAAAACTACAATGGTATGGGTGTGTGAGGACTGTTATGGGTGTGGGTGTGTGAGGACTACAATGGTATGGGTGTGTGAAGACTACAATGGTATGGGTTGTGAGGACTACAATGGCATGGGTGTGGGTGTGTGAAGACTACAATGGTATGGGTCTGTGAAGATCACAATGGTATGGGTGGGGTGTGTGTGAGGACTACAATAGTATGGGTGTGTGAGGACTACAATGGTATGGGTGTGGTTGTGTGAGGAACTACAATGGTATGGGTGTGTGAAAACTACAATGGTATGGGTGTGGGTGGGCGTGAGGACTACAATGGTGTGGATGTGGGTGTGTGAGAACTACATTAACTGCCGACCTTGAGCACTCTATCAGGTTGGTGGGTGATTATACGAGTATAGGTGTGGGTATGTGACCACACTGCCAGGGAGTTTATGGATGTGGGTATGTGAGAACTACAGGCCTTCAGCACATTGTCTAGGTGGTATGGATATGGATATGAGAACTACATTAAATATCAGACATAAAGCACACTACCGAGGTGGGTGAGTGCACGTGTGTGAGGACTGCAAAGGCATGGGTGTGTAAGGACTACATTGCTGTGGATGTGGATGTGTGAGGACTACAATGGTAAGGGTGTGTGAGGACTACAATGGTAAGGGTGTGTGAGGACTACAATGATATGGGTGTGTGAGGGCTAGAATGGTGTGGGTGTGTGTGAGGACTACAATGGTATGGGTGTGTGAGGACTACAATAGTATGGGTGTATGTGAGGACTACTATGGTATTGGTGTGGGTGTATGAAGACTACAATGGCATGGATGTGGGTGTGTGAGGACTACAATTGTATGGGTGTGTGAGGACTACAATGGTATAGGGCGTGTGAGGACTACAATGGTGTGGGTATATGAGGAGTACAATGACATGGGTGTGGGTGTGTGAGGACTACCATTGTGTGGGTGTGTGAGGACTACGATGGTATGGGTGTGTGTGTGTGTGTGTGTGAGGACTGCAGTGGTATGGGTGTGGGTGTGTGAGGACTACAATGGCAATGGTGTGTGTGAGGACTACAATGGCATGGGTGGGGGTGTGTAGGGACAACAATAGCATGTGAGGACTATAACGGCGTGTGTTTGTGAGGACTACAATGGTATGGGTGTGTGAGGACTACATTGGTATGGATGTGTGTGTGTGTGTGTGTGTGTGTGTGTGTGTGTGTGTGTGTGTGTGTGTGTGTGTGTTTGAGGACCACAATGGTGTGTGTGTGTGTGTGTGTGTGTGTGTGTGTGTGTGTGTGTGTGTGTGTTGAGGACCATAATAGTATCTACAATGGTGTGGGTGTGTGAGGACTGCAATGGTGTGGGTGTGTGAGGACTACAATTGGTATGAGTGTGTATGGACTACAATAAGTATGGGTGTGTGAAGACTACATTGGTGTGTGTGTGTGTGTGTGTGTGTGTGTGTGTGTGTGACCACAGTGGTATGGGTGTGGGTATGTGACGATTGCATCGACTGTTGGATATCGGCTGTGCTTCCAAATGCCGGGGGAAGGAGAGGGGAAACTGGGATTAGAGGAGGAAGAGGAGAGGAGTATTTTAATGTCGAAGAAGGATCATAACTTCCATAGTGGGGATAGAGATTACATCAACATTTCAACGTGATTCAGAAACTTTCAACCTCTCTCATAATCTCTCCCCATGATTATGTCCCTCCCCTCCCTTTGCAATGAAGAATTGATTCACCCTGTGCAAGTGTGTAATGTTTCAGCAGACGTGATCTGTGTCCACTGCAGACACTGATGACGTCCAATCTCCACTTGATGGCCTGGCTGCTCAGCAACCAAAGAGTGGACAGCCTTGACCTTTTGATGACCTCACACCCTTCCGCCGTCCATTTCTATTGGATGTTGTCGAGGTCCATGTTTGAAGTGGAGAGAGCACGTGTACAACACATGAAGACCTTTCATGTGTCAGGGAAAAGGGAATCCGTGTGTGTGTGTGTGTGTGTGTGTGTGTGTGTGTGTGTGTGTGTGTGTGTGTGGATGCGCGCGCGCGTGTGAAAGCACTTAGATGAAAAAAAACTATTATACCTTACAAACAGATGATTTGACAAGGCAGACATAAGCCTTTTGTGTTAAGTTGATAAATGGAAAGAAAGTTTGACAAGGCAGACATAAGCCCATTGTGTAAGTTGATAAATGGAAAGAAAGTTTGACAAAACAGACGTAAGTCCTTTGTGTTAAATAAATTGATAAATGGAAAGAGAGAGTTTGACAAGGCAGGGATGCAGACATCTTCAGATGATTGATTACAATTCTGTTGACAAGGCAGAAGTGGAACCCTATTGGTTCAGATGTGAAGCCCTCTTGGGTCAGATGTGAAGCCTTCATGGGTCAAATGTGAAGCCCTCTTGGTTTAGAGGTGAAGCCCTCTTGGGTCAAATATGAAGTCCTTTTGGGTCAGAGGTGAAGCCCTATTGCCTCAGATGTGAAGCCTTTTTGGGTTAGATGTGAAACCCTCTTGGCCTAGAGGTGAAGCACGCTTTGGTCAGATGTGAAGTCTTCTTGGATCAGATGTGAAGCCTTTTTGGGTCAGACGTGAAGCCCTCTTGGATCAGATGTGAAGCTTTTTGGGGTCAGATGTGAAGCTCTCTTGGGTCAGATGTAAAGCCCTGTTGGCTTAGATGTGAAGCCCTCTTGGCTTAAAGGTGAAGCATTCTTGGGTCCAGATGTGAAGCCCTCTTGAGTCAGATGTGAAGCCCTCTTGGGTCAGCTGGCCAAAACATTGTTTGCCAAGACAGACAAGAGGTGTATTCGGTTAAAACTGAAATTGGGAGGGCAGACTTGAATCCCTATTGGGTTGACAGGTCAAACTATTGTTCGACAGAACAGACATGAGCAGTATTCAGTAAATACATTACACTGTTGTGTGACAAGACAGATATGAAGCTGGGTTCAGAACAGACACTATACTATTGTTTGATTAGACAGTTACGAAGCGGTATTTGGTACCCACATTATGCTATTGTTTGACAAGACAGACATGAAGCTGTATCAGTACGTACATTATACTATTGTTTGACAGGACTGACATAAAGCTGTATTCAGTACGTACATTTTACTATTGTTTGACAGGACTGACAACTGTGTTCTGTATGTACACTTCACTATAGTTTATTGGCCATGTGAAGCCCTGTAGTGTTGACCGATTGTTACAAGACAGAAACCAATAGTGCCTGCCTTCACGTCTCCACTCACCTTACAGCTTGTTGAAGAATGGTATTCCACCTGGAACCAAACGGTGCGCTTTTATGTGACGGAAGCCATTTTGAACGTGAGCCAAGATGGCGGGCTGGACGTGGAAGGCAACCCACTGGTTTACGTGGACGATATTCTGCCCCCTGCTACTGCCCGCTCAATGAGCAAGACAAGGAGGTCAGTGGCGGATTGACAGATGGTTTCAGATTAGAATAGACCTAATATACCTGTTACAAATTGTATTTTAAAGAAAATGGATATAATTAATAATGATTAACGTTCAGTTTGTGAGACACATAGAAGAATTCAGTTCAACAGTAGTTATGGTCACTTGCATTCAGTCTGTGCAGCGTCCTATAGAGAATGATAAGGGAAAAATGTTAAAAACTGTCGTAGAATAAAGCTCAGTGTAGAATTGGTGTTGTTTTGGTAACGATGAGCAAACAAAAGTAGACGAACGGTTTGACCAAATCATCATCCTTTTTTGCTAAGTATTTATATATAAATGTAAAATCAGTAAGATCAAACCTAATCCCCATCATTTTTTTAACGAGTTAAAGAGCAAACGTAAAGTTAAAAAAAAAAAGATACATGCACTGCATGCAAATGCAATGAACAACATTTCGTAAGAAGTGGTATCCCTATCAGAATCGTGTGGAAAGTAACAGACAAAAATACCCATTGTCCAGAAATGTTGATATCTTCTGATAATTTCCACAGCTTTTACTCTCATACGAATGTTTCTTATTACTGTACCATTTCGATGACCTGATGGAATACATTGTAGATTAGCCACTAGATTGATTGCTTTGCCTTTACATGTTGTAATGATGGAATGCGTTTGTTGGTAAATGCGCCAAAAGAAAACAAATAAAGATAAAAGTAGCCGAGCAATATAAACTGTAAAAGCTCCGCCTGATTTGGCTGTTCCCAGCGTCCAATGGGCAACGATCGTGTATTTGCAACAGCGTGTGCGGCCAATAGTCTGTTGGCGGCTTGGACCGTGTATGACGCCCAGGGCCAGCTACTCTTCCTGCCAGGTCTGTGGTCCTGGGTTATCTACTCCTGTCCCTGGCAGGCTGCTAGGCGCGCCCTAGGCCCCTTTGTCGTTGTTGTAGTTTGCTCTGTGCAGTTTTGGCCTGCTTTCAGTCAGTTTATGTACTGTTTCTATTTTACTGATTCAAAAATGCCGTTGTACGTTTTCTTCTTCATCTTCCTGTCGTCTCTTTCATGTCTTCTTTTTAGAGTCAAGAGAACGGGACAGGAAGGGGTGGGTGGGAGAACACACACACACACACACACACACACACACACACACACACACACACTAGCATTGTACTATACAGATACACAGCGTGGTGCTCTGTGCCCCCCTAGCATTGTACTATACAGACACATAGCGTGGTGGTCTGTGCCCCCTAGCATTGTACTATACAAATACATAGCGTGGTGCTCTGTGCCCCTTAGCATTGTACTATACAGATACATAGCGTGGTGCTCTGTGCACCCTAGCATTGTACTATACAGATACATAGCGTGGTGCTCTGTGCCCCCTAGCATTGTACTATACAGATACATAGCGTGGTGCTCTGTGCCCCCTAGCATTGTACTATACAGATACATAGCGTGGTGCTCTGTGCCCCCTAGCATTGTACTATACAGATACATAGCGTGGTGCTCTGTGCCCCTAGCATTGTACTCTACAGATACATAGCGTGGTGCTCTGTGCCCCCTGGCATTGTACTCTACAGATACATAGCGTGGTGCTCTGTGCCCCCTAGCATTGTACTATACAGATACATAGCGTGGTGCTCTGTGCCCCCTAGCATTGTACTATACAGATACATAGCGTGGTGCTCTGTGCCCCCTGGCATTGTACTATACAGATACATAGCGTGGTGCTCTGTGCCCCCTGGCATTGTACTATACAGATACATAGCGTGGTGCTCTGTGCTCCCTCGCATTGTACTATACAAATACATAGCGTGGTGCTCTGTGCACCCTGGCATTGTACTATACAAATACATAGCGTGGTGCTCTGTGCCCCCTGGCATTGTACTATACAGATACATAGCGTGGTGCTCTGTGCCCCCTGGCATTGTACTATACAGATACATAGCGTGGTGCTCTGTGCCCCCTAGCATTGTACTATACAAATACATAGCGTGGTGCTCTGTGCCCCCTAGCATTGTACTATACAGATACATAGCGTGGTGCTCTATGCCCCCTAGCATTGTACTATACAAATACATAGCGTGGTGCTCTGTTCTCTCTAGCATTGTACTATATACAGATACATAGCGTGGTGCTCTATGCACCCTAGCATTGTACTATACAAATACATAGCGTGGTGCTCTGTGCCCCCTAGCATTGTACTATACAGATACATAGCGTGGTGCTCTGTGCCCCCTGGCATTGTACTATACAGATACATAGCGTGGTGCTCTGTGCCCCCTAGCATTGTACTATACAGATACATAGCGTGGTGCTCTGTGCCCCCTAGCATTGTACTATACAAATACATAGCGTGGTGCTCTGTGGTCTCTAGCATTGTACTAAACAGATACATAGCGTGGTGCTCTGTGGTCTCTAGCATTGTACTGTACAAATACATAGCCTGGTGCTCTGTGGTCTATAGCATTGTACTATACAAATACATAGCGTGGTGCTCTGTGCACCCTAGCATTGTACTATACAAATACATAGCGTGTGGTGCTCTGTTTCTCTCTAGCATTGTATTATACAGATACATAGCGTGGTGCTCTGTGGTCCCGAGCATTGTACTAGACAGATACATAGCGTTGGTGCTCTGTGCCCCCAGGCATTGTACTATACAGATACATAGCGTTGTGCTCTGTGCTCCAAAGTATTGTTCTATACAGACACATATGTTAGCATTGGCCTAGATCTCCGTCACGCTTTCCATTGTAGCGTGATTTTTTTTTTCACGTGGCTCGCATATTTGCTTGCCGTCTTTTGACTGACGTTAGCACAGTGTCTTATGTAAGCCAGATGGCGTTGACTGGCACAAGTGCAATGTCCTACATAAACCAGGTGATGTTGACTGGCACAAATGCAATGCCCTATAGAAACCAGGTGATGCTGACTGCCACAAGTGAAATGTCCTACATAAACCAGGTGATGCTGACTGACACAAGTGAAATGTTATACATAAACCAGGTGATGCTGACTGACACAAGTGAAGTGTCATAGATAAACCAGGTGGTGCTGACCGACACAAGTGAAATGTCATTGATAGACCAGGTGATGTTGACTGACACAAGTGAAATGTCATTGATAGACCAGGTGATGTTGACTGACACAAGTGAAATGTCCTACATAAACCAGGTGATGCTGACTGACACAAGTAAAATGTCATCGATAGACCAGGTGATGCTGACTGACACAAGTCAAATGTCCTACACAACTGAGAGGTGTTGACTAAGACAACTCTGCATAAAGTCGAAGATGTTGACTGACATAAGCACAATATCCCCCTGTGTAAACCAGATGGTGTTTTTGTTTGTTTGTTTGTTTTTGTGGCATCAGTTATTGGATCAATGGAGCACCTAAGGCGGTGATTTTTTGTTCTTGTCTTCTTTTTTTTTTTTTTTTTTGCTAAGGCCGAAATCCATCTCTTCATTTTTTGGGGGGTGCTTCACACTGTCCTGTTCATCTGCCAAAAACAAACAAACAAACAAACAAAAAAGAAAGCAATTTTCAATATTAGCTCTTTTTTTTTCTCCACCAGTCCCTTACACACCATGCATAGTCTGTATGTTCTCTTACAAATGGACATAGTCTTGCTGATTTTAGTGTTTTGGCGTTTAATACAAAATGTTTGGGTTTCTTAATGTTCTGATGTGTGGTGTACTGGCACTTTCACACTGATAATGTGCTGCTTACACATAAAGAACAACATAATAAAACAAAAGACTTAATAGAAAGCGCGAGAGAGACACAGAGAGAGAGAGAGAGAGAAAAGGGGGGGGGGGGGGGGTGGCGGGGGTTAGCGAAAAGAAAGAGTCCACAAGAAAGGCCTGAGAAAAGCCAAGAAGCGTGACAATAGGCGCGGGAGGTTGGTTTGTTAGGTGGGTTTTTTTTTTTCCCACACTTCCACCTCTCCCCCACTGTCGATCCTCCCCCCCCCCCCCAAATCCCCAGTCTCTCCTCAAGCTCGCCCCCCCCCCCCCCCCCCCCCCCCCCCCAATTCCTTACGAGTTTTAGTATTTGGGATAAAAAGCTTGGGGGTTATACAAGTACTGGCGTTAGGTATGATCATTTTGTTACAACTAATTCTTTGAGATGAAATAAGCAGCTACCTTAACGAAGAAATAGCATACCTGTGGTATGACATATTGTATGTGTATTTGCGCCTACGCATGTGTTCGGCACTTAAGGTTTGTGACTGAGCCACTGAGAGAGACAGACAGACTGACAAAGAGAGGGGCAGACAGACAGATAGACAGAACATAATGCTGCTTTGGGGCAAGTCGTGGGATCACGAGGTCCGATATTTCATTTGGCATTCAAATGTTAAGTATATATGGGAGAGATAGGGCTACGAGAGAGAGAGAGAGAGAGAGAGAGAGAGAGAGAGAGAGAGAGAGAGAGAGAGATGGGGGAGGGTGATAGAGAGAGGAGGGGTGTGTAGAAGGGAGTCAGGGAGGGGAAGGGAGGGAGAGCTGTGGAATTCTTTAACTTTTCTCATAATACATTATCGTGCACAATCAAAGCACCAACATCCGATGAACATGCAATTTGCACAGTTATGTGCATATATATACACGAATTGTCTTTCTATTTCTCTGATCATAGACATTTTTTTTTTCTGTGTGTTCTTTCCATCATACAGGATATTTACAATTTCCTGAGTCCGTGTCATCCATATGAGCGTTTATTGTTACTATGTAAACACACTCAATTGTTTTGTCATACGCATTTGTTGATAAAAAAAAAAAAAAAATTTGAAACGATGGTAAGGATTTTTTTTTTTCGCAATACTAATGCACATCTTACCAATAAGAATAACATGATTTATCATGTCTATTTTCTGTTGGTTTACCACATCGCGTTGAATTCCAAATAGAACATCAGTTTCACTTAGGTTAACACCAACTCCAATCCTGCGACGTATCAAAGTTTCAATGTGTTTCCAAAATGCATACACTGAGAAGCAATGATAAAAGAAATGTTCTAAAAAATCTATTTCGTCTACACAATAAGCACATTTGTTTGTATCCGTAACTTTCATCTTTTGCAAAATGATATTGGTTGGATGTATATTATGATTAATTTTTCATTGCAATTCGCATAGATGAATTTCTTTAGTTGCTTTTCTAGGTATCTGCAACACAGTTTCGTTAAAGAAAAAAAAATAAATTTCCTTCGCCAGAAATCTTGAGTCTTCATATTTGGTGCTAAGAATTTTTCTTATTTCTTTTAATTTTAAATTAAATATGCTTGTCTCACAGAAGATGGCAACTGATTCTTCCTCAGGCAGTGAATCACTTTTTATCCCACTTATTCTATGATTTAGGAATTGCGTTGTAGATGGCATTATATTCTAGGGTTGTGCTTGCTTTAGATTGATCCAGAATACATGCAATTTCATTAATATTTAGCAGTCGATGCTCATTTCTGTGAATTATGTCTCTCATCTGTTCAATACCATTTTCAACCCATTTTCGGAAATACAACACCTTTTCTTTGTATTTTATAAGAATGTTGTGAAATAACATTTGGCTTTGAAGATTGGTGCGATTTATTTCCTCTATACGTGTTATATGTTTATTATCCAGGAAAGTTGTCATAACTTCTTTCCAGAAATCATTTTGAAGATCAGACAATTGCATTTGCTTTGCTGTACAGTTTACTGTGAAGATTTTATTACCATTTTTAAGTTGACTCAGATGCCATGTTGGTATCAAACTCCAGTTTTCGTTTGGTGAATGAAATAATTTGCCAGCCCATTGTCTTTTTCTTTTACATTGACCATGTTTAGTCCACCTTTATTGTAACTAGTTTCCATTCTTCTTCTTTTTACCTTTTCAAACGCTCTTCGATTACTGTATTCCCTTTGCCATAAGAACTTGTATATCAATGTGTTTAACTTGTTCAACACACCACTTTCAGTATGCCAGTAGACTGCATAATAAATACTACCTGCGAAAGTATGAAAGTTTTTATGACAACAATTTTACCGTGAATGCTTAGATCCCTCTTGCTCCAGTTTCTTATTAATTCTTGCATTTTGATTCTCTTGCAAGTTTTCTTCAACATGCTTAGCCATTTTGTCTGTTTGAAAATATATTTACAGAATTTTAATTTTATCAACCATTGAAAATGGAACATTTTGTTTATCAATCTGCTTACCTAATTTCAGTGCTTTTGTCTTTTTTTTTAAGTTCAATTTCAGCCCTGAAATAATTTCAAACGAACTAAGAATATTGCAAGAAATGTTTATGTCTTGCTTGCTCTTGAGGAACAATGTCGTGTCATCTGCATACTGTTTAATTTTCAGATACACATTTCTTGTCTGTCAATGATGGCATTTTAATTCCTTTTATTGAACTGCTTCTCACCTTGATGGCCAATATTTCCACCGCAAGAATGAATGCAAGGGAGAAAAGGGACATCCTCGTCTTATCCCACAACTGACATCGAAAGGTTCAGAGAGCCAACCGCCATGAATTATATAACTTTGAGAGTTACAGGTCAGAACAGATACCCATTTTTGAAAATTAGGTCCAAACCCAAGTATTCGAAATGCATGTAACATATATTCTTTAGAAATCGAATCAAACACCTTGGAGTAGTCTAAGGCCAACAAATAACCTGCTTTACCAGTTTTATTCAGATAGTTTACGACATCATCAGTGGATCTTATAACTGGTGCAATATTTCTTCCCTTAATGAATCCTACTTGGTCTTCGTTAACAAATGTTTACAACTTAACCTAATTTATCTGCCACTTCTTTAGCCAGAATTTTATAAATCTATATTTGTTAACGTGATAGGTCTCCAATCCGTTAAATTTCTCTTTCTAGGTCTTTGCCCTTATGAAGCTAAGTAATGATACCTTGTCTCTGCGTGAATGATAATTCTCCTTTCCTTTAAGATTCAAGGAAGGAATTAGTGATAAGCGGACCTAATTTTCTCAAGAAGAAATTTCAAAAATTCAGTTGTCAGACCGTCGCTGCCTGGAGCTGAACTATTTTTCTTCTTCTTCTTCTTTTTTTTTTTTTTTTTTTTAAGAGCATTTGACGTTTCCTTTGTAGTTATCATACCTTCACACAGAGCAGCTTCATCTACTTTCAATCGTGGTTGATTTTCATTGCGAATAAAGTCATTAGTGTCTTGATTCACAATTTTTTAAAAACAGTTTTTTGATTCGATATCGATTTGTAAAAAGAAACCTGTTCCCGTAAGATTTCATTTTGGTCCGTAACCCCTTCACCTGACTCGTTTTTCAATCTATTTATAATTCGTTTTTGCTGCTTGCTTTTCAAGGCTTAGAAATTTTTTTTTTTCACCGTCTTCAGTCTATTTAGTCCTTGATCTTACTTGTGCTCCTTTAGCATTATTCATAGCCATCAGTTCTAATTTGTGCTTTACTTGCAAGTAGTCTGTCTGGAGATTCTTATTTTGAGGATTTTTTGCTAACAATTGTTCCTTGTTCTTAGAGGCCGAGTTGTAGCTAGCTCAGCGATTCATTCCTGTTCTTACAAGCCAACGTTTTTTTTCCAGTTTCAACACACACATTTCTAATTTCAACTGGCATAACTCTCATTTTTCCATGTCATTTATTTCTTCATTCTCATTCTCTGATAGGAAAGCATCCAATATTGCATTCATATCGTTAATAAATAAGTCATTTTTAAGATAACTGTGTGTTAAATTTCCAGCAGCCCGGCCCTCTTATAAAGGTATCCTCATTAATTTCTAATACCACTGCTTTGTGATCAGTATGTGGGCTGACTACATGTTCGCAGGAAACACATAAGAGCAGTAAGTTTTCACTTAGCAGTTATCTAAACGACGTGCTATGAACGGGTTATGTCTATTCTACGTACGTAACTGTCTCTAACGGGTGGTAAATTCTCAAAGCATCGGTAAGACGCAAGTTCATTACTGTTTTAAGGATTCGACTTTACACGCATTATGAGCATGGCCTGAAATGATATCCAGCTTGTTATTTAGGACGCAGTTGAAATCTCCAAGGATTACAAGATCACTGTCTACAAAATCAGACATAAATTAAGTAATATTTTCAAAAAATAACAATTTATCTCTAGATTCATTAGGGGCATATACATTTGCAATTATGAAGTTTTGTTTTTCACCTTCTTCTCACATACAGAAATAACAGTATTCTTTGTTGTGACATGACTAACTTAACCTCACCCAGAAAGAAACGTGAGATCAAGATGAGCTCACCTCTACTTCTGTTTGTACCTTCATTGTAGAATATCTTACCATTCCATTCTTTTTCTATAATTCAATTTCAGTTCTAATCACGTGACTCTCTTGCAAACAGATTACGTCATACTTAATACTTTTGAAGAATCTAAAGAGCGAGTTCCTTTTAAGTTTGTTTTTAATCCTCTTGGATTTAGTGAAATAATGCGAGTTTTGTCCATAACAAAAAGTAACAGCACTTAAACATGCATATTATTTGATAACAAAATAGAAACATCATATATATAATCACAAAGCATTCTCACAGTCCATTGAACGAAAGCTGGGTCGTTATCCAAAGATATCCGAATGAAACGGCCTACCTACTGTTTTTGACAGGCAGGCACAGACTCTGCGGCATGGTCGTCCTTTGCAAATACAGGACTTACCGAGCGCGAGGCTTCCCTTCTAGGGTGTTTCTCCGTTCTGTCTCTGGGACTGTGATGCTGTCTCGACCGGCCGCGCTTCAAAGTCTCGGATCTGGTCCGTGGAGGCCGCTCCAATGACGAAAAGCGCGTTGCATGACGGGCTGACAGGCGATTTTTTTCAGCCTCGCGCCCAGCAAACTTGTCCCGGTTAGTCTTCAAAACAGGCTGTATACTCACCGGGTTCGAAGGTTAGAAGCTTTTGGTGACTGATGTTGCGAGTGCTGCTGTTTTACGCTCTCTCTTTCCATTTTTTTTTGCAAAGAGAGTCCCCCCTCTTGTGACTTGGTTCTTTGCACTCTCTGCATCATTCGAACAGTCAGAAACGTGGTGATTAATTTTCAAACACCGGGAGCACGTAGGTGTTTTCTGAACTGCCTTTTGTTCTCTGTGGCATATTTTTGCAGTGAACATGCTTATCTTGAGGGTCTTGTCTAGTTGGATGGGCGGAACAGTGACAAAAAACGAATCTGCGATCAGTCAAGAATCTAGTTAGTTCGCTGTCGCTATCTATTGCTCTCTCCGTTTTGACCGCAGACCTAAAACTCGCTCCTCACCTTAGTTAAGGTGTGTTCTGTTTCTAACTCAGCAACAGAAATAGGGATATTATATATCCATACTTCAGTAGTGGGTTTTTCCTCACCTGTGTCTGGTAGAATGAAAGGTTTCGTGTTGGATACCTGTAATGATGTGTTTCTCAATCGTAGGCTCTTTGCCAAAAGTTCCGCTCGTGCTTCCATAGTCACAGGGTAGATCCGCCAGTCCTCGTATTTCTTGTGACCCCAAAATGGAGCCTTGGCCCGATGTCCTGTCCGCAGCAAGACACATTTCTAATACGGTCGGACGAGTGTTCGCGCTGTCCAGGATGTCTTATTGTTTCAGAAAGACCGGGTTTACTGTCGAGAAGTCGGCCATCGTATTTCTTCGCTGCCGAGGGTTTGAAAGAGGAATCGAAGTAGATCAAACCACTAAGTAAGCGCAGCGTGCTAAGTTGAAGAAAACTCGCTCAGCTTAGCCCGATTCAGTCCGTGCACAAAATCGCGTCCGCACTCCACGAGAGTCGCTCACCGGATCAACCAGATGGTGTTAACTGACAGAAACACAATTTCTCTGAGTGAACAAAGTGATCTTACTAAGACTTAGCACAATGTCTGTATGTAAACCAGATGTGTGTTGTTTGTTTGTTTGTTTTTTTTTTTAACTGACACAGACCCCAAGTGCTATGTAAAGCAAGGAGTGTTGCAGAGACCCCCCCGGGGGTGGTTCTGGCCACCAAAGGCCTGGTCAACTACGTGCTGTCTCAGTGTCTGAGTGAGGAGTTGTCCCCCCTGAACGTTCTTCAGTCCTCCCTGTACAAACACTGCCAGGTGAGATCATAGTACACTGTACATTGTCAAAGGAAATCAGTCATTGTATACTACATTGTCAGGTGAGAGCAACATCAATCATTGTACATTGTCAGGTGAGATCAACATCATCAGTCACTGTACATTGCCAGGTGAGATCAGCATCAGTGACCGTACATTGTACATTGTCAGGTGAGATCAATATCAATCACTGTTCAAAATACATTGTCGGGTGAGATTAACATCAGTCACTGTACATTTTATATTATCAGGTGAGACCAGTGTCCGTCACTGTACAGTTTATATTGTAGGTGTGATCAACCTCAGTCACTCTACATTGTACATTGGCAGGTGAGATCAACATCAATCACTGTACGCCGTACCTTTGCAGATGAGACCAGCCATCATGCATGGCAAATTGTCAGTGAAATCAGTCCTTGTGCATTGTACATTGTCAAAGAAGATCAGCCACTGTACACCGTTCATTGTCAGGTGAATTCAATCATAAATCAATGTACACTGTACCTTGTCAGGAGAGATCGGTCATAAATCAATGCGCACTTTGCATTGTCAGGTGAATTTAGATATAAATTAATGTACACTGTATACTGTCAGGTGAATTCAGTCATAAATCAATGTACAGTGTATACTACTGTCAGGAGAATTTAGTCATAAATCAATGTACACTGTGCGTTGTCAGATGAATTCAGTCATAAACCAATGTACACTGTACCCTGTCAGATGAGTGTAGTCATAAATCAATGTACACTGTATATTGACAGACGAGATCAGTCATAAATCAATGCACACTCTGCATTGTCAGATGAATTCATCATAAATCAATGTACAATGTACATTGTCCGGTGAGATCAGCCATTGTACACAGTACGTTTTTAGGTGACATCAGTCATTGTACACTGTACGTCTTCAGGTGAGAACAGTCATTGTACACTGCACCTTATCAGGTGACCTCAGTCATTGTACGCTGTACATTGTTAGGTGAGATCAGTCATTGTACACTGTACATTGTCGGTTGAGATGAGTCATTGTTCACTGTTCATTGTCAGGTGAGATAAGTCATTGTACACTGCACGTAGTTAGGTGAGGTCAGTCACTGTTCACTGTACATAGTCAGGTGAGGTTAGTCATTGTAAACTGTACGTCTTCAGGTGAGATCAGTGATTGTATACTGTATGTCTTCAGAGGGATCAGTCATTGTGCACTGTGCATTATCAGGTGAGATCAGCGATTACTTACAGCAGGTTTGTTCATCATTTTACTTACCACCATTTCTCCACCAGTTTCATCACACCATTTCTGCTGACCATTTTCTTAAAAAACTGTCTTTGGGTGAAAATGTTCTGTGGGGCAGACTCTCCCCTGCCGTTTCCCCCCTCAAACTCTGTGGTGACCATGAACGGAACAGCCTTTTAACGGAAGTCAGCTGACGCCGGACATCCTGTTGGGCATGCGCGGGCAGGTCTCACCGGAACAGTACGACGCCATGTGGTCAGAGTCCCGGTGGTACAAAGCGCGAGGACAGCCCCCTGCCCACAGAGAACTCTGTGGGCGCCCCCTTCTTCTTCTGGTCCGCCCCTGCCTACACCCAGGCCCTGTGTCTGCTGGCCGTCAGCCAGGTGAAGAATTTGAAGGGGCAGGCGGACAGCATGGAGGACATCATGGCCTCCTTCCTTGACAACTCGTGATCCAGCACCAGGTCTGTTCTGGGAACTGGGCACACTAGCAGTCCTGTCCCTCCTCTACGTAAGAAAGCCTCATTTGTATGCATTGAAAATGTCAGTGATAGCTAAGGAACCGTACACATTAGTAAAGATGAGGTCATTACTTGAGGGAAAAAAAACATGATAGGGAGAGAAGTGGAAGGTACCTGTCGTAAAATCTCTCCCTGATTTCTCTGTTATTCATTTAGATGAATTACTGTTGTTTGAAGCTCATTCCTCTTTTTTTTCTTGTTTCATTGAAAACGACAATCACAGGATGGGCTTGGGGTCTTATTTGAGGGTAATGAAAGTTCTTTGCTCGCTGATGAACAGACAATCGAACATAACAACAAGCATTGTATACTTATACAGACCACTGTCTTGTCCGGGTGGAAGGAAACATTTAATCAAACGCTCACACGCTCAGTTCTTCAACACAGAATGTTCTCTTTCAACGGGGAAAGAGTTTTTGCAAATACGAGGCAATGCTCTCAGCTTTTCAATGATCCTACGTTTCCGGCGTGTGTGTCGTGTGCATGTCCGTAAGTACCTTTGTAAGTGTGTGTGTGTGTGTGTGTGTGTGTGTGTGAGAGAGAGAGAGAGAGAGAGGGGGGGGGTGTGTGTACTCTAAGCAATGCGTCTAGGCAGTATTTCCTGTATTTCTGAACACGCTGTGTTTATAGTGAGCATTTACTCATATTATGAAACCTCGAAAGTGAACTTTTTATCTGACAACAGACAGGTTTAGAATGGTTTCTGAACTAGTTACGTTTTGGAATTCGTATCTTCAGCATTTTGCTTGAAACACTCATCCAGTGCCCATACGTGGATGAATAATTTACCAGTGCTATTCAGTGTTGCTATAAACTTTCCATTTTATTGAGGCCATTCTGAGTTATTGCAGTATAGTTAACATATGAGCAAAATTGCAACTTAAGCCAAACGTGTGCTATTTTGAGACAGGAGACATTGAGCAGAGCTCTGGTACTAGTTTGATGCTGAGATTCTTAGGTTCAACATTATGCTTGTCCTAATTCGTAAAGTTTACAAAAATCGAGAACTGGCATTATGGGATTTTGCTGCTTCAACTTTTGACTGTTCCAAAACTAGCTGTGAACAATATGATTTTATTTTGACAGTGCACTGCCTACTTCATACCGTTTTCGTCAATAAGTCTGGGGACGTGCAGTCAAACGATGCACCGACAAATACAGGAATTAGAACCACTGGCGCAGTTTTGATTGCGACTACAAACTCGTCCGACAGTCAAACAAGATGACGTAAAGACATGTTATGCCAAAGCTGTACCTTTGACCTACATACTTTCGTAAGTTGCGGTATTGTGTAAGTAAACTATATTCAACGTTTGGCGTTTGTTTAAAGCACGTTTTCTGCAATGTTCTGAGCACAAATACTCTCGGTCGTTTTCAAGCATGCGCCGTTAATAATCACTTTTTTTCTGTACTGTTGATCAAGACCCTGATTTTGCATGTTAGCTGTTGTGTGTTTTAACAATGGTATTCAACACTAAAACTAGCAGCAGTGAGTATAATGTGCTTTGTAAATTTTCAAACCGTGCGATTTTAGACTTGAAATTTCTGACACTTGATGTCTCGTCCAACACGGGACCTATTCGTGATGTGCGACTTCAAAAAGCAGTCCAGACATCCGTGTTGACATGAAACCCTACACACCCTGTAGACATGGACCAGTTCATGTCTGTGTCGCTGGTTAGGTCTCAGTGTTGACGTGAAACCCTACACACCCTGTAGACATGGACCAGTTCATGTCTGTGTCTCTGGTCAGGCCTCAGTGTTGACATGAAACCCTACACACCCTGTAGACATGGACCAGTTCATGTCTGTGTCGCTGGTCAGGCCTCAGTGTTGACATGAAACCCTACACACCCTGTAGACATGGACCAGTTCATGTCTGTGTCGCTGGTCAGGCCTCGGTGTTGACGTGAAACCATACACACTCTGTAGAAGACCGGTGCATGTCTGTGTCGCTGGTCAGGCCTCGGTGTTGACGTGAAACCCTACACACCCTGTAGAAGACCGGTGCATGTCTGTGTCGCTGGTCAGGCCTCGGTGTTGACGTGAAACCCTACACACCCTGTTGAAGACCGGTGCATGTCTGTGTCGCTGGTCAGGCCTCGGTGTTGACGTGAAACCATACACACCCTGTAGAAGACCGGTGCATGTCTGTGTCGCTGGTCAGGCCTCGGTGTTGACGTGAAATCCTACACACCCTGTAGAAGACCGGTGCATGTCTGTGTCGCTGGTCAGGCCTCGGTGTTGACGTGAAACCCTACACACCCTGTAGAAGACCGTGTGCATGTCTGTGTCGCTGGTCAGGCCTCGATGTTGACGTGAAACCCCACACCCCTGTAAACAGGGACCATTGCATGTCTGTGTCTCTTGTCAGACCCTGCAGATATGGACCAGTGCATGTCTGTGTCTCTAGTCAGGGGCAAACCCTACAGATCCTGTAAACAGGGACCAGTTCATGTCTGTGTCTGTGGTAAGGGGCAAACCGTACAGACCCTGTAGACAGGGACCAGTTCATGTCTGTGTCCCTGGTAAGGGGCAAACCCTACAGACGCTGTAGATATGGACCAGTGCATGTCTGTGTCTGGTAGGGATGTTGTGGACATGGACCACTTCATGACTATGTCTATGGTTGGCGGCAAACCTTAAGACCCTGTAGACATGGACCACTTCATGTCTATGTCTCTGGTGAGGGGCAAACCTTAAGACCCTGTAGACATGGACCACTTCATATCTATGTCTCTGGTTGGGGGGCATACCTTAAGACCCTGTAGACATGGGACCACTTCATGTCTATGTCTCTGGTAAGGGGCATACCTTAAGACCCTGTAGACATGGACCACTTCATGTCTATGTCTCTGGTAGGGGGGCATACTTTAAGACCCTGTAGACATGGACCACTTCATGTCTATGTCTCCGGTAAGGGGTAAATCTTACAGATCCTGTAGATGTGGACCAGTTCATGACTGTGCCTCTGGTGAGGGGCAGATCCTACTGTCCCGGTAGACATGGACCAGTTCATGTCCGTGTCTCTGGTAATGGGAAAGTTACGTGGCCACGAGGGAGGGTGTGGTCCACCTACGCGTAAACCATTGCTTTTCTTCTTGTTTTCTTTTTTTTTTTTTTTTTTTTTTTTTTTTTGGGGGGGGTGGTGGTTACGTAGGCCTATTGCAATAAGATGACTCAAATGAATACTCAAATAGGTCTCCTTTTCTTGTTCTTGTTCTTGTTCGTCTTCTTCTTCTGAGGTGAGTCACCAGGGCGCTACACTGGAGAGCCGTTCCCTAGGTTCCCTCCCTTCTCTCAGTCGGTGCTAAGACTTGTTGGTCTATGCACGTAGTCCATTCTGCCATGTGATCAGTCTGTCGCTTTTTGTTTCGTTTTGTTTGATTGTTTTATCTTCCTCTCTTTGTCCCTTCTTCAATAGTTCACTGGAGGATTGTTTTGGCAAAGCCATTAGATCTTGTTACACACATATTCCAACGTAGTGTTCTGTTCTGCTGAATAGTTTGATGCGCATGTTCATGTGTGTGCGATACTTTCAGTCGATCTGATGTTTAATTGCCTTCTCGGCAACGAACACGGCATCGCTTGGACTCTCTCTCTCTCTCTCTCTCTCTCTCTCTCTCTCTCTCTCTCTCTCTCTCTCTCTTTATTGGGGGGTGGGGGGGTGGTTACGTAGGCCTATTGCAATGCTAACATCTGGTATGAGGATCAAGTCTTGCATGCATAGAGAAGTGTGGAACATACCAATGGAGGCATACAGAACTATGGAACAAACCATTGCATGCATACAGAACTATGGCATACACAAAGGCATGCATATACAACTATGGAAGATACCAATGCATGCACACAGAACTATGGAATATATCAATGCATGCAGGAATTCATTGAGAAGTTACTTTTCTTCCATGCAGGTTTGATTCTAGTCAGTGCTGATATTGTCTTTGCTGCTCTTGAGATGATTCTTGATCTGGATCCTTCATCAATGACATGTACACCCATGTAATTTTGAAACAGTGTTTCCAATGTTATTTATTTTGAGCATCTATGTCAATTTCAGGTATGGGGTTGGTGGGGTCTAATTTGATGAAAACCACCTGCGATTTTTCTGTAGCATTAGAATTCATTATCAGACCATCGTTGCTAAGAAACAGAAGACTAAAACATCGTTTTTTTAAGCTTTCTCATGGGAGGAAACAAAGTGTGGAGTGTTCTATCCATCTTGCCATGTCGTAGATTGGAAACAACATGCAGGGTAGGACATCCGCCTTCCTCTTGTAGATCAGGAAACGACATAGTGGGCGGGGCATCCACCTTTCCATAGTCTAGATAAAGAAAGGACTTGCTTCAGATTAGGAAAGAACAAACAGGACGGGGCATCCATCCCGCAATAATTTAGAACAGCTCCAGCGCGGTACATCCATCCCGCTGGCTGTTTTAGAACAGCTCCAGTGCGGTACATCCATCCCGCTGGCTGTTTTAGAACAGTTCCAATGTCTATTGGACATTCGGTGTGGTACATCCATCCCACTATGTTTTAGAACATCTCCAATGTCTATTGGACATTCGGTGTGGTACATCCATCCCGCTAGCTGTTTTAGAACAGTTCCAATGTCTATTGGACATTCGGTGTGGTACATCCATCCCACTGTGTTTTAGAACAGCTCCAATGTCTATTGGACATTCGGAGTGGTACATCCATCCATTGCGATGTTTTACATGAGCGGCTTCGTCTGTAGGATTGATTAAAAAGTGTATTTCTCCAATGTTTCTGTCAGTGGTGGTGGAGGTGGAGGTCGTGGATATTTGGATGAACATCCTTGTGTCCTAAAGACAATGGCAGAAGATTGGTTAGTTGTATCGGTTTCAAGTTTGATTTGGCCTATGTCCTGTCTACAAATAAGCAAGAATAGCCAAGAGGATGATTCTATTACACAACTTTTGCTTTGTTTTCCCATCAAGTACAAGTTCATTTTTTATGTACTGCTCAAATGAAATACTTTTGATCTGTCCTAGTATGACTGACAGTATGCTGCTCGCAATATTGGGATTGAAAGCTTCTTAAAAAGTAGACCCTGTTAATGATTTTGTGACTAAAATATCATATCTTTTTGAAAAGTAAAAGAGAGAGAGAGAGAGAGAGAGAGAGAGAGAGAGAGAGAGAGAGTGAGTTTAAAGCAGTCAAATACAATTTGTTCTTAATTGTCACGTTGACCGGTCTTTTATATTATACATAATTACATTGTTTGTATTGGCGTGCACCGACATTTGGTAATACAGAATGTGACCGAAGAACCGCCTTCATTCCAGAACGGTCATTATGAAAGAGAAGCAACGCTATAGAACTCGTTTTCCTGACTGTGTGTAGCCATTGAGACACATCGGCAACATTGCATCCGATACATCTGTATTAACGTCTGTACGTCCAAAGTCTGTAACTGCAGAATAGCTAGTCACATGAGCCAACAGGGAGACAACTCATTGCCCAAAGCACCTTTCAGTGCTAATCTTCAGGCAGTCGTGGAAGGCAGCGTGCAGAGGAGATGACAGTGAGAGACCTTCTCCCTCTTGGATTCATTGCAGAGGATAGGACAGCGAAAGACCTTGTCCCTCTAGGATTCATTGCAGAGGAGAGGACAGCAAGAGACTTTGATCCTCTAGGGTTCATTGCAGAGGAGAGGACAGCAAGAGACTTTGATCCTCTAGGGTTCATTGTAGAGGAGAGGACAGCGAAAGACCTTGTCCCTCTAGGATTCATTGCAGAGGAGAGGACAGCAAGAGACTTTGATCCTCTAGGATTCATTGCAGAGAGAGGACAGCAAGAGACCTTCTCCCTCTTGGATTCATTGCAGAGGATAGGACAGCGAAAGACCTTGTCCCTCTAGGGTTCATTGCAGAGGAGAGGACAGCAAGAGACTTTGATCCTCTAGGGTTCATTGCAGAGGAAAGGACAGCGAGAGAGACCTTGTCCCTCTAGGGTTCATTGCAGAGGAGAGGACAGCGAAAGACCTTGTTTATCTAGGGTTCATTGCAGAGGAAAGGACAGCGAGATACCATGTCCCTTTTGGGTTCGTTGCAGAGGAGAGGACAGCGACAGATCTTGTCCCTGTAGGGTTCATTAGAAAGATACAGGTAAATCATTCCATCATTGACAACCCCCCATTTCCAGCCCGGAGAGGACATAATATAGGGCAAGTAACGGTCGTGTGATAAAAAATTGCCTCTGGCCAGTAATAAGAGTCTTAAACACTCAGCACCCCCAAGCGTTGTTCATGGCCCTCACCTAAATTGAGCCCTCCCCCCCCCCCCCCCCCCCCCCCATCCTACACACATACACACACACACACACCTAGATCAAGCCAAACACCAACATTCAGTCTGCTTATCCCAAACAACAACCACTTCCTTGACAATGAGGGACATCTTGAGCAATCATTCAGACCGTTTCACACACACACACACACACACACACACACACACACACACACACATATGCGCGCGCTCGCGCACACGCACGCACGCACACACGTGTACACACACAGGAAGAGAGAGAGAGAGAGAGAGAGAGACTGCATTACGACGACTGTCTCTGGCCAAGTATATACATCTGGCTATTGTCATGTAGGCCAGTACAACTGAACCAGTGAGCGTTGTTTCAATGTGTTATGTGACTGTTGTCATGTGGGCCAGTACAACTGGACCAGTTCAGTGTCGTTTCAATGTGTCATGTTACTGTTGTAATGTGGGCCAGTACAACTGGACCAGGCAAGTGTGAAAAGAAGATAGGGTACGGTATTCGTGATGGAATTGACACAACTCATATCGTGTAGATCAAGCTGGTTTATTCGCTCGTCCTCCAAGATAAGCTGTCATACACTTGTAGGAGCAGTTTCGCATTTAGTTTCGTACGATGTATGACATCCCCCCTTCTTTCGGCAGAGGATCTAATTTCACTAACATTGAAGCAATCAAACTCAAAATTAGAATTTGTTCTTGAACATAAAAACATAACCTGTGCATGTAAGAAATAAAGAAAAAATGCAAAACAGTTTCCTTGTTTCTGTACTGTGGTGTGTGTGTGTGTGTGTGTGTGTGTGTCACTCTTCCCTGTATCTCAGGGGTTTTCTCACCTCTCTGCCAGAGTGCGTGGTGCTATATGAGGGGGGGCTCTCTGCCGCGAGTGTCTCATTGTCCAGGGGCACTTGAGGAATGGGGGAGCTCTGGCTGCCTGGCGACTTCGATTTGTCCGGAACCGTTATCTCTTTTCCCGCTGGTCTGCTGCTGTGTCGGTGTGTCTCGTGCTTTGGACGTACTTTCCTCTCCCCTGACGCGCTCGTGCATGTCGATCCTGTTCCGGCGGAGCGTGCTGCCCGTTTATGTTCTGACGTTGTACGACCTTGGAGTAGGGGCCTTGTTCACCACCTGTCCTGGCTCCAATCTCTTAGTCTCCTTGTTCAAAATGCGAATGTCCTGTCTTGGGTAGAGTGGGGGCAGGTCACTGGAGGCAGGTTTGTCATACCTTTGGACGGATCACGCTTTCCGTATGCATTCCTGTATGTCTGTAGAGTAAGGGTGTTGCCGGATGCTCCGGTGTCAATTTTCAGCTTAAGCGGTGTATTGTCTGTCTTTCCCAGGGCCACAACATCCATCGTTGTGAATGCTTCACTGCGAACTCTGGAAATGTTGATTGTGTCATGCTCGATGTCGTCGTCGTCACTCGTTTCCTCACTCTCCGACGCCATGTCATGAATTTTCTTCTCCCTCCCTTTTGTTGTCCTTTTGCTGCCATTGCTTGGTGTATGAGCCAGGTCTTCTCTCTTTCTCTGTCTGCATGCCCTTCACAAATGTCCTTTCTTTCCACAATGGTGACAGGTGCTGTCAAATGCTGGGCATTTACGTGGCTCATGAGAAGTGGTGCAATTCGAGCCTGTTTGTCGAAAAGCAGGTCGAGCTTGTGTTCCCCTGTGCTAGAGTTGAGTTGCTGAAGCTTGCTGCAACCGGCAACTATGGCTTGGTATCGTCTGCCTTGTTAACGACCAATCTGTCGCCCCTGCCCAATTTGTTGCCCGTCAACAGATTGGCCCTCAACATTAGGACCAATTTGTCGCCCAGGCGACAGATTGGTCCTCAACACCAGATCCAATCTGTCGCCCATTCTAAGTTTTTGAGGGCGACAGATTTGGTCGCACTTCACCGTCCAATCTGTCGCCCCATGGCCAATTTGTCACCAGCTTACCTTGCTCTCAATAAGTTGATGTTGGGCAACAGTTTCTCTCATTCACACACTTTCACTTTAGGAGAAAGTGTGTGAGCCCCCCACACTTTCTCTCATTTAAGTAGGAAAAAAAGCAGGATTGAGAGAAAGTGTGGTCCTTCCCCTTTCGCACTTTCTCCCATGTGAGAGAAAGTATGAGGACGTCCCCACACTTTTCTCCGATTGTGAGAGAAAGTGTGGGAAGTGCCCCATATTTTTATTTATTCATTTATTTTTTCAATTTCGTTATTAGTTTCTTGTCTTTCCTTAACATCAAACTAAGAACCAAATGATAATAAAAAATCTAATGAAAAGTGATGGAATGAGACAGGAGTTTATCGTTGTTTTTCTATTGAATGGTCACACTGAGAAATCTTCTGAGTGCATAATCAATCAGAAAAATCAAAACATGCAAGTGTCAAGTACTTAAATCAACTAGTTATCAAATCTAAACAATATAATTCATGCTGGAAAGTAGGCAAACACACAAAAATGTGCTTATGTTATTTTGGTAAGTTTATATGGACATGGTATTAGACATTGGCCATAAACGTTACCTATCCAATACTCTCCCTATCAAATGGGGTGACCTCGAAGTAGTTCAGTTTATTGTAAAATCAAATGTTCACTACTTAGGCTGCGTATATGGTCTAATGGTAATTTTATAATATTCACAACTTAGATAACTACTGGTCAGTGCCAAAACCAGTGGTCAGCTTCATGAAAATTTCACGTTTTCACTGTTCACACTGTACATTGGTGTGTTATAAACGCTTATGTACAGTTTACAATGTAGATGTCCGGTTGCCAACAAGATTGATTAGTGGTCGGTTTCATGTAAATTTAATATTTTCCTGAGTTCACTCCATATTGATATGTTTAATGCTTTCTTTTTTTTAATAAAAGACCAGTGGTCTGCAAAAAGACTAGTGGTCAGTTTTATGTCAATTTCATATTTTCACTACCTCATTCTGTATTGATGTGTTATAGGGTGTATATGCTGCTTCTTAAAACGTAGTATGACTAGTGGTTAGCAACAATGACCAGTGACCAGTTTGGAAAACGTAATTGCTTACTGTTTATTATATGATATATTTCTGTGTGCTTCTTGCAATTTAGATGCTCAGTGACAATGACACGTGATCAGTTTGATGCCAGTTCCATATTTAAAAAAAATTGTTTGACAGATAGACAGTTGTTGCAGTGGTCAGTGACAATGACCAGTGATCAGTTTGATGCCAATTCCATATTTAAAAAAATGTTTGACAGACAGAATATTGTTGTGGTATGGGCGTTTCTCTGCTCCTTACAACGTAGATGACCGGTAATCAGCAACAATGACCAGTTTTCATTGTGATGTAAATTCCATGTCTTCTCTATTTGATTGCATGTTATTGTGTGATGAGCATTTTTTTTCTACCTGTCATGATGTAGATGACCTGTGGTCACTTTGATGCAGTATCTATCTATCTATCTATCTATATATATATATATATATATATATATATATATATATATATATATATGTCCTCTTAATATGATGTAGGTCAAAATAGGTTGTATAGATTCTGTATCAAAGAGATCATGAACACACTGAACTGACCATGTACAGTAAAACCCGGTTAATTGAAAGAGCCTTTGAACCACCTATGGACTTTTAATTATCCGAATTTTAAATTATCCGCATGCTGAGTTAATCTAAATTTTTGCCCAATCTAAAACAAACTCAAAATAAACCTAACAAATTGAAATTAACTGAGCAATTCAAGGAGTAGTCCCAAGGAATTTCAATTAACTGGGCTCTGATGCAACACTGGCATTACTAGGAACCGAAAACGAGAGAGAGAGAGAGAGAGAGAGAGCGTGATGTGGGGGGTAGGGGGAAGGGGTTTTACGAAAAACCCCTAAATGTGTGACATTGTTTTAGGACTTGTTCAATGTTCCATGTTTACTTTTCTTGACGGTGGTCTTTTTTCTTTTCATGTTTAAATGTATTTCCATGTCATTTTTGTTACTGACGTGGGCCTGTATTCACACATCGGAATAGCATGGGGCCAACAGAATTTAACAGGATTTTTAGAAGAGCTCCTACGCTGGCATGGTGCCAATCCTCATGCTATCTCAATACGAATACAAACTCTGAGTGTTTTATATTGTTTTTTATTTCTTTTTTTTTTCTCGACTTAGAAAACTTGTGTGAGAGGTGCTTGCCAGAAGTGACTATCACAAAAGGAATTGGTACAATAAACCCTCACACCAAATTAGATGAGAATTGGCCCCAATACCCTGGAGTTGCAGGGACCGTGATTCTTTATTACCCCACCAAAGGAGTAGAAACACTCTAACTTCAAAAGTAGTTCGCTGTGACGCTGTGTTTTTCTATCCGCTCAAATATTCCCCCTTCAGGCATGATGTCTTCCCTATAAGGTCTATCCCATCAAAATATGCAACACCTGGGCCCAAATCCGTCGCTGTACGACAGATTGCTCCTGGTTTGAAGACCGATCTGTCGCCGGGCGACAAATTGGGCAGTGGCACAGATTGGTCGTTAACATGCCTTCAGCCAGAGTGTCCCCCAGCTTGTATCCTTTCGCCTTTCCCAGCAGGTCACGCTGGAAGTCCTCAGGCCGAGTGGATGCTATGATCAGTTCTATCAGCCTCTCCTCCATCTCTGCTCAAACTCGCACTTCATCACCAGAGTGCGCACCTGCAAGATGAAATCGTCTAGAGTTTCATCCTCACGTTGCCGACACTCTATCAGATGCAAGTGGTGGACTCTGAAGTTGATCTTGGGCTTGAGTGGGGATTTGAAGCTTGTCTGGTTTGCGTTTGTCCTCCTCTGATACGCCGGACGCTTGTAGTCGTCTGGTGCCTTCGTCACCTATACTATGCTTGATCTTGAGCGCTCTTTTCCTATCCTCCGTGATCTCTCCATCTTCACAGTACACGTAGAGATTGCTTTTGAACAGTTATAGCGCTTCCTCATGATTGTCAGTAGCCCAATTCATTGGAGGTATGCATGCAGCTGCCATGATAGACTATCAAATGTCCGTAGGATATGGCTTGATAGGCCTTTTTCTGTGTCCCGTCTGCACTGTATTACTTCTGGGAAATTCAAGTATGTTTGTTGTGTCCCTGAGTCTCTCTGGTACTGTGCAGGCTATGCCTAATCCTCGGTGACAGGAAAAACATCGCGGCGCCTTCTTACGTCGTCGTTACGTCGAGAAATGGCCTCACGCAGCCGGTTTTGTTTTGCGCGTTGATCGAAAGTAATGGCGATTTAGCGTCTTTTCCGAGCGTTTATACATTTACTTGTGGTTAGGAGCGTTGAACCATCCCACCGCTGCCACCCATGAAAAGAAGACAGGGTACGGTATGCGTAATGGAATGGACACAACTCATACCGTGTAGATCAAGCTGGTTTATTCTCTTGTCCTCCAAGATAGAGCAGTTTCGTATTTAGTTTCGTACTAACCTAAGTGTTGTTTCAATTTGTTATGTTACTCATACTACTGACTGGCCAATTTCAACTTTCCTGTCCCATCTTCAGTGCCACCTCAGTAGCTCTGCATCCACACCACTCATTCCGACCCCCGTCCACAGACACAGCTTGGCCCGGCCCCGCCGCAGTCCTGGTTCCGACAATCCACAGGGAACAGTCAATGTCAAGTCATCATGAGGCAACCCACCAGTGGACATACTGCATTGCTGCCGAGTCATTTCGGTGGTGTTCAGTGATTTCTGTTCTGAATTAACAAACGCAAGATACCACTAAAGCCCCCCACCTCCCTACTGGCGACAATAATCGCTTAGTCGCGGAGCCAGTGTGAGTGAACTGTCTTTCTGGAGGGCGATACCAGGACTGTCCAACGACAGCCTCGATGTATATGTTGATGCCGGTGACCTCGACAGAACCAAACCAAGGCCAGAGACGCGGAGGTGCAGTCAAAACTTAGGTCACTATGATAGTGTGGCTCGAAGGGCCACAGAAATTGAAACTTTTTTGAAATGCTGATCGATGAGGATAAGGATAATGAAGATAATACTACGGATTTCCATAGTGGTCTGAGACTGCATGACAGGACTGTACTCTACACTTACTTTCATACTGTATCCCGCCATCAAGGAGACCCGAGAGATGTAGATACCTGTAGCGTTGGTCAGGAAATTTGAGTAACATTCTCAAAGACTCATCCATTAAATGGATGAAACTCGACTGTGGGTCCCTGTCTTCCCATCTGAGCCGATAGCAAACCCAACTCTGGATACGAGCCGGTCGAGACAGAAAAATCCCACATGACTCTGATGAGAATCAAACCCACGACCTCCCAGCCAGGAGTCCGCGATGCTAATCACTTCGCCACGGCGGCTGGTGGACAGTTTGAATCCAGTGCAATGTTTAAAATACGGATCAAGTTTCTCTTTCATGCAGCAGCAGCAGCAGCCGCAGCAGTTTTAGTAGTAGTAGTGGGACGCCACCTACTGAGATCCCGACTGACGATGATACGGAGCTAGCGACAGCATTACCATCCAACCTCCATCATCCTCCCCCGTAACCCAAACCGAGGTTCACCACTGTCGCGACCATCCAACGACGTGTCATAAGAAGATGGCGTCATCCAAGACTTGGAAATGCACTGCTCTCTGCACAGATATGGAGACCATATACATACTGAGGCCAGCACACAGGCTGGGCATGGAGGGTCACTGTACATGAGACTTCTTCTTTATTTTCTTCTTCAGGGTATCACTCAGCATGGGACACAAAATGCCGAGAAGTTCCTTTGTCGGCTGATACTACATGACATGGCTGCTATTGAGAGAGAGAGAGAGAGAGAGAGAGAGGCCTGCATGCAGAGCATCCATTTCAAATGTATGTATTTTATATGTGATGATTAACTGAAAAGAATCCCTCTGGTGTATTAAAAGCAAACAAATCAACGTCAAAAGAAGTCTACCAATATTCTCCTACATTCTACGCACTCATGATTCCACTCAAACCGGAGATCCCGATCACTGCCTGACAAAAGAGCGCTGAAGCAGCGCTGGGAACGGCTGACCTGGGGGTGAGTGTCCCCCTGGGGTCCTGTGCCCTGGGGCACACCGGAAAGCTGATCGTCTCTCTGTGCCCAAGCGGAAAGGAAGCCCACTGGTTAGTGTGACTAGATTGCCCTGTGAACACTGTCACGCCATACAGTTACAGCAACTTCTAAGGTGCTCACTTCCGTCATTTGTCGCCGGACACCGTTGATGTCGTCGTCGTCGTATTCCTCGCCGACTCTTTCAAGTCCAGGACGATGTGCTCGGCGTGGGAGGCTCCCAGGAAGGAAGTCAAAGGCCCCACCTGCTCCTCGATGAACTGGAGAAGTCGGGGTGTGTGTCCGCCATGTTGATCCTCGCCGTATCCCGTGAGGGACAGTTTGTGCTCCACTTCCACATCTGGGTTTTCCGAGGGACCAAGGAGGATAATGCTTTTGGCTTGGTTGCTCCTCTTCTTCATGGACACCTGCACACCAGAATTCTCAGTTTTAGAGAGCTCGTTCAAACAGTCGTATGTCCCTTCAGGTGCCCATAACATCTCTTGCCGACATCAAACGAGTTAAACAGGAAACTATCTACACAACAGATGATTTGTATATAGATTCCTCTAGTCTTCCTATGGTTCAGAGCAGAGGACAGTCGTTGCTCTCTGACCCATGTCGTTGGTGAAACGCAGAAAGCAAAGGTATGAGGCAGGAAAAGGACAGGGTGGTGGTTGTGGTCGTGGTTCAAAAGAATTCAACTTTAGGTCACCAGTAACTTTGCTATTTTCAAGACAAAAGATATGGGAACATGACATGACTAAGAAAAAAAAACCACGCTGAACGAGTCAAAAGTGATAAAGATATAAGGAAGGGGGAAAGGAGGGGAGGAGACAGAAGGGGAGAATGGAGTGTGTGTGCGTGCGTGCGTGCGTGCGTGCGTGTGTGTGTGTGTGTGTGTGTGTATGTGTGTGTGTGTGCGCGCGCGCGCATGTGAGTGTGTGTGTGAGAGAGAGAGAGAGAGAGAGAGAGAACTCAGAACTTTAATGTACGTCGGCCTTTGGCCACAATACATGGAGGTACCAAATGGAAATGGGAGTGGTGGGGCTGGGGAAGGGAGTCAAGGAGATGGGGGCGAGCAAGGAAAGAGGGGGGGGGGGGGGGGGGGTGAAGGGCGGAGGTGAAAAAGATAAATATATTCCACAATTCATATTCCACAATCTTGACAATCTCTTCTAAACATAAATGTGTAGTAGAAATTCTAAATGAACGTATCTTAGCAAACAAAAGCTTACGCTACATGAGTGAATGATGAAGATCTATATATCATGAAGCACAAAATAAAGTATCAAAGTTATCGAGCCGTAATAATCAGCCAGTCATATTCGTCTAAAATATAACCTTATTTCTTTTGTTAATCGCATGGAACACATATCTTGAAACATTGTACCTATGATTTATACTTGTTGCTTTCAACAAAAATTACAGGCTCTTTCATTGATTCTCTTAGAAATTTAGCTCGAAAGTCTATATACAGGCAACAATCAAATAAGAAATGATGCTCATTTTCAACTTGACCCGCACAAAATAAACAATTTTTATCTTCGACAGATTCACTGTACCGATGCACATTATTATTCAGAGGAAGCACGTTAAATCTTAACCGAGAAAAGGCTACACGAAAACAATAGATATCCATGTCACAAACGTACCTATCTTTTTTCAAAAACAGTTTTAAATGCTCTGTGTAAGTGCTGTATCTGTCCCGATCTATCAGAAGCTGCGTTCCACTCTTGAATAAAGACATAGACAATTTTTGTTTAAACAAACTCAAAACACTTAAACATAACCAACTCCTTGTTGCAACCAAACAATACTGAACCCCGTTTTCACACAAAATTTCTCTTACCTTTGAAACCCAACAGTTTTTGCCAGCTCTGTGTAATTCAAGCAACATCATGTAAACTTTATGTGGCAGTCTTTCAGCATCCATATGCAACAATTTAAACCCAAGATCTTAAACATGAACATAAGAATTAACATACAGAGGGTATCTTCCCAGATCCCCATATACCATCTTATTAGGACTTCTACTTGGAACACCCATAAACCTCTTACGTGCCATTAAAGTTATTTTTTTAACCAGGTGTAGAGTCTTGTGTTTAATATTGATGTATAACACTTAGATATGATGCTCAGCAAAGAAACTCCTCTATAATTATCAGTATTATCGGGATTGCCTTTCTTAAATACTGGTATGGCAATAGATTTCGTCCACTCACGAGGATAAACTCCTTTACCAAAAACGGTATTAAACAGTTTTGTCAAAAATGTATTTACAGGTGAACCTCCAGATTTTAACATTTCTGCGCGGAAACATCGTCTGTTCCGCTAGACTTCATCTTCTGAAATAAACTGATTCAATCATGGTCCGATTCTTCGGACAGATTGATTTCAATATCAAACTGCTCATCGTATTCTTCGCCGCTGTTTTGAAAAAAACACTCTTGAAATGCTTGAACCAGTCATCTATGGTGATATTGCTATCATTTTTATCATTCTTCCAGCATCCCATTTTCCTTCAATTTCTCCAAAATTGCGACGAGTTGCCAGTTTCATTCGCTAACATATCTGCTTGCTGTTTTCTAAACGCTTGTCTTTTCACTTTTCGTAAGTATTTGTAGCTCTTCCTTGCTTTACGTGCTGTATTCTCTTTTTCTTTTCGAGTTCTTCTGAAATAGTTTAATTTACTCCTACTTTCCTTTTTTTTGCTGCCTTACACTCTTCATCAAAACCATTCTGACCTTTTATTTCCATTGACCGTGAACGATTTTAACATGCATTGACTGGCATCTTTTAGACACTTCACAAAAATATCAAGAGCGCTGTTTATGTCTGTATCCAAGGCTTGCTTAGCCAGCATTAGTCGGTTTTGAATATCATAAGTTTACAACTTTTTTTTTTTTTAATCACCCTCGCATTTTTCATTCCAAATGATTTTTTCTGAAATTATACGGCAATTTGGTTTTGATTTTTTCGGTATTCTCGACAATGTTATTATCCCTCTTCATCTTCACAACCACTGGGAGATGGTCAGATTCAGTTAAGCTTTCAACATCTAGAGATACAATATTGACGGACGAAAATAAGTCGTAGAATACAATGAATTAATCGACCGTACTTACCCCAGTAGATCCAATGTACGTGCAGCTATCGTCAAAGTCTTTCTGGTCGAGTCCATTTAAAATGATATATTCAAACATGTTACATAACTCAATTAACTGCTCTCTAAAAGAATTCTTTTGCTTATCTTGAGACCGCCTTGGGAAACTGTTATTATCTGGAGATTCTGTCTCATCAAAGTCTTTGTCATCTCCATGAAAATTGTAATTTTGGGATGAAGTTCTCGCATTCAAATCTCCAGTTACAAACATAGAAAAGTCACAACATGAGTCATGCAAATCAGTTATACATTCCTCTAACAATTCCATGCCATATCCGTCCTGTTGAAATTTCCAGTATGGTGAATCATTCGGGGGTATATAAGAACATATTAACATGATATCTTTTTCTGTAGAAAACAAGTCCTTTAGCTTCACAACAACAGTGTTTTTGACTTTCACTTCAATCCGTTCAACATAATCAGCAAAAACATTTCTTGATCATAGCAATAACACCTCCCGAGTATCTCCCTTGGTGAGACAATTTTTTAGCTTTGGATGTGAATATGATAAAGTCCTTGAAAAGAGATGATTCAAAGTCAAAAGCTATAAAAAGTCTCAGTTAGACAGACGAAATCATGGGAAATGATGAAAATTAATTAAATGAGAGTCGTCCAATTTTTGTAAAAAAGCCCGTTAACATTGTAATTTAGGAATTTAACTTCTGTGTTATCTACACTATTTACAAAAGAACTTGTGCTGGAACTTAATAGATCACCATGTGTTCGATTTGCAGCACCTGTGACACTATGTCCCTGAGTCTTTGATGATTGTTTAAACTGGTATTGTGGCCTGGCCGAAGCCCTATTTTTGTGCACCTGATGTTTCTGCACCGACTTTGGTCTTTGGTCTAGCCCGCGAAGGCCTGTTTTTTGATTTTTGTCTGATCACCTGACGGAACTTTTCTAAAAGAATCCACAATACTACTTTGGCTATTGGATCTCTCTAGAGTCGTTTTACTAGTATTGCTGCCTACTCTTGAGGCAGAAGCATTGCGTTTTGAACGTCCATCACGAGCTGGAGGTTGTATCTGTTTGTCCTTGCTCGTTACGTCGTTGACTATATTATCAACGGGTCTGCTGTTTTGTTTGTCAGGTGGTATGTCGGTAGTCATATCTTATCCGAGCATATTCTCGTGGGCTGTAATGTCACTCGCGTCTTGTCTAACATTGTCTGTGTCCACATCCGGTAAGTCTTGTCTAACACTGTTTGTGTCCACATCCGGTTGGCGAACAATTTGCGCAAAATCATCCTTTATATTTCTTCCCCTTGGTGCGTCATCCTGCGTCGGGCATTGGCTGCACACCTCTTTTCCAAGCCGCCAACTCTTTGGGGTCATGTCCAGCATCCATATCAGTACCTGAGTCATCGTCACTTTTGTCGCTAGTTTCTGTAATATACCTGTCCAGACTAACATCGCCAAGACTACGTCTCTTTTCCGTCACCCTGACACTGTCCTGGCCAGTCAGCGTTTCCTGAATGTTGTCTTCAATAACGTGAATCATGTCTGTGGGCCTGTTTTCCACACAAACATTGGAGTCTGTTGAAACTGTGTCCATCATAGACGTCAGCTGACTTTTGCCATCACTGGACCCCGCTTCACACAGTTCTGATGAAGTCGGTCTTGAAGTTTCAGACCTTTTGGAGTAGTCTTTCACCATTACAGTCCTTTTGTGTTCTAAGGTTTGGCGTTCATGTCGTGGTCTATACTGTTGTGTAACATCACTGCAGGACCGTGTTCCTGGAACAACTGGTATAGAGGTA
Organism: Conus betulinus; assembly: GCA_016801955.1. NCBI lineage: Eukaryota > Metazoa > Mollusca > Gastropoda > Neogastropoda > Conidae > Conus > Conus betulinus. Next base: position 65,594 of record JADBJO010000267.1, on the reverse strand, counting down.
TGTGTATCTGGATTTCAGAGTCGAGAGTTCTTCTCTCCTCTCGGACTGCCACTCCATCTGTTGCCGGAACGTCTGATGCCTGAGCGGCGTTCCTTGACGTCTTTGTTTTCGTAGGAATCTTGCTGATTAAGCGAAGACTTGAACTGTTGTGTGTGCCTTCGCTGTTTCTGCTGTAGCCATTTCTGTAGCTGTTCTGCATGTGGGGACAGTCTTCTTCAGTTCCTCTGTAAACAGAGGTATGGCGCCATTCATTTCTGACGTCCCTAGAGGAAGCATCTTGCCGTTTGTCCTTTGTGAATGTAGGCGATCTTGCCGAGTCCACGATGGAACTCTACCATCTCCCTTTGTCGAGTAGTCAGGTGGAGGCCACTCGTATGCCACTTTCTCTCAGGTTGTCTCTGAGGTCTTTGTCACCAAGCACCGCCATCTTGTCCGACCATCGACAGAACTGGACAAGAATGGGCCGGGGATCACCACTGTGTGGACAAGGCCTGCCAATACGGAAGGCTCTGGCAATATCATCTTGCCGCCAGACAGCGAACATGCATGGTCGTTCAACACATTGATTACTGTTTGTGAAGTTATGCATTCATCCTCCCAGTCTGTTTCTTCAACACTGATGAATCGTAAATTGCATGCCTTTGCATCTTGCTCAGCGGATTCCAGCTTTCTTTCTAGATGCTCTAGTCTGTCCAAAATGTTCGCACCGTCTTCTTTTGGTTCACTGATGTCTCCAGCGCTTTTGACAACGGTATCTTTCAGTTTATTAACTTCTGTTAAAAAAAAAAAAAAAAAAAAAAAAAAAAAAAGCGTCCAATACTATTCTCGAGGAAACAAAATCTTTCATCAATATTTGACTTTATAGTTGCTGAATGCATGAGTAAACCATGCTGCATCTGCGTCAAACGCCAATCAATCAATTGCAGTATATTGGCTTGGGGAGGAACAGAGGACATTCGGACATCTTTTTTCAGGCGCCTGTGGAGAGAGAGAGAGAGAGAGAGAGAGAGAGAGAGAGAGAGTTGAACGTTGAAAAGACCACACATCTTCCACTTACAAATCTCACATTGCCCACCCTTCCCACGACAATGGTCGGATCGTTGGGAACTTCAGGTATGAAACAAAAGATACCTAACGTCTTCTGCTAGTACCGAGAATGATAAGATCATTAATCAAATGCTATGAGAATGATTAGCAAAGACCAGACATCTTCCACTTACAAATCTCACATTGCCCACCCTTCCCATGACAATGGTCGGATCGTTGGGAACTTCAGGTATGAAACAAACCTAACGTCTTCTGCTAGTGCCGAGAATGATAAGATCATTAATCAAATGCTATGAGAATGATAGATCTCTGATCCGGTTCGATGAGAATCATTTGATCACTGATCGGAAGCGATGAGAATGATTAGATCACTGATCAGAGATGAGAATGATTACATCACTGATCAGATGCGAGGAGAATGATTACATCACTGATCAGATGCGATGAGAATGATTACATCACTGATCAGAAGCGACGAGACATCTGGTAGATACTAGCACCCAAACATCGTGAGTAAATCACTCACTAGCTGTAATCAGACATCTGACCAACACTCCCACGTCATGATAAGATCACTCACTGGTTCAGATGAGACATCTGTCATTAACAATTCTCAGATACCATGATCACAACGTCATCACGGAGGTGTCACTGCCAAGATCGAAAAGAACAGGGCAGATGCCTGACCTGCAGACCTGAGAGGACAGTGCAGATGCCCGACTTGCAGACCTGAATGGACCGGGCAGATGGCTGACGTGCAGATCTTTTAATTATTTTTTTTTTAATTCACAATACATGGGGAATCAGTTCATTCGTAATACATGGGGAATCAGTTCATTGAATACCTGGGGAACCAGTTCATTTACACTACGTGAGAAATAGGTTAATTCTCAAGACGTGAGGAATTAGTTCATTCAGTACACAGGGAATCATTTCATTCAATACATGGGTGGGTCAGTTCATTCACAATACATGGGGAACCAGTTCATTCAACATGGGGAATCGGTTCATTCTAAAGACATGACGAATCCATTAATTCAATACATGGGGAGTCATTTCATTCTCAAGACGTGGGGAATTGCTTCATTCAATACATGGAGAATCAGTTCACTCATAATACACGGGGAATCCGTTCATTCATAATAAATGGGGAATCAGTTCATTCATTATAAATGAGGAATCAGTTCATTCAATACATGGAGAATCAGTTAACTCGTAAAAAACGGGGAAATCAGTTCATTTACAATATAGGGGGTATCAGTTCATTCAAAATACATGAGGAATCAGTTCATTCACAATCCATAGATAATCGGTTCATGGGGAACTAGTTACATTTTACATGTGTGTGTGCGCGCGCGCGCGCATGCGTGCGTGTGTGTGCGCACGTGAGTTCGTGTGTGACTGTGTGTGTGCGTGCGCGTGTGTGCGTTTCCTTGTGGCTGTGTGTGGTGCGCTGACTTTCTCTAATGAGGTATATTTTGTGACATGCATTTCTTTTCTGTCCATTCTCGTTTTATCTTTTTTGTGTTAACATGACGGAGCTTCTGTGTATGGCGAAATGTCAATGAACACATACAAAGAAAAAATACTGCATCCGTGTTTGCGTGTGTGTGTGTGAGTGTGTGTGTGTGAGTGTGTGTGTGTGTGTGTGCGCGCGCGCATTTGCGCGCGTGCGTGTGTGTGTGTGTGTTTAGAACAGTTTTCTAAGCCTTGCCTCTTGTTCAAATATGATTTCCATGGGGGTGATTGATTTCGTTTTTTTTTTTTTTTTCAGTTTACTGATACACATTTCCCCACCAGCAATACCCAGTTTATAAGGTCACGCTCTTCCTTTGCGGTCTGAACATCATAACATCCAAGAAAACTAAGCTTATATCCCTAGATAACGTAACAGATTTGTGTATAAAATCACTTGACTCTCAATTCCACATACTTCCAAAATGTATTTACGAGGGGGCAATCATAGAAGAAATGTTCTAACACATCAAAAATACCCGGACAGTAATAACAGTTTTGTGAGTTACACTTTTCCATTTTTTGCAGTAGAATATTACGTGGACAAAGATTATGCAAAATTTTCCATTGCAACTCTGGTAGTCGCACTTCTTTTGTGACCTTCCTGGGCATTAACCACATGTGTTTGTTAATTGTAATATTTAATTTTCTTTGCCAAATGCCGATAGCATGTGTTGTCACTGGCGACTTGTTAGTTTTAGACTCCAAATATCTTCTTATATAATTAGGTTTTCTATGGAAGTGACCCGCTTCTGATTCGTTTACTAGACCTATATCTGCTTCACCTCTCTCTATCCAATCGACCCATTTCCTTGGAAAAGCATTAACTAACGCATTATACTGAAAGAGTGTAACAGCTGGATTTGGTTAATCCTTTTGTTGTACTTCTTCTACCGCAAGAAGTCTGTTTTCATTCAAGCTAACGACGTCACTTACTGTTCAAAAACCTGCCTTTTGCCGCTGTGGGGGAAAATAGTATTTTGTTTTTAAACTGAATTAGATGATTATTAAAAAGACCTCGATCCAACACGTTTGTCTGTGGAACTTCATTGAGCGGAATGCTTGATTTTTTTACTTAGATACGTCAAGAAAGCTTTCAACCCAAAAGTTTCTCTTTATATACTCCTTTCCAATAAATTCCTTCTAGAACAGTTCATTTTAAAGAGATTTTGGAAGTCTGATACTCTGCTGAAGTGTCATTTAGGCAAACATGTCCAGTTTTGTTCTTCTTTGAACAATCTTCCAATCCATGCAAGTTAAGTATCTGTTGAAGTTCTAGCATACTGACCTTTTAAGTCAACCCTCTATATAGTCTGACTCCATAGTTTTCTGTTTAACCTTTTCGAACGCTCTTTATTAGACGTTTTCCGTTGCAAGAGAAATTTGTATAGCATGGTGTTAATCTTTGTTAAAACATGAACTGGAAGACCTATTTACTGCATGATGTACACGAACTGACTTATGAGAAATGTTTTTATCATCACTATTTTCCCCTGAACGCTGAGATCCCTTTTGCTCCACTCCCTTATTGATTTATGTAGACTGTTCATTCATTCGTGTTTGCCAGTTTTCCTCGTTGTCCTGAGCCACGTCATTTCGGCTAAAAACAATGCCTAGAATTTTAATCTTATCTAGAAGCTCAAATGGCAGTCTAGCAAGGGTTTGAGCTCTTAGTATTTTAGTTTTTTGTTTGTTCAACAGTAACCCACTAAATCGTCCAAATTGCACAATTACATCCATTACAAGTTTTTAATCCGTTTGACCGTTAAAAAAAGGTATCATCATCTGCCATTTGTTTTATACGAATGCTTTTTGAGTTGAAGTTTTGTGTACCTGGCAATTTTATTCCGGGCGATTGAGCTATTTTTTAACTTTACAGGCAAATATTTCTACTGCTAAAATAAAGGCCAGGGGTGGTGAAATGGGCAGCCCTGTCGAATACCACAGTTGACTTTAAAATACTCGGATAACCACCCTCCATGATTGATACAGCTTACATTATTATTGTTCATTAAAACGGACACCCAACGTATGAAATCTGGCCCAAATCCAAAAACATTGAACGTGTGCAACAGGTATTTCCTAGAGATCGAGTCAAACGCTTTGGCATAGTCTAGCGCGAGTATGTATCCAGCTCTACCTGTTATATCTAAGTAATTTATAAACGTCGTCTATAGTTCTCAACACTGTGGCAATATTTCAGCCTTTCATGAATCCTACCTGGTCTTCACTAATCAGCTTGCGTAAAACTGTTCCCATTCCAAGTGCTAAAACTTTGGCTAATAACTTGTAATCTGAGTTTGTAAGAGTTGTAGGGCGCCAATTACTGAGGTGCTCCCTGTCTAAATCCTTACCTTTATGTGTTGGTGTAACGACTCAAAGGTTTTGAGTGTATGATAAACTCCCGTTAGTGAACGATTCGTTGAAGGACTTAATAAATACGTTTTTTTATTCTGGTCCAAAAGAATTTCAGAAATTCAATACTGATCCCATCGCTTCCAGTAGTGAGTCCTGAGTCCTTCTTCATCTCTCTTTAGAGCCTCTGCAGCTTCAGCTTCTGTGATGAGCCCTTTGCATGACTCGGATTCGTCATTGTTTAGCTTCGGGAGGTTTTCGTTTTCAATTAACACTTCGCATGACTCAGCAACTTCATTATCTCGAGTAGTTTTATTATACAGATTTTTGCAGAATAACGCCTGTTCTCTCAGAATGTCTTTCTAATGATGCACTATCTCCCCAGAGTCTTTACACAATCTAGTCATGATATTTGTTTCTGCTTCTAGATTTTTCTAAGCTACAGAAGTATTTGTTATTCTTTTCCACCTCCTCCATCCATCTCAACCTTGATCTCACTTGGGCTCCTTTTGTCTTCCCCAAGTCAAATAGTTAATATTGATGTTTTGCTCTTAACAAATCAATCTGTAGTTCTTTGTTTTGGACGTTACGAAGGATAAATCTTAAATAAATGTTAGCGAACCGCCCAGAGAAACGTGGACAAACGAGTCACGAGACAAAACACAACGCATTCTTCCTTGCGCTGAACTCTGAAGCGATCAAAGCTAAGTGAATTTTCGTTATTTCATTCGTTTGTGTCTTACCTGAAGAAGACCTAAGAGGTCGAAACGTTGTGTTTTTGTCTTGTGACTCGTTTGTCCACGTTTCTCTGGGCGTTTCGCTAACATTTATTTAAGATTTGTTTAGATTTTCGCCTGCAGTCGTCTTACTTTGCAACTAGATCTGTTACGAAGGATGTTTGATTCGAGATCTTGTATTAACACGTGCAGACCTAAGAGGAAAGGGCAGATGTCTGACGTGCAGACCTGAGAGGACAGGGCAGATGTCTGACGTGCAGACCTACGAGAACAGGGCAGATGTCTGACGTGCAGACCTACGAGGACAGGGCAGATGTCTGACGTGCAGACCTAAGAGGCAGGGCAGATGTCTGACGTGCAGACCTAAGAGGACAGGGCAGATATCTAACCTTTACACCTAAGAGGACGGGCCAGATGCCTGACCTGTAGATCAAAGAGGACAGGGCAGACGTCTGACCTGCAGACCGAAGAAGACAGGGCAGATGTCTGACCTGTAGTTCTAAGAGGACAGGGCACATGCCTGACCTGCATAGTACCACACAATGCTGGCCATACCTTCCATTCCCACCTCACATTTTCTGCTCTCAATACTTTGTGTGTGTGTGTGTGTGTGTGTGTGTGTGTGTGTGTGTGTGTGTGTGTGTGTGTGTGACGTACGCGCGCGCGCATGTATGCGTTTGTATGCATATGGGATATGGGTGTATCCATATGGACCAGTGGGTGGGTTTGCTGTTCCGAGAACAGTTATTTACTCCGCCAGTCAGTCATCGGGCCAGATGACAATACAGCTTTCCGGTACTCACAACAATGTTTGGCTCATGGCAATGCATATTTCTTAGATAATGGGACAAAGGTGATAGTCATAACAGCTACATGGCAACAGACGAATGCTCACAAGAATGACAAAACAACAGAGTAATATTACACTGAAGAGACAACAACGAGATAACACTTATACAACAATGAAGAGACAACAGATTAATACAACGAAAGAGAGAGAGTGAGAGGGGGGGGGGGGGGGGGGGGGGGATACGGAAAGTTTAATCATGATTAGGCCATTGCCCCTCATGAAGAGGTGTGTATACAAACAATTGTCCAATCTGGCATTTAGAATCAATGACATCATTCGTAATACACTTCGCAATAATTTCAAGAGATGAGAATAGAACGCAACTTCAAAGCCTTGTAAAGATAGACTGACAATTTTTCTGATCGTTTTTTCATGTATACATGCCATGAGCAACGCTAATTTGAACTGATTTGGTACCTTATAATATTTCAACGGTATGTATTGTGCTCTTAAGTCGCTTAAAATAGGACAACAACATAGAACAAAATGTACCTCATCTTCTTTCTCTCTTTGACAAAGTGGACATAGTAAGTCACCTTCACTGTGTTGTCTATGACGATTACGATGTACTTCGATTTCAGAAATACCAAGCCTAAATCTTATCAATACATGCCTCAAATATCTGTCCAATTGAGTAATAAATGTTTAAGCATCCGGAACAGTACAGAAGGTTCTGTAAACGTTAAACCTGTGACTGTTATTGATATGGTTATTCCAGTCCTGCCATCTGCACAAAATTAACCTTTCCCTAAACGTTTCCAGAAACTCGCTTATCCCTTCTACTCCTTGATTGAGCCATACATATCCGAATCTAAGCATATACAATTTACAGCGAACATTTGAAGCCCAGTTTTTCTTGTCACGCAAATCTAAATCGAAAAGCATTCTATAGGCCTTAAACGTCCATCCTCGTCAGCTTTAGTCAATACCTAATACACTTTACAGCTGATTTATGTAAATAGGATATCGATTTGTTTCTCCATACGCCATGTCATTGGGTTTTCTCATTTCTGCTCCCAAGAATCTCTTAATAGCAAATAAAGCACCTTTTCGCAATGAAGTGCTGCATAGTCAAGGCCCCATAACTCTGCACCATACTGAACAATAGACTGAACTTGTGAGTCAAATAACTTAAAAAAAAAAAAAAGGAAGAAGGAGAACACTTTAGCTTGAATAACTTTTGTAAAATAGACAATAACGCCTTTTTTGCTCTGCTACTGAGATCACGACATGCAACAACAAAACTTAACTTTGTTGAAAAATAAATTCCTAGGTATTTGTAAACATTCACAACAGGCATAACAATTCGTTTGTAGGTCCACCTTTCTCTGGCAGCTAAATACCCCCCCCTTTTCTGAATACCACTATGTTGCTTTTATTCATATTGACCTTCAGCTGCAAGCAGCAGCTGCACGTTAATCTGCATTTGTAAGCCAGTGGCAGTCTCTGAAAAGTAAGGCCACATCATCTGCCAGAAGTAATATGAATAATTCAAAATAGTCAGACGTAAACATGCACCATATATATATTGTCTTCGTAAGCTGCGACCATTTCATGTGAATACTGACATTCTTCGGACATTTTATTCATGCTTCTTGGAATCTGTTTAACTTTCTCATTTATGTGTTGGTATGGTGGGTTGACTGTGAAGAGTAGAAATGTGCTTGAGAAAGTGGTGAACGTGGGAGGAAAAATCGTTGGTGAGAGACAAAAAAAAAGTCTGAGTGAGCTGTACAGGTGCCGTGTTGTTTGTAAAGCGAAGAAGATTGCGTGTGACCAGACCCACGTTCTTGCAAATCAGTATGACCTTCTTCAGTCAGGACGAAGATATCGATCGATTAAATGCAGAAGTGTCAGATTTAAACAAAGTTTTTATTCCCCTGTCCATTGATTTTAATGAACCGAGGAGATGTTTAATTGAAATCCAAATTCCTTTATATGAATGTATGTCATATGTGAGAAAATGGGTAATGTGACAAAATTATTGTTTATTTGCTGTGAATGTGTGCGACCACAAATTGATTTCTCAAATTGAATAATAAAGTTTACTTGACTTGACTTGACCATGTCTCCCTCTCCTTATCACCTCTAATGCTAGTTCATTAATGAATAAAGAAAGCATGACAGGACTGCAGGCGTCTCCTGTTTCACTCAACGGGTGCAGTTGATGTAATCAGTCATACTACTTCCGCATTTAATTCTGGCTTTGACATTGTCATACATACTACGAATACACCTAAATATCTTGCCTTTGACGCCATTTTTCAATATTATGGGCCATAATAAGTTCCTTTCAACAGAGTCGAAAGCCTTTTCAAAATCAATGAAGGCTACATATAATTTACGATTGAAACAAAACTGTTTTTGAACGAGTGCCAATAATGTAAACATGTGATCGACTGTGGGGCAACCTTTTAAATCCTGCTTGATGTTCACCAGTCAGATTATGTTCTTTTATCCATTCTTGCATTCTGCTATTAATAATTGCGCTTGTAAATTTTACTGCTCGTATCACGCAGTGAAATGCTTCTGTAATTATTTGGATCGTTAATTAACGTTACCCTTCTTAAACAAGGGCAGCACAATAGAGTTGGTCCAGTTCTTTTGGAGAGAGAGAGAGAGAGAGAGAGAGAGAGAGAGAGAGAGAGAGAGAGAGAGAGAGAGAGAGAAAAAGAATGTTGCTTTTAGCCCAGCTGATCGCAAAGGGCCGTATCATGGCTGTCACCTCGTTGAAGTCAACTATCAAGTCAGACTGAACAGAAAAGAACAGAAAACATACACAAACACAAATCTTATCAACGTAAAGTTGGAGTTGACGTTGTACGCTGGCATAGGTGGCTCCACCTACGTACGAATGCAAATCATCAGCAAACAGAGACAATACGGTATCCTGGTTTGCAGAATTGACAAAGGAACGTTGATGCTAAAGAGATGGGAGAAACGATGCGATGCTCTCTGGGGTACACCCGACTGCTGGTCATGGACGTCAGACAGCGTTGTACCAACCCGGATTTGGAACTGTCGATCAGCCAGACAGCTGTAATTTGAGGGAGATTACCTCGAAAACCTAACGTATGAAGATCCACAAGAAAGTGGTATTGTAAGCTTTCTTCAGGTAAAAAAATATATATACAACACCCAAGTTGCTTGTCATTGAAGGCGGAGTGGACGGTTATTTCGAGACAGACTAAAAGGTCAACAGTAAAATGATACTTCCAGAAAATGCGCTGTCCTTTTGGCTGAAAGGTAATTCGTTTCAGCTTCCACATCAGGCAAGAGTTGACCATCTCCTTCATTAGATTGAAGAAGCAGCTGGTCAGAGCTACTGGAGAGTTGATAAGTCTTTTTCAGCTGTAGGAATAGGAACGATCAGGGCTTTCCGCCAGGAAGGCAGAAAGTACCCTATGGTCCAGATATGATTGTTGTGACTCTGAGAAAGGCCTAGAGACATCTTTCTGGGAGATGTTGGTAATGGATATTAACAAGGTCAGAAGCAGAATCGCTACAGGTTTTTTCAGGACTGATTTCCGTTCACTAACCGAAAATGGCAAACTGTAGACTTCAGTGCTTTCCAAAGAGAAGTTACTAGGAAAAGTTTCCTTCAGTTGTTTGTTTTTAAAGAAGGCAGCAGACGAGTTTTGTTCAATAGTTGAGGCCAACAGATTGACAACAGCTTGTTTTGTCGGTAATCAAAGCATCTGCAGATTTCGGGTAATGAACGGACGGGTTTTTTTTTTCCCCTTTGATTTTTTCTTCTTTTTTCTTGTGATAATTTTTCAGACTTTTTGCTCCGATTCTTTTAAAACTAAGCTTGAATTCTATCCAAGACTGATATTTACTTATTTTAAATGTAAGTCTTGACTTAGCTCGTCACGTTGGATGGAATCGAAGTTGGGCCATGATGGCCTGTGATAAACACCACGCTGAGCTCGTTCGCGTCTGTTTGTGGTATGTTGGCATTTAGTATTAAAGCAATGTGTTTCAGGCGTTTGCAGTTTGATACAGGAAGCTGGAATACTACTTCCTTTGCACCATTTAGGCTTTTGGTATAGTCTAGTCTCTGCAGAACTTCCTCTTCAATACGTTCTTTTCAGTCACATTGCAAACAGCTTCCGGTTTCCTTTAGAGTAATTGAGGAGTTTGGGCAAACTTCAGCTTTCTTCAGTATTGCACTTCGGAACTACTGGAAAGTGGTCACTTCTGTGTGAAGATCTCGTGAGCACACCATCCTAGTCCAGGACCAATGAGGGATCAAACATCGATAAAAAAAAATAAACACGAAAGTGTTCCTGTGGATGAATGGAGATATGTTGGAGACCCATCATTTGGACAACAACACAAATCTAGTTCGGAAAAGACATCTTCAAGACCTCTGAATTAATAATTCGCACTAACCCCAAAGAGGACTGCCCCCATTGTAATAATCCAACAGCAGAAATTGTCGTGAAAGTTCTTCAATGAGGCTGAGAAAAGCATCAAGAACACATTGTCATCATTTTATGCAAAATAATTCTAGTAGCTAAACATTGAAGAGAAGTATTTAAATCAATGTGACCGAAAAAAGACTTGTAACCAGACCTATAGCATGGAGAATGAATCCGAACCAGTCACTGCTACCTTCCTTTTTCCAACGATCTCCAGTCCCGCCGACCGACCGGTCTGCAGGCTGTGAGCCAGCGGAAGACAGTGAAGCCTTGTGGGCTATCTTCACCTGGCTCTTCCTCTGGTCTGGGAGTGGACCTCAGAAGAATAAGGGGGGGGGGGGGGGGGGGGGGGGGGGGGGGGGGGGGGGGGGGGCGGGTGTGCTATAAACCATCACTTCCACAGACATCACTTCATACTGAGATGGAGAAAGGTTTCCCTGATCTCCCCCTCAGTGGAGGGGCTGGTCTGCCATGGACACGCTGCCCAATTAGAGTGGCGGGTTGACGTCTCCGCCCCAAGCAGTATCGTGACACTACATTGACCATGACCGTGGGAACGACAGCTCCGGCTGACAGCTGACACAGACTGTTGAAACAACCGACAGCTGAAGAAAACAACACATTCAAAACACCCTGTTCCCCACAGCCAGATTAAAGGAAGAATTACTGTGTCGCCAGACAGAAGTATTACATGTACTTACCCCCCCCCCCCCATCTCTCTCTCTCTCTCTCTATTTCCCCCCCCCCTCCCTCTCTCTCTCTCTCTCTTTCTCTCCCTTCCCTCTGTCTGTCTGTCTACCTCTCTCTCTCTCTCTGCTTGTTTGACTCTTCCTTCTTCCCCCGAGATATATGTATAAATACACATGCATGATTATATATGCAGATTGTAATCGATATATTCATTGTCATTCAAAGGTTGTTTGATCTATTTCACTGTTCGATCTATTTCAGGATGATCTAAATATAATCTCTCTCTCTCTCTCTCTCTCTCTCTCTCTCTCTCTCTCTCTCTCTCTCTCTCTCTCTCTGAAATGGTTATGTAAACACACATTCAAGACTATGCATAGAATTTGTACTTAATTTATCTGGAAGACTTTTGATCTGTTTGTCAATGTACCACCTAACCACTAAACATTCAGAGGTTGCATGATTGATTTGTGACATGATTGGTCTTTTTTGTGCTACACGAGTAGCTTTGTGCAAATGTACAGATATACAAATTGTCACTTTTTCAAATGGTATTGTGATCATTCTGCTGAACTTTTTAATCTTGAAACTGGAAATGAATAAGGCAGGAAACAGCAAACAATAAACAGTAAACAAGTGGGGAAACTTTTGCTCCCATAAGAAAACCTAACACAGAGTAACTTTTATTCAAGACTGGCACAGCCTTTTAAACTTGAATAAAGTCAGACAAATACAAAGACGAACGATCTAATAGTGGGGGGGAAACAAGCGCAGGCCAACAACTAAACTGCCTTCATAGTAAGGACTTGGCTAAGATTTGGGACTTAAGGGGGAGGGGGGGGTGGGGGGGGGGGGGGGGGGAGGTTGGGGGGGGGGGGGGGGGGTTGGGGAGGATTGAAGATTGAGAGACTGGGAACATAAAATTAAAAAAGTATATCGCAGGTATGAAAACTCTTCACTAGCTGCGTAAGGGAAGCATCGTAATCCCTTTTGAAGGCAGATATCTTTGTATATCTGCCTTCAAAAGGGATTACGATGCTTCCCTTATGCAGCTAGTGAAGAGTTTTCATCTTAGCCAAGTCATTACTATGAAGACAGTTTAGTTGTTCGCCTGCGTTTGTTTTTTCCCGCACTATTAGATTGTTCGTTTTTGTATTTGTCTGACTTTATTCAAGTTTAAAAGGCTGTGCCAGTCTTGAATAAAAGTTACTCTGTGTTAGGTTTTCTTATGGGAGCAAAAGTTACCCCACTTGTTTACTGTTCAATCTTGATTTTACTGTGGTACAAATAATGTATTACGCGTTAAGTCCCGAGTTTGTCCAGCTTCATTTAAATCATCCATGACCTAATTCAGTAACTGTGTAAATGTTATGTTCAAATGTTTCAGCTGAAGTATTATATGAACATAACCTCTCTCTCTCTCTCTCTCTCTCTCTCTCTCTCCCTCCCTCCCCCTCCCTCCCTCTCTCTCCCTCTCTCTCTCTCTCTCTTATTCCAGTATAGATAATTTGGCATTCAAGTGTATACAAAGAAAAATGTTTGTAAAAAGTTGCACATGTAATTCTCAATTATTGCCGAAGTCATTGTAATACCGAGGTTGTATACAGGTGTGTAGCTATTGACGTCCATTGACGTTCATTGTCGTTTTAAAAGCTGGTTGTCTCCCCACCCCCTCCCAATTCCACCTTTTTTTTTTTCTTTTTTTTCTTTTTTTTCCCAGTCTCCTTTTCGACTTTGTTGAAAGATGTTCCTGATTAAACACAGGCATGTGCATGGGTACACGCGTACGCGTGCGCACGCACAGATGCGCATGCGCGCGCGCGCACACACACACACACGCACACACACACACACACACACACACACGCACGCACGCACACACACACACACACCACACACGCACACACACACACAGAGAGAGAGAGAGAGAGAGAGAGAGAGAGAGAGAGAGAGAGAAACAGAGAGAGAGAGAGAGAGAGAGTCTATTTCCTTATGAGATCACACTGTACCAATGTAAAAGAATCTTTGTACGATAAAAGTATGTTTGTTGAACTGGGGGTTCTGTTTTAGTTTGCTTACGTTTTTATTTTTCCCAAGGCTCTGAAATTGTTTCTGGTTTTTGTTTTGCTGGCTTTTTTTTTTCTCTGCATGTGTTTTTTCAGAGGAAGAAGAAAAAAGATGAACTTTATAAAAAAAAAAACGTCTGGCTGATTTACAAACGTGCGCCCCCCCCCCCCCCCCCTGCCCCCCCACCCTTTACACACACACACACACACACACACACACACACACACACACACACACACACATGTTAAAGCAACACATATGGGTAAGAATGCTGCTTTGGGAAAAGCCGGTCATGTATGCTGATCTGGGATGTTGTGTGCTTGTAAAATCTTATTTGTACACAAAATGATTTTTTGACGTACGCCTAACTTTTTATTGTTACTTTTTATGATTTTTTCTAGTATGAAAGGCGAATGTGAAAAATGTCCGCTTTGACGAAAGCGCACAGTTTTTATTACATTTTTGTGCTTGTTTTGACGGAAACTGTTTGCAAATGGATATCCACGGAAGAACAGATGATGAGGTGTGGAATGTTACTCTTCATTATTGTTATGGTGTCTGTAGTCTTTGACCGCCGATATCTCACTTATTAATGCGAATCTGTTAGTTTTTTTTCCTCTTTTTTTTTGATCTTGGAATGTCGGTGTCCAACGATCTCTCACAAAAAATGTTTTGTTTATTCTCTTTTCATTTTGTCCTTTTGTACATTAGGTCACATTTGCTGAACTTATTCATATCATCTCTAAAAAAAAACAAAAAAAAACACGAAGCAATGGGAAGGACCATTAGACAAAAGAGAAATAAGCAAAATAATAATGGGTAGCATAAAAATATCTTCTCTTAACTGCCAGGTTCTTGGAAACTTGGAAAAAGGAGAGATGTGTTGCAACATTTACGACAAAAACAATATTCCATATATTCCATACAAGTTACACATTTTACAAAAAACTTAGAACGCCAGATACAAGCTGAATGGGGATTTGAATGGGGATTTTCTTCAAATAACAGTAGGTCAAGAGAAGTGAGAATGTTATATAACAATAACTTTGATTTGAAAATAGAAAAAATAGTTAAGGACACGAAAGGAATTGATTTATTTTAGTTGTAAATACGTTTGGGAAAACAAATAACATTAGTTAATATTTATGGGCCAAACAGGGATGACCCAGCGTTTTTTTAGAATATAAAAAAAAAATCGAATTGAGGAAGCGGGTAGCCCAAATATTGTTATTGCTGGTGACTGGAATTTAGTACTTAATCCAGCCTTAGATTATGATAATTATAAAAAAAAAAAAAAAAATCAACAATGTTAAATGTTAAAGCTAGGGGGAAGTGACTGAAATTATTTCTGAGTTAGAATTAATAGATGCTGGGCGAGAATTTAACCCAGAGGTTCTCGGATATACATGGCGAAGGCCAAATCCACGTCAGCAAAGCCGCCTTGACTATTTAGTTCGGAAACATTAATTACTTCAGTGAGTAACGCTGATATTCATTTTGGTTTCCGCAGTGACCATTCGCTCATTACAATGGAAGTTACCTTTGAAGTTCAGGAAAAAAAAATTAAAATCTTTGGAAATTCAACTCGTCACTGTTAAAAGATCACGCATATGTTCAATCAATAAATAACCTAATAGAAGAAGTTAAGTGTCAGTATGCCGCTCTTCCATATATGAGAGAGAAAATTTTAAACAAATACCTAACGATCAGATTCAATTTGTAGTATCAGATCAGCTATTCTTGGACACCTTACTAATGGAAATCACGGGCTAAAACAATCTCGTACACAACATACATAAAAAAAATAGACCTAAAAAAAGACCGAACAAACTTTTAGAACAAGAAATACAAACCGTTGAGAGCAATTCGCATCCAAACCAAGCTGAAAAAATAACTCTAAAAGAGAAGGAGGCTCAGCTGGTAGAGATCAGAAAACAAAAATGGAAGGGATAATGTTAAGATCAAAGGTTAGGTGGGCACTACAAGGGGAGAAAATAAATATTTTTGTAATCTTGAAAAAAAGACATTTTATTAGCAAAACAGATGTTAAAACTAACAACAGCAGACGGCCGTGTCATATGACTTGTATACCTGTGGATGTTATTCCCAACCCCAACCCTTCTTTTCTTCTTGTTTTTATCTGATTGGCCTCCTTCACCTTCCTTTTGGGAAAGTTGGGTTCAGTTCCCAGCAGTGTGGTGTGTATCCAGAGATAGATATCAAATATAAAAGCATGCACATATAATGAAATGCGCTATCGTGATTTTATCAAAAAACTGGTCACCATATAGCACACTGTGCGCAGATTAGATACTACAGTACATCGCATCCAAAAAATTAGCTGTAAACACTACTAATGTTTTCATTCCTATTAGCGTGTTTTTCTGTCACAGTAGGTAACAAAAACTGTACACATTATTGTACAAAAAGTATTCTAATGCTCCTGCAGCTGAGCGTGGATCAAATATGTCTGCATTTGTAAAAGTGGTATGTGACCTTTTCTTTTCTCTTTATCCCTCATTCTTTACCCCCCACCCCTTACCCATTTCCAACCGCTTATATCCCCCTTCCTGTCAACCCCTCTCCAGCCATAGACAATACTTATTGTTCTATATTTAGAATTGTGATTTTTGTTATTTTTGTTATTAATTTTGTTTTTGTTTTTTTTAACGTTTGTTTGTTTGTTGCTCTATTTTCTACTCAGCATAAAATACCCCTGTGGTTTCATAGGAATTTCCTTTTGTTATTCTCTGTAATGAATGACAGCTTTATCATATATCGATTTGGACAATGTTGTGTACGGAATTACTAAAGATGATAGTACTGCCTATACTAATTGGTGCACGTGAATGAACTGAATGAATGCTGTATTGTTTATGTAAAAAGTTTCAAAAAGGAAAATAGAACCTTCCTTGCAAGCGGGAAAAAAGAAGAATTACTGTGTTGCAAGACGAAAGAACAAACAAAAATTACACAATAAACACACGATACGTTTCAACTTTCTTGGTCTTCTTCAGGAAAGACAAAAACAATGGAGACGATGAAAAGGAAGGAGCAACAGACAGTCCCTTATCTCTTCAAAGTTGGTGCTAAATGGATGTGGAACCGTTCTAGTTTCCATCTGCTGTCATTTCACTTTGAAACCTACCAACAACCAGTTTGTCCTGCCTCTGAAAAGGAATATTCTTCATTTTTCACTTTTTGAATGGACTTTTCTAGTAACCACCCTGGGGCAGTCCTGCGAGGAAGAGGGGGGGTGGCTGCTACTGCAGCTGGCAAAAAGGGCTGGTCCCTGGCAAGGCCCCTCCTGGACTGTTTCGCAACACACACCACAAATCGTGTCATCCCAGTGTCTGTCGCGAACATGGCCAAATTTCTGGCAGCGAAGGCACCTCATTGAAGACAGGAGGTAGAGATCAAGTCCCACACCAAGATGACAAACTGTGATGTCTGTGGACGTGATGACATACAACATGTCCAAAGAGCAAGGTTGTTGCTACTTACTGCCACCCTTTGTCAATGCTCTCTCGGAGCTCATGAATCACTCCTTGAGGCCCTGATGCGTTCCTGATCTCTGCATTTGAAAGGCCTTTGAGGTCAGACACCTGGTGATTCTTTTTGATGAGTTCAGCTGCCTGTGTGGAGTTCCCCCTGATCCCCCTGTCAGCCAACTCTGTAGTACTTACGGACTGGTCGGATTGGCGTTTTGACTGTCATTCGATGAGGGAAGAACTATTGCCTTACCATCTGATCTGACTGGCGTTTTGACTGGCATTCGATGAGGGTAGGACTATCGCGAGGGTCGCGAGCCTTCTGATCGAGGTAGGGTCGCCTGCAGTACCTTGGAAACCTTTTTGGCTCGCAAACGGCTGAGAACAGATCTAGGTTTCTCTTCTGCAGTTCATTTCACCACTAACCAGGATGCCCAGAAGCCAGTCTTCCTTCCTGCTAGCTGCTGTGTCAGAATCACTGGTAGTAACGGAGTCCTGGGACGTTCTACATGGTATCTGTATTTTCCGATTCTTCTCAGGGAGGGTGGAGGGTCGTGTGTAAAGAAATCTGTTCTTAGTTTTGAATTTCATCCTTCTACTACATACCCATCATGGAATCCAACCAAGAGGCTAGTTCTAGTTGCAAAGTGAGGCGACTGCTAGCGGAAATCTAAACAAATTTAATCTGTAACTAATAACGAACCGCCAAGAAAAACGTAGACAAACGAATCACAAGACAAAACACGACGCATTTGGACCTCTTAGGTCTTCATCAGGCAAGATACTGAACACTCAGGACAACGACAATGGAGGAGCAATCACTTATCTTCATTCACTTCAGCGCAAGATGGTGATGAATGAAAACGAGGATGTAAAGAAGGAGACAATGTGTGAGTCGAGGTAGTAATGACGATAGTTATATTACTGATAGGAATAATGATAACGGTAATGATTATGATCAAAATATGAAAATAATAAATAAAGACAGGATTACTACCACTTTTGGTGATAATCTGGCGAGAGCAGTTGTAGTATGTGAGAAAGGAGAGTGGGTTAGAGGATTCTTAAACAGCATGGTTGCCGGTGGCAACGATGTTAGTGGTGATGGCGATGGTGTTGTTAATGATAGTGATGGTATCATCAATAATAAAAATCGTATTGATCATAATCATGATAATGCTAACAACTATAGCAACGGTAATGGTAATAATAGTACTGATAGTAGTAAAAGCATGATACAGAAATATAAACCAAAAAAATTAATAGCAACAGTATTGATAATAGTATTGATAATAATAGTACTAACGAAACACACAAATACTAAGGAAAGGGAAGAAATAAAATAAAATAAAATGGAGGAGGTAGAGGGGAAAGGAAGAGCAAAGTGGAGAAGGAAGGTATAAATTATGGGAAGGATGGAATCTAATAGGTATTTTAATGGTTATGATTTTATGTACATTAATAGTCTGAATAAGAATCATGATTGTAACCATATAGTAATGATAGTGATGCTATAGTGATGCTACAGGAAGGAAGCTGGAAAAGTGGTAAGCTGGAATGTCAGAAACATTGAAAAGAACAATGATTATATTAATGATAATAGTAAATATAACATTTGTAATAGTTATGAAATTGCAACAAAAGGTATACTGATTAAAATTTAGAATATATATATATATATATATAAATTATATATAATAGATATATATATATATATATATATTATATATATATATATATATAAAACCATACCCAATGGCATAAACAAGAGATTATCTAACCTGTCACATAATGAAAGAGTATTCAACAACGCAGCAGCAGAATACCAAGAGGCATTGCAAAAAAGTGGTTACAGCTACAAACTACAATACAACCCAGATAACAACATGAACAAAAACAAAAAAGCAGGAAAAGGAAAATCACATGGTACAACCCTCCATATGATGGACGAGTAAAAACAAACGTAGGGAAAGAATTTTTTTTAATTCTGACAGCATCCTTCCCAAAAGAACGCAAATTGTCCAAAATGTTCAACAAGAACACCATCAAACTATCATATTCATGCATGCCTAACCTTAAAGATATAATTGATTCATCCAACAAAATGAAAAGCAACACAGCAAAGAAGGGTGAAGAAAGGAAATCCTGCAATTGTACTACAAAAGAACAGTGTCCCTTAAGCAACAAATGCCTCTATAACAACATTGTATACCACCAAGCCACTGTGACATCAAAAATGAAAAAGAAACATACATAGGGATCACTGAAAATCACTTCAAAACCAGATATGCAAACCATAAACAGTCATTCAACAAAGTAAAATACAAAAACCAAACAGAACTGAGCAAATATATTTGGAGACTTAAAGACAAAAAAATAAACTATAACATATCCTGGAAAATCATAAAAAGGGCATCACCATACAATAACATTTCAAAAAGATGCAACCTATGTTCAACAGAAAAATGGTTAATACTATGCAAACCATACTTAGCAACCCTAAATACTAAAGTAGAAATAGTAAACAACTGCAGGCACAAATGGAAATCGTTGTCAGCAAACGCACCCTGACTGTAAACAACCTGAAAATCCGAACAACACGTGCAGCCAATCCGCACGTGCAAACAGTGACATTTAGGCCATATAACACCAGCAGTAGGCGACCCAACACCATCCTGAGGACAGCCAGCGCTCGAAACAGATCTGTTGATGATTTTAAAAACTTCCTTTCACCATACTATTTTAACAAATATATATATATATATATATATATATATATCAAAAATACCACTAAAATGCCTAATAAAATTCTTAAAATGCTCGATCCCTTGGGGAGCAACATCTGTTAAAAAATAGGATGGTAAAAGGAAGTTTTAAAATCGACAGCTCTGTTTCAAGCGCTGGCTCTCGTCAGGATCCTGACGAGAGCCAGCGCTCGAAACAGAGCTGTCGATTTTAAACTTCCTTTTACCATCCTATTTTTTAATATATATATATATATACATATATATATATATATATATATATATATATATATATGATGTGTGTGTGTGTGTGTGTGTGTGTGTGTGTGTGTGTATTGGTAATAATAATTTATAGTGGTCATAATAGCGAGTAGAATAGATGATCTGTACTCAGAGTCTAATAAGTTCACACTTACTGAAATATTTCGGCTGGGCCACAACCAGCCTTCATCAGTCAACTGAAGCAACAAAGGCAGCTGCTGGTTGGATGCGTCGTGAGTTCGAGTTCACTGCAGCAGTGTTCACATTAGCTGCAGGTTGTGAGTCCGAGTTCATAGAGGTAAGTTTGAGTTCACCACAGGTCTTAAGATGCTGTCATAGATGGGAGATAACTCAAGTCCCCCATCCCTGTTGAGACTGGATCTTCTTGTTTTTATCTGATTGGCTTCCTTCACCTTCTTTTTGAGAAAGTTGGGTTCAGTTCCCAGCAGTGTGGTGTTATCCAGAGAGAGATATCATGTTTCTCTCTCAAGCAGTGTTCTTTGAATGCTGATTCAGGCCTAGTCTGATGTTCTTTGAACCATTTCTGAAAAGGTCTTTCTGTCTCACCAATATAGTCTTGATCACAATCAGAGCATTTAATGTGGTAGATTACTCCACACTGTTTCCCTTTGTCTGTAATGTCTTTAATATGGGTCAGTTGAGATCAGACAGAATTGGTGGGTTTGTGAAATAAAACTGACGCCGCCGTGTGTTGCTGAAATGCCAGGGAAAGCCTCTCTGAAGTGCCCTTCACATAAGGAATTCCTACCCTTATGCTGTACAGTGGTTTTGTGATCTGGTCGGGATATGGGGCATCAAAAATCCAATCTGGATAGTCATTAGACTTTAATGTTTGTTTCACGTGTGTTTTCTCTTTTTGCGCGGTCTTCTTCTTCTTTCACCAGAGTATCAGCTCGGTGCAGCAAGTACGTACAACAGAACGTTTATGCTGTAGAGGATGATGGGATTTGAAGTTCAGGTACTGGTCTGTATGTGTGGGTTTTCTCTACACTGAAGTTTTAATGCTGCCGTCGGGGACACGTTGCAATAAAGTGTCAAGGAAGGCTATCTTGCCATCTACTTCAGTCTCAACAGTGAACTGGACGTTCCGGTCGACTGAATTAAGATGCTGAGTGAAATAATCAATATCTGATTCTCTTATAGAGGTTAGAGTATCATCAATGTATCTGTACCAGAATGAAGGGGGATTCAGTACAGTGGACAAGTGCAGTATGCTCAAACTATTCCATATACAGATCAGCAACAATGGGAAAAACAGGACAACCCATAGCACATCCATGTTTTTGCTTGTAAAAATCACCTCTGAAAGAGAAGTATGTAGTAGAAAGTACTAGGTCCCAAAATTCCAAAAGTTGATGTTGGGTCAGTTCACTGACATGTTTACCTTCACCTAACTTAATCTTGATGGCTTCTAGAGCATGATCCAACAGGTACACAGGTGAAAAGAGAACATACATCATAGGACACAAGTTTCTCATCATCTTCTTGTAAGGTGATAAGGCTAATTTGTTAACAAGGTCTTCACTGTTGAGAACGTGATATTGGGTGTTACCTACGAGAGGACTCGACACATTGGCTAGATATTTTGAGGCGTTGTAGGTTATGCTACCACAGCAAGAGACGATAGGTCTAAGAGGGGTATTGTCCTTATGAATCTTGGGAAGACCATATAGTTTAGGTGCACATTCTGTGGTGGGGTAGAGTCATTGGTATAAGCTCTGATGGATAATGTTATACTTTTTCCAGGATTTGAGAAGGTTAATCAGCTTGTTCTTTTATGTTGTGGTAGGATCTTTCTTGAGCTTTTCATAAGTTATGGTGTCACTTAAAAGGTTTTTGATCTTAGAGTCGTAATCTGTATTGTCAAAAATGACAGTAGCTCTCCCTTTGTCAGCTGGCAGTATCACAATACTGTCGTCCTTGGATAACTCTTTCAGTGCTTTGCTTTCTTCTCTTCTAATATTAGTCTTTGGAGGTTTGCTGTTCTTCACAATTTTAACCACTTCACTACGTAAACTATCTGTGTAGGAGGCCATTCAAATAAAAAGAAGACCCAGCCTCAACAGGGATGGGGGACTTGAGTTATCTCCCATCTATGACAGCATCTTAAGACCTGTGGTGAACTCAGTCTTACCTCTTGTGAACTCGGACTCACAACCTGCAGCTAACGTAAACTCTGCTGCAGTGAACTCGAACTCACGACGCATCCAACCAGCAGCTCCCTTTGTTGCTTCAGTTGACTGATGAAAGCTGTGGCCCAGCCGAAATATTTCAGTAGGTGTGAACTTATTAGACTCTGAGTACAGATAATCTATTCTGCTTATGAATCCAGAGTCTGGGAATTTTTGTGTCAGAATCATAATAGTGATTAAGGTGATGATGTTAACACTAATAGAGATAATAATTATGAATCATGAAGTTAGTTGTTTTTGTTGGGGAGGAGAGAGAGAGAGAGAGAGAGAGAGAGAGAGAGTGTGTGTGTGTATGTGTATGTGTTCATTTATTTTTTACTTTTTATTATTATTGTTATTATTATTATAGTTATTATTATTATCATTCTTCTTCTTCTTCTTCTGCTTATTATTATTATTATTATTATTATTATTATTATATATAAAGTGATGGTGATGGTGCTAATGATGATGTGATGAGATTGCTACTGAGGGGGGGAAGGAATGGGGATGGTTAATGAGTAAAAGTTAACAGTGCTACTGGAGTAGGGAGAAGGTTGTGAGGATAAATATTGCAATGTTAATAATATTAATGGTAGGTGAAAAGAATAGGGTTGATCAAAGAGTGAAAGGTTAACAGTAGCATTGGAGCAGAGAGAGAGGGAGAAGGTTGCGAGAAGAGAGAGAGAGAGAGAGAGAGAGAGAGAGAGAGAGAGAGAGAGAGAGAGAGGGAGAGGAGAAAAAAAAGTGTGTGCGTGCGTGTGTGTGTTTTCGCATAGTTACAAACACCTACACACCATATGTACAGGAATGATGGAAAATGGAACAGACACTCTTGTAGAGGAAATAGTCTATGAAATTAAAAAAAACCAAATGAAGAAAATGGAGTGAACAAGTCTGAATACATAGAATGTCGTGACAAAAAAGAGAGAGTAGTGAGAGGGTACAGGAAGCCAGCTGTAAGTTATGTGTGAGGTAAATAGTGGGAGATATGGTAATATGTGTGTGTTGTTGGAGAATACTGTGGGCTGAAATTGCAGTGGTGGATTGGTACATTCTGCTTTTTGGTGTTGATGCTATGAGGGTGCAGGGAAGAAGGGAAGAAGGGATGGGTTTACATACTATTTGGGGGAAGGGGGGGAGGGGGCAACATGCTCACACCTACACAGAATCTCTCTCTCTCTCTCTCTCTCTCTCTCTCTCTCTCTCTCTCTCTCTTTCTCTCTCTCTCTCTCTCTCTCTCTCTCTCTCTTTTTTTATAAAGAAGTTATTGTATCTAAGTCTTACTAATATCTTAATTCTACAATTAATGCTGGCAATGCGATTAGTGATAGTAGGACATCATGATTATAAGTATAATGGTAAAAATGCTAATGATTATAATAATAACAACAATGACATCAGTATTGTTGTAATGATGGTGATGATGATGACAGTAATGGCAATAATGATATGATAATGATAGTGATACAGTAATCATGGTATTAAGTAATATTGATAATGATAATATTAGGTGGAAAGGAGTTGAAATCTCAATGAGCAACAGCAGACAGTACTACTGGATGATGATAATAATGATAGTAGCAATGATAAGTGCAGCTTTCAGTTTCATTTTCATCAAGGAGGCGTCACTGCGTGCGGACTAGTCCATATACGCTACACCACATTCACCAAGTTTTGAGACCACACTACGCATGATTTGAAGCTGATGGATAAATGAATTAACAACAAAGATGAAACAATTGAAAAAAAGGGTCTCCTTACTACGACTCAGCAGATGTCTGACGGCTCAGCGGATGTCTGACCTTTGCATTAGCCCAGCGCGCTGGTCAGACCTTGAGTGCCTACCCTACCATTTGTGTGTGTGTGTGTGTGTGTGTGTGTGTGTGTGTGTGCGTGTGTGTGTGTGTGTGTTGTGGATGTACACAACACCAGCGAAAACAGCAGCGTCTTGAAAGGGATGGAAACGATCAACGATAAAAGAGCTAGCATTTCTATTTATCGTGTGTGTGTGTGTGTGTGTGTGTGTGTGTGCCATTTGTAATGTCAGCCTCGTTCATTGATCACCCACACCCCTACCCCCATCCCTACCAACACCACTACACCCATCATTACTAAGGGAGGTGGAGAGGGGGAGGGGGGAGTGAGTAGACTGATGTAGCAAGTGGAGACACTCAGAGAGTGTAGGGAAAGAGAAAAAGATGATAGCTGTAACTTATGTCTGAGGTAAACAGTGGGAGGTATGGTAGTATGCGTGTATGTAAGTGGAGGATATTGCAGGCTGCTGCTGCAGAGGTGGAAAGATACATACTACTTTTGGATGTTGATGCCATGAGGATGGAGGGCGCCAAGTTTGGCAATAAGATGAGAATCCTGCATACTGCGTTCCAAGTTGTCAATCTGTGCCTGCCAAAGTACCAAGACTTTGACATGGTTGATGTTGTGTCGGGTGTGGTTGAAACGTAGAGCGACTGGTTGGACCATGGCTACCCCAGTCCTGTCGTTAATGATGCACTCAGCCGCACCACAGCTAAATCCAGAACATCTGCTCCAGAAACTAAGCCTCCCAAAGAGACAGACAGACCCACTTCCATCCTCACACACTGCCCATCTGCATGATCCTGAAGTCTAACTGGCACAGAGTAGTAAATCATAAACCTGCCTTTGAGACCAAACTGATGATCACTTTCAAACGTGACAAAAACCTGAAAGACCTACTGGTGTGCTCTAAGCTGAACAAAATCCACACCTAAGCCACCAGGTACTTTGCCCTGCTCAAAACCCAACTGCAAAATCTGCCCTCTCACCAAACCAGACACCATCCTACATGGCCCCAAAGGCTCATTCACTATTGAACGCACTTTCTCCTGTCAGAGCCACAACATTGTGTATGCCATCCACTGCCAGCTGTATGGTAAGATATATGTAGTAAGACATCTCGCACACTTGAGACGCGCATCTCTGAACACCTGGCCGACATCCGGCACCATCAGCCCAAACCAGTCACTCTAAACTTCAACCACGCCCAAAACAACATCAACCATGTCCTGGCACTTTGGCAGTCACAGAGTGAAACCTGGAATGCCTTAAGCAGGATTCTCATCTTATTGCCAAACTTGGCATCCTCCATCCTATCATTTTTACCATGATACTTACAATGATGACGTCCTATTATCACTAAACGCATTGTCAGCATTAACTGTAGAATAAAAATAGTAGTAATACTTAGATAAAATAACTTCTTTATTCAAAAAAAAAAAAAAAAAAAAGAGTGAGAGAGAGAGAGAAATATTCTGTGTAGGTGTGAGCATGTTGCCCCTCCCCCCAAAACCCATTCCCTTCTTCCCTGCACCCTCATAGCGTCAACACCAAAAAGCAGAATGTACCAATCCACCACTGCAATTTCAGCCCACAGTATCCTCCAACAACACACACATATTACCGTATCTCCCACTATTTACCTCACACATAACTTACAGCTGGCTTCCTGTACCCTCTCACTACACTCTCTTTGTCACGTCAGTTTATCGTTTATTCAGAGACTTGTCCACTCCATTTTCTTCCCTCTTTCATGTGCATATGGTGTGTAGGTGTTTGTAACTATGCGGAAACACACACACAATGACTGACTGACTGAAACCAATTTATTGTCAGATTAATTCAAGGTTGTACTGACAGCACACACACACACACACACACACACACACACACACACACATATATATATATATATATATATATATATATATATATATATATATATAATGAATATTGTTAAAACGCCTGATGTTGTTTTGAAAGCGCTCAACCCCTTGGGGAGCAACATCTGTTAAAAACAAGTGGTTTTAAAACAGTTCTAAAAAATATCTACAAATTTGTTACGAGCAGTACGCTCTCGTCAGGATAATGTTTGGGTCGCCTACCGCCGGTGTTATATAGCTTGTAGGGCCCTGCTTGCACGTGCGTATTGACTACACGTGTTTTTTCTGTGTATCGGGTGAACGTTCAGGGTGCGTTTTTCGACAACGATTTCCATTTGTGCCTGCAGTTGTTTACTATTTCAGTTTTGGGTATTTAGGGTTGCTAAGTATGGTTTACATAGTATTAATCATTTTTCAGTTAGGCATAGGTTGCATCTTTTTGAAATATTATTGTATGGTGAAGCTCTTTTTATGATTTTCCAAGATATATTGTAGTTTATATTTTTGTCTTTAAGTCTCCAAATATATTTGCTCAGTTCTGTTTGGTTTTTGTATTTTACTTTATTAAATGACTGTTTATGGTTTGCATATCTGGTTTTGAAGTGGTTTTCCGTAATTCCTATATATGTTTCTTTTTCATGTTCTGATGTCACAGTGGCTTGGTATACAATATTATAATAGAGGCATTTGTTGCTTAAGGGGCACTGTTCTTTTTTTAGTGCAGTTGCAAGATTTCCTTTCTTCATTCTTTGCTGTGTTGGTTTTCATTTTGTTAGATGAATCAATTACATTTTTCAGGTTGGGCATACATGAATATGATAGTTTGATAGTGTTTTTGTTTAATATTTTTGACAGTTTGTGTTCTTTTGGAAACGATGTTGTTAGGATTAAAAAAAAAAACTTTTCCCTATGTTTGTTTTTGACTCTTCCATCATATGGAGGGTTGTACCATGTAATTTTCCTTTTCCTGTTTTTCTTGTTTTTTTTTTTTTGTTCATGTTGTTATCTGGGTTGTATTGTAGTCTGTAGTTGTAACCACTTTTTTGCAATGCTTCTTGGTATTCTACTGCTGCATTATTGAATACTCTTTCGTTGCAAAGTAAAATACAAAAACTAAACAGAACTGAGCAAATACATTTGGAGACTTAAACAAAAACATAAACTACAATATATCTTGGAAAATCATAAAAGAGCTTCACCATACAATAATATTTCAAAAAGATGCAACCTATGCCTAACTGAAAAATGGTTAATACTATGTAAACCATACTTTGCAACCCTAGATACCAAAACTGAAATAGTAAACAACTGCAGGCACAAATGGAAATCGTTGTCGAAAAACGCACCTGAACGTTCACCCGATACACAGAAAACACGTGTAGTCAATACGCACGTGCAAGCAGGGCCCTACAAGCTATATAACACCGGCGGTAGGCGACCCAAACATTATCCTGACGAGAGCGTACTGCTCGTAACAAATTTTTGTAGATATTTTTTAGAACTGTTTTAAACCACTTGTTTTTAACAGAATATATATATATATATATATATATATGGGGGGGGGGGGGGGGGGGGGGGGTACGCTATAGACTCAAAAACGGCTCAACCGATTGTAATGAAACTTGGCAGGTACGTCGGTTGTAACCCGAGGATGGTTTTTTGGCTAAACTCTCAAAAAATAAACCGTTAAAAACCGTTAAAAAACTGTTATAACGGTTTCAAAGACATCTTTTTTTTCCCTCTGCTTTTCTTCAAATAGCCGTTGTGACACTGCACGGGTATAGGACTACTTCTCGAAAATTGGAACCATTGTTTGGCAGTTAAAAAACATTATTTATAACAGTTAAAAAACCGTTAAAAACGCCAAACCTTATAAAAAGTCTTTAACACCCGATCTTCTTGAAACTTGGTAGGTACGTCTGTTGTGTGATCTGAGGATGGTTTCAGGCTAATCTCTGAAAAAAACAAAACCGTTAAAAACCATTAAAAAAAACTGTTAAAACATTTTCAAAGACATCTTTTTCCTCTGCTTTTCTTCAAATACCCGTTGTGACATTCCACAGGTACAGGACTTCTCGAAAATTAGAACCGTTGTTCGGCAGTTAAAAAACGTTATTTATAACAGTCAAAAACCGTTAAAAGCACCAAACCCTATAAAAAAAATGTTTTTTAAACCCGATCTCTGAGTTGGTGGGCCACGACATTCATCGGATCGTCACCAAACTTGACATAAGCCTACAGGAACATCCAGCGGGTAACATACAGTCATTAGATAGTCATTATGACAATTAAATTTGACCGTTAAAAACCGTTCCGTTCAAAATTTAGGCTATTCTTGATAAAATTTGGTATACATGTGCAGTTTTAAACGCCGAAAAATGATATACAACTTTTAATAATAATAATGATAATAACGTACATTTATAGAGCGCCCTTTCTCACTGGAGCTCACACCGCTTTACAATAATCAACTATAAACATGTAAAAACAGAAATCACTATACTAAACCATAAACCCAGTCACCTCATCAATTATGACAATGAAACATAGCAAGGAGGAAGGGGGGGCGGGGGCGGAGGGCTGGCCAATCAACACTGACACCACACACACGCACGCACACATTGTCAGTTTTCAAAGGCAACACTTACAACACGTAATGCAATGACACACCCAACACCAGGACAAAAATGTTTTCTATAAAGAAATTCCTTAAACAGATGGGTTTTGAATGCAGAGCGGAAAGCAGAGTCACTTTTGGCAGAGCGGATCGAAAGTGGGAGAGAGTTCCAAACAGAAGGAGCAGCAAAAAAGAAGGAACGTTCACCATACGTTTTTGTTGAAAACGCGTGGCTTGCAGAGGGTGAGAGTGTCGGATGATGAGCGGAGTGTTCTTGCCGGTGTGTATATGCTAACCAGGTGAGAAAGATAGACAGGGCCAGATCCATTGATGGCACGAAAACACATGCATGCAATTTTGTATCTAATGCGTGCTTCTATGGGGAGCCAGTGCAAAGTGACGAGATGCGGGGTGATGTGGTCTCTACGGGGAACCCTCAAGACCAGGCGTCTTGAGTAACGGTAATTAATTTTGCACATGGATGGACCAGGGTAGGGGGATGATAAGAAAAGAATGAGAGGGGCCAGGAAAATGATTGTACCGTGCAAAGCCTGACACACTATTTTTACATTAGACACAGACCCGTTGATTTACGAACCGAAATTTAAAACTGACCGTTAAAAAAACGTTATTTTGTAAATTTAGAGTATATTTGAGGAAATTCGATATACATTTGCAGTTTTAAACACTAAACAATGATATACAATTTTCAAGATCCGAAAGTTAACATTGACCGTTAAAAACCGTTATTTTCTAAATTTCGAAATTTACGTTCTTGATAGCATTCCGTATGCACGTACAGTTTTAAGCGCTGAACATGTTATGGAAATTTTATGAACCAAAACTTAACATTGACCGTTAAAACCATTATTTTCTAAATTTACACCATTAAAAGTTGGTATGTGTATGTCCAGTAACGGTAATTAATTTTGCAACATGGATGGGATCAGGGTAGGGGGATGAAAAGGGAAGAATGAGAGGAGCCAGGAAAATGATTGTACCGTGCAAAGCCTGACACACTATTTTTACATTAGACACAGACCCGTTGATTAACTCAAGCAAAACCTAAATAAACTACTTTTGCACAAAGTCTATTCCTACAAAATTAAGGGCAATCAGAAGAATGGAAATGAGAACAGTGAGTGCAGGCAGAAAATCAAGCGAGAGAAGCATCTCAGCGTGCTAGGGAAGATCCAGAGGAAAGGGGCCAGAGGCAGGCGGAAAATCAGGCGAGAGACACATCTCGGCGTGCTAGGGAAGAGCTAGAGGGAAGGAACCACAGACGGGAAGCAGACCATGTCAGGACTGCATCTCAGCATGCCCGGGAAGAACCACATGAGACGCAAGCAAGGCAGCAAACAAACAGGAGACCACGAGCCAATGCTAATGCTGCAGAGAACATTGCGTGGCTAAAAGCAGCCTTTTCCTACAAAATTAAGGGCAATAAGAAGAATGGGAATGGGAACAGTGAGTGTCCCCCCCCCCCCCCCCCCCCCCCCCCCCCCCATTCCCTTTCTTCCAAAGTCAAATATATATATTAGATGTATAATCAATTCACACAATTATTCCTCGAAAAAAGATTTCGATTAAGAAAAGAAAAAACAAAGAAATTAATGAGATCCTATTCCTCACAATATCCTAAATTTTTACACGTCTCCCGATTAGGTGAAATGACGTAAAATATTAGACGTCAAACTTCTTTTTCCATTGCAATTTCGTAATAAATGCAATTCCAAAATACGTGCGTGTGTCGTATACGTTGCACCACGATCTCCACCAAGAATGCCACCGAAGCGTTCTTCTTCTACTGGGCGCCAAACTACAGGAGCAAAGTGGGCCAGACGTAACAGGTCCCAGGAGGAGCCAAGACAAATACTTCTGCGGCTGGAGGCAAATCGAGCAAGAGAAGCATCTCGACGTGCTAGGGAGAATCCAGAGGAAAGGGGCCAGAGGCAGGCGGAAAATCGCGCGAGAGACGCATCTTGGCGTGCTAGGGAAGATCTAAAGGAAAGGAACCACAGACGGGAAGCAGACATGCCCGGACTGCATCTCAGCATGCCTGGGAAGAACCATATGAGACGCAAGCAAGGCAGCAAGCAGACAGGAGATCGCGAGCCAATGCTAATGCTGTAAAGAACATTGCGTGGCTAAAAGCAGCTTTTTCCTACGATATGTCCAAGGAATATGCCACTGACCCAAAGATTTCCATTGGTCAAATGGACAACGTTTGTAAGTATTGCAACGCCAAAAAGTGGCCAGGTGAAGCTCCTGGAGTTTGTTGCACTGGAGGCAGAGTTTTTCTTGAAGCCATCCAACAGCCACCTGAAGTTTTGCAAAAGCTGCTTACGGAAGACTCACCTCGGTCAAAACGCTTCCAGGAGACCCTTTGGAGGTACAACAGCGCCTTCATGATGACCTCCTTTGGAGCCGACAACAATGTCACAGATCATGGCTTCTTCACGACATATAAAATCCAGGGTCAGGTCTACCACAAGCTTGGAACCTGCTTCCTCTACCTAATGAAAAGCCAAAATATGTTCAAGTGCACTTTATGAACAGCAGTGAGGAAGAAGCTCGGCGAAGGTGCACTCTAAATGATGGGGTTGATATAGACATCATCACAGATCTTCAGGCAATGCTTCACAACACACACCCATTACACACAAAGTTTCAGGTATGCTTTGGAGCAAATGGAAATACCTGATCATAAAGTAGTCATCAATGCTGACAAGCGACCCGAGGAAGAACATGCCAGGCGATTCAATGCTCCACTTGTAAATGAGGAAGGCATTCTCATGGTCAAAGAGGAACATGGCAACAGAGACACTGTACTCAAAAGCGCGAGACCAACAACTTGTATGGATCAAGGAAACACACAGGGCCTATGACTGCCTCCAGTATCCACTCATGTTTGTGAACAGAGAAGATGGCTACAACTTTGCTCACAAGGAAATTGATCCCAATACAAAGGCCAAGATGACCAAGTCTGTTTCCTGTCTGTATGAATGAGAGAGAGAGAGAGAGAGAGAGAGAGAGAGAGAGAGAGAGAGAGAGAGAGAGAGAATGTGTATTAGTGTGGGGGGATGGGGTGGAAGATGGGTGGGGGGACTGACTGTCAATCAAAACAATTAATACATGTTTGCCGTCACGTGAGTATCGCAAAGAATGTTCATATCCCGGGCATGGCCGGGTGCCCCTGCTAGTGTATATTTTATATATATATATATATATATATATATATATATATATATAATGCTGAACAATTAAGTTGTGGGGGAAAACAAGTGCAGGTTAACAATTCTTCCATCATTATAGTAATGACTTGGCAAAGATTTGAAATTGAGAGAGAAAAAAAAAATTGAAGATGAAGTAAACGGGAAAATATATATCATAAATATGAAAACCCTTCACTAGCTGCATGAGGAAACTATCGCAATCCCTCTCGAAGGCAGATCTATATGTATCGCCTGCTCCGAGGCCTTTCATCCGCTGGATCGGACTCATCAGGGAGACACGGCTGACTGTGTCTGTGCTCTTGGCGTCAGATAGAGACACACCACAGTCCATAATTCTGTGGTGTTCCGACCACCAAGGGTTCGAAAAAGAATCCAACAGCACCACCCCCAAAGCAGCCAGCGAAAGGTAGTAGAATTAAACAAAACGAAAGTGTGAGAGGAAAAAAAAAAAATATATATATATATATATATTCATTTATTTTTTATTTTATTTTTTAATCAGTATACTTTTTGTTACAACTTCATAGCTATTACAAATGTTATATATTACTACTATCATTAATATAATTATTATTCTTTACAATATTTCTGACATTCAGCTTACCACTTTTCCAACCACTATTATTACTAAATGGTTACAATCATGATCAACATCAAAACTATTAATATACATATTAGGTTATTAAAATACCTATTAGATTCCATCCTTTCCATAATTTATACCTTCCTTCTCCTCTTTGCTCTTCCTGTCCCTCCATCTATTCCTTATTATTTCATTTTTATTCCCTTCCCTTAGTATTTGTATTAGTACTTTTATTCTCATTACTCTTATCATTACTATTGCTATTAATTTTTTTTTAATTCTATTTCTGTATAATGCTGTTATTATCACTACTACTATTACCATTACCATTGCTATAGGCTATAGTTGTTAGCATTATCATCATTATTATCAGTATGATTGTTATTATTGATAATACCATCACTACCATTAACCATCACCATTACACCATTGCCACCGGCAACCATGTTGTTAAAAGTCCTCTAACCCACTCTCTTTTCTCCCATACTACAACTGCTCTTGCCATATATCACAAAAAGTGGTAGTAATCCTGTCTTTATTTATTATTTTCATATTTTGATCATTATCAT
The DNA here is from genome assembly GCA_016801955.1 of Conus betulinus. NCBI lineage: Eukaryota > Metazoa > Mollusca > Gastropoda > Neogastropoda > Conidae > Conus > Conus betulinus. The sequence continues at coordinate 32,518 of JADBJO010000267.1, read as the reverse complement.
CATTATTCCTATCAGTAATATATCTATCATCATTACTACCTCGACTCACACATTGTCTCCTTTTTGACATCCTCGTTTTCATCATCACCCATCTTGCGCTGAAGTGAATGAAGATAAGTATTGCTTGTTCATTTTCCACTGACCTGAGTGTTTTGTATCTTGCCTGAAGAAGATCTATGAGGTCCAAACGCGTCGTGTTTTGTCTTGCAATTCGTTTGTCTACGTTTTCTTGGTGGTTTGTTATTAATTACAAAAGGCCTTTCAGGCCTCGGAAGGGACAGCTGACAAACAGAAGCTAACCCACCCTATCCCCTTGTCAGGGGCCCTTGGCCAGCTGGGGAACTGCCTGTCTTGACCCAGCTCCATGTGGGGATACACCTGGGCCAGAGTGTACCTCATGTCTAGACGAGCAAAAAACAGATGTTTTTGAGAGCACCTGCCCTCTCAATCACGTGGATCTCATTCCCCTCCATCACAGGTTGTAACGCATGGCAAACGCAACGGATCTTAAGAAGATCTCAGATAAAAGAAGAATGTGGAAAAGACGGCTTGAAGAGGTGAAGAAGACAGAAAATAAGAAAGATAGAAGATATGACAAGGCGGGTTACACTTTGTCAGAGCCCTAAACATTAAGCTTTCTGACATGGGAGATCTGACCAGAGAAATTAAATCCTACAACATTGTGCTAAGGCCAGTCAGCAACTTGACTGCACAAACCTAGAAGTATGAACAAAAACTAGCGTTCATCCAAGTATTGATGCCCCAGTTAGCAGAGCCTAAGGGATCACTGAACCACTCACGCCCCCCGACCAAGGACGTAATCCCCGGAAGGAATGCAAAAAAGAAGAGTCAACAGGCTAAATCACAGTGACGAGACAATAGACTTATACCACAATGATGAGACAACAGACTAAGATCAATGATGAGACAACAAATTTTTACAGCAATAAAGAGATAACAGAATAATGCAAAAATAACGAGACAACAGACTAATACAGTAATTCTGAAACAACAGACATTTAAAACCATGAAGAGACAACAGACTTATACAACAATGACCAGACAACAGACTCATACAACAAAGAAAGACACCAGACTTCTAAAACAACAATGAAGAGACAAACAGACTTACAAAGCAATGTCAAGCAACAGAATAATAATGCAACGGCGAGATAACAGACGAATACAACAATGGCAGATAACAGACTTACACAACAATAATGAGATAACACAGTAATACTAAGTTTAGATCTATGACAAGACAACAGACCAGTACTCAAGACATTGACGAGAAACACAGACTAATAGTCAGAACAATGATGAAACATCAGACTATTTCTCAGAACAATGGCAAGACAACACACTAATACTCAGAACAATGGCGAGACAACAAACTTATACTCAGAACAATGACGAGAGACATCAGACTAATACTCAGAACAATAGCAAGACATCAGACTATTACTCAGAACACGAGACACCTGATGCTGATAATCAGACCGAGACTAATGATAAAGAAATGAAGAGATAACAGATTTATACAAGAATGACAAGACATTTAACTAGTACAAGCACGACAAAGGCGTCTGACTAATGCTCTGACAATAATGACCAGACACCGACACTCATTTAAATTTGAGAAAAAAGACAACAGATTATTGCTCACCAGAATGACTTAGTGACCCCAGATCCCTCAGGTAGCTGCACTGTCCACTGGACGAAGTGGTAATTGACCAACACCAGGGTTTTGCTGGATGGCGAAGCATTCTTGATGGTCACGTGAGTCGTAGCTGCTCTGTGTGATTGCCAAAAATACTGACCACGTGAATGCTTTCCACGTCAAAGGAGGGCGCGTGACAAACGTAGCTGGTTTGGTTTTGGCCAAAGAGTTTGGCGCTTGACTGGCTGGGAAACCTCTTTTCAATGTGGCAGTTTCCATAAATGGCTAAATATGTGGAAAAGAAGACGAAAAAAAAAAGCTTAGTAAGAAAGCAAAGAATGCTCTTTTGAAGTTGGCAGTGTTCATGGTAGCTAAAAAAGGGAGGAAAAGAACATGAACAAAACCTTATGAAGGAAAAAAAAAAAAAAAGAAAGGGGATCACACAACAGGAAAGCACGTAAGCAAAGTAAAGTAAGAGCAGAGTACAGTACAGTACAATGATCCTGGAGCAATTAGAGACAGAACATTAAACAGAGAGAATTACCGAAGAAGCAAATAGATCACAGAAAGTAGTGGACACAAGAATAGACAGGAGTAGATCAGAACAGAATAAAGAGCAGAAGAGAAGAGAGTAAAATCAAAATAAAACATCTTAAAATAAAGGAGATCTGAGGCTGAATAAAGTATAGGAAAGGGGAATAACACAAAAACTAACAATATCGGAAAACAAAGCCATTCCACACACTGTTTTTTAACTACCAGATTCTGAATATGTTATATTTTGACAAGCAGTGCTTTTTAGACAATAGATTATCTGCTGATTCTGTATTATACAACCAATTACTTCAAATGTATGGCATTGGTCGACGTATATCAAACAGTCCTGTAGGCCTTCTATGATTTGGTTTTGAATTTTGTGGTTATTCATTATTGTAATGTAATGTAGTATACCTGTATATGTACAGGTAGGAATGCGTGTGTGTGTGTGTGTGTGTGTGTGTGTGTGCGTGTGTGTGTGTGTGTGTGTGTGTGTGTGTGTTCTTGCATGCGTGCGTGCGTGTGTGCGTGCCTGTGTGTATGAGTGTGAGCATGTGTCTTAGCTTGTCATTTTATTTTTCATTTTCTTTTATCTATTTACTTTTTTTTCATGTAACATCATCAGTTATGGTGAAAACACGTTAGATAAAAGATTCATTGAATTAGCAAATACAACCACAACAACAACAACCCACTTTTAAGGGAAGTAACCGAACAGGTTTAAATAAGTGGACTCTATTCAACACCTACAAGATCACATGCTTTGGAAAAAGCTTCTCTCTGGGAAATATTAAGAATTCTTTAAAACTATAAACATGCCTACTTGTGTGTTGATCTGTTATTTATCGAACATAACAATTTCTTTTCTTAATTTTAATTAAATTCTTACTGATCTTTGACAGAAAGGGAAAAGATCTTGCTTTGCAGTGAGTGAGTGTTAACTTTGGCGTGTGACCCTGGCCATACTCACGCAAACAGGTGTGGGGGTCATACTTCTCTCCCCCACACAGACAGAAGCCGTCCTGACACACAGACCGGAAGCGGAAAGCAGCGTAGGACCAGCATTCCTTCACGCAGGGCGTTCTTCCACTCTCCGGGCCTCCTGAAAGCACAGTGACACCACTGTCAGTCACCTCATGTGCCCTTCATCCACTGTCAAGCTGTGTGCCTACCAGTCACTCACTGTCACATTGTTTACATACCAGTCACATACTAGTCATCCACGGTTAAGTCATGTGTCAGTCATCCACAGTCAGCGAGTCTTGGTGGTGGAGTGTAGTTGTTGTTCTTGTTGCTGTACTTACAGACATGTCTTATTGTGACAAGATGGACGAGTGGTAGGTGGGTCCTCTAGGCAAAGGACTTGGAATAATTTCTCAATGAGAATTATCTTATCATTTCACCTACACCCTCTCTCTTACTAGTGGTGGAAGGAGCAACTTTCCGGTACTAGTCATCAAAGAAATCTTTATTTGTTCCGGGTATAGTTAAAATAATGAAGAATGGCTCTGAGATAATTTTCCTTGGGCCTTTACTCTTAAAAGTACTTGTAGCTCCGAGGGACAGAATTGAAGAGAGAACTGACACAAGTTAAGTGCAATTTCACACATCAACTTTTATTACTCACACATAGGCAAGAAATGGCATGTCACTTCCATAGGCTGGTTTTTAGCTCTCATTGGACTACCATAATGAGGGGCCCTCCCTCACTCCTACTTTACTTGCTTGCATTTGTGCAGCAAGCTTAAGCTGGCATACAGCGGGTCTGTCCAAGTTACACTGAATGTATATGGTTATTATACATCCATTTCGCTTGTGTGCTGTAGCCGAAGTGGTACTTATAGACAGGTTCTCACCGTTTCATCATAAAGTGAGGGTAAGGGTCTGATGGGTTTGAGTCCAGGTGGTAAGTTAACTAAGCTTTGCTTCGAAGAGGGTAGTTGATCTCTCCTGTGGCTGGTGACTGCCCCACTGGTGTAGATTGGTTGTCTGGTGTCACCCCGGTTTACAGTGAAGTCATGGTGTCTGGCATTCCCCCAGCTTTTGGTGAAGTCCCAGCTTCTGGTTCAACCGCAGGGTGTAGCGTGACCAGGATCCCAGTTTTGCGATAAAGAGAACTGGTCTGTAGGTGAAAATCTGATGGCTGGTTTGTCAAGTGTGTACACATTACCCCTTTTCCTCTTTCTTTCAGAGGAGCGTGAGACTCAGCCAGCAAAGTTTTCTCTATGGTAGAGTGTCTGCTATAACTATTAATCTCAACTTTTGTTTAAAAGGCTAAGTTAAGCTTACAAAAGGGTAGGAGACAGTAATACACTGTTACACAGTTTCAGTCAAACAACTCTTCCCTGTTTCTTATAAAATCACACTGACTTGGGCTACACTTAGTCCAATTACACATGTGGTGTAGACTTAAAGTCATACACTACAAATCATTCCAACCATCACCAGTATTTATAAATCAGAGTAGCAGTTTTTAACCTAGCACAGGCATACTATTTCCTGATCAAAATTAATCATTGAATTACCATCTTAACAGACAAAATTGCATACTGGCAAATGCCAAGGTGCACACAAAGAACAGTGGTCAGCTCATTAACAAAGAATCATAACCACTGGGACAGAGCTTTTGCCCTATGATGGCAAGCAAACTACTACACAGAATAAACATTCATCAGTTTGATAAATGTTGCTAAGCATTTGTACAAAGTTATAATATCAACACACACAACAGACATAAAATCAATACATAGATTCAAAAATGTAAAACAGAGTTCCAACTCACTTTTTCCTGGGAATGAACAGTGAATGACTTGAGATCAAAGAGTTTACTAGGCCTTCTCTGTCCCTTTGTCTTCCACTGCTCTGACTTCAGGCAGTCTTGAGAGGTCAGTGAAGTTGCGACCCTGTGTGCCTGGTATATGAATTTCTCAATTGTCGAATCAGATTTTGACAACCTGTCAGTCACACATCAGGGGTGAGAGGGGGAGGGATTTAGTCTTGTCACCAATCGCCTGAGAAATTGTTTGAACCTAATGGGCACTGGTTAATTTATGCGTCCATATAGGTGTCCGTGAGCACGCCAGCTGTAGATATGAAGGAGGGGGGGTGGAGGGGGGTTGGAGAAGGGAGGTTTGACGATTGCCTTCGTGTCAATTAAAGCTGCAGGTGGCTCAGGTGGAGGGGGGGGGGGGGGGGTGGCAGAGAGCGGCAACATGCCTTTGTTTCACGGGATGGGGTGGAGGAAGTGGTGGCAGTGGAGTGGAGGTGGTGGCAGTGGAGAGAGGGGCAACATGCCTTTGTGTCACAGGGTAGAGGGGGGGGGGGGGTGAGTGGAGGGTGGTGGCGATGGAGAGAGCAACAACATGCCTTTGTGTCACAATGTTGCATCACGGGGAGAGAGAGAGAGAGAGAGGGGGGGGGGGGGGGGGGGGGGAGCTGGGCTATTGTTACAACCCACATCGCTATTGTGCGTAGTATCACCCACATCGCTGCTGGTAGTATCACCCAGCGTGGGGAATGAGAGTGAGAGGGGGGGGGGGGGGGGGGGGGGAGGTAGGGCGATAAGAACGAAAGGCTTCACGCATTTACCGTGACACAATTTTTCTTGTAGCAGATAGTCGAAGCCGTGCGACTCACACCGTTCTAAGAGGGAGAAAGGGGAGAAAGGGGGGGGGGGGGGGGGGGGGGGGGGGGAGGGGGGGGGGGGGGGGGTGGGCATAGATTTGAAATCTATTCTTTGGTTTGGGGTTTTAGTGGGACTGATCGGATAGTTTTGTCAAGCGTTTCGTCACAAAGGACATGTCTTATAGCAGGCCTTGATGTGGAGTGTTTTGCTGTTATAGTTACTGCTGTTATAGTTGTAATTGTTGTTTGTTGTTGTTGTACAGACTTCAACATAAGTTAAGGACCACTTGCAATCTGTCTGACAAATGCAACACGCACAAACCAAAAATGTTTCATGTGTACAGATCTTTAATTGCAACCCTTGTGAATTAAATCAAAGCAATTTCATTTGGATTGCGTAATGTTTTTGCAATGATAAAGCAATGTAAAGAGACCCACCCTGGGAAAAGAACATCCACAACACATTTTCTTTAATCTGTTCAAAAACGGATGTGTCCATCCCGCGCAGCAACACAATTGAGACAGCGCTGCCTCATGGAGTTGATGGTGTTTGCGGTGACGGCCTCGGGGATGTTTTCCCCACTCCTGTCGCAGGATGTGCAGCAGCTGTTCGCGATTAGCTGGACGTGGGCGGTTTGCATGGACTCGCCGGCCAAGTTCTCACCAGATGTTCTCGATTGGATTGAGATCTGGACTGTTTGCAGGCCATGCCATCCTAGTGATCCCAGCTTCCTGAATGAAAGTGTTGACAGCCCTTCAGCGGTGTGGTGTGGCGTTGTCATCCTGGAGGACAGCTTGGGGGTCTGATCTGCTGGAGGGTTGCTGTGACCAGAGGCTGTAAGATCTCCTGCAGGTAGCGCTGCCCATTGAGCATGCCCTCCACATGGTAGAGAGGAGTCCTGTAGTGTCGGCTGATGCCTCCCCAAACCATAATGGAGCCATCTCCAAAAGCAGCCGCCTCCTGGATAGCATCATCTTGCAGCAGCTCCTGTGGTGCTGCCACACCCTGATGCGGCTGTCTTTGGGGCTCACCATGAAGTGCGATTCGTCGGTGAACAGGACATGGGCCCCAATGAGCACGAGTCCACCTCAAATGGTCCTGGCACTAAGCAAGTCGGCGTGCCCTGTGACCTGCAGTCAGCATGGGCTTCTTCACTGGACACCTGGAACACAAGGCGGCGGCATGTAGGTGACGCCGAGTGGTCTGCCCGCTTACTTCTGTGTTGATGGAAGCACGCAGTTGCTGACTCAAGGCATTGGTGGTGGTTGTCCTCCTCCCCAAAGGGCCTGTCTGCAGAGGTACCGGTCCTCACGTTGTGTGGTTTTCTTGGGACGCCCTGGGTGTGGCCGTTCCTGGACGGTGCCTGTGCTTTGATGGCGCTGTCTCAGACGGATGATGACTGAGTGTGACACTTGCAGCCTTCTGGCCACCTCTCCGACGCCTACTCCATCCTGCAGCCAGGCGATAGCTCGGGCTCGATCAAAATTTCTCAACTTTCGTCTCGCTGGCATGTTGGTGTTGTGCTTCAGAACGGGTATTCAACGGCTTTTATGGCCATTGTGGTGAGCACAACGCACTCCCATACGCTATCACGTGCATCAGGATTTCACCTGTAGACAGTTCGAGTCAGTGTGCACGGATTGCTGACAAACAGCTTGTTTTGCCAAAGAAGAGCACTTTTCTGCATGCTCAAGGGGAGTCAGTGCAGCTGTTGCATGCTTGGCAGTATTTATTGAGAAGGCCTGACGACTGTCGCGTTCAGAAACCTTGGCAATTACTAACCTTTATTTGATATTTGATTTTGAAAGCACCTAAGGCATTCTGCAGTGTGGTCCTTAACTTATGTTGAAGTCTGTAGCTATACTTACTGACATATCTGTAACAGGCCTTGGTTTGGAGTGTTGTTGTTGTTGTTGTTGCTATTATTTTTACTGACATGTCTGTAGTGGGCCTTGGTTTCGGAGTGTTGTTGTTGCTACACTTACTGACATGTCTGTAGCGGGGGCTTAGTTTCAGAGTGTTGTTGTTGTTGTTGCTACACTTACTGACATGTCTGTAGCGGGCCTTAGTTTCAGAGTGTTGTTGTTGTTGTTGCTACACTTACTGACATGTCTGTAGCGGGCCTTAGTTTCAGAGTGTTGTTGTTGTTGTTTGCTACACTTACTGACATGTCTGTAGCGGGCCTTAGTTTCGGAGTGTTGTTGTTGTTGTTTGCTACACTTACTGACATGTCTGTAGCGGGCCTTAGTTTCGGAGTGTTGTTGTTGTTGTTGTTGCTACACTTACTGACATGTCTGTAGCGGGCCTTAGTTTCGGAATGTTGTTGTTGCTATTGTTGTTGTTGCTGTTGTTGTTATACTCGCTGACACATATGCAGTGTGCTTTGGTTTAGAGTGTTGTTGTTGTTGTTGCTGTACTTACCGACATGTCTGTAGCGGGCCTTGGTTTTTGAGTGTTGTTGCTATTGTTGTTTTTGTTGTTGTTGTTGCCGTACTTACCAACATATATGTAGCAGACCTTGGTTTCGGAGTGTTGTTGTTGCTGCTGCTGTTGTTGTGTGTTGCTGTACTTACCAACATATCTGTAGCAGGCCTTGGCTTTGGAGTGTTGTTGTTGTTTGTACTTACCGACATGTCTGTACTGGGCCTTGGTCTTGGAGTGTTGTTGTTGTTGCTGTATTTACTGACATGTCTGTAGCAAGCCTTGGTTTCAGTGTGTTGTTGTTGTTGTTGTTGTTGCTGTCATTGTTGCTGTTGTTGCTGTACTTACCAGCATGTCTGTTGCGGTAGCAGGTCTCAGTGGCGGAGTGTTGTTGTTGTTGCTGCTGCTGCTGCAGCCCCTGCTGCTGATGCTGTACTTACCGACATGTCTGTAGTGGGCCTTGGTGGGAGTGGTTGTTGTTGTTGTTGTTGTTGTTATTGTTGCTGCTGCTGCTGTCATTGCTGCTGTTCTTATCACCATGTCTGTAGCAGGCCTTGGTGATGGAGTGCTGCTGCTATTGTCATCATTGTTATTGTTGTTGCTGCTGCTGCTGCTACTGTTCTTACCAACATATTTGTAGCGGGCCTTGGTGATGGTGAGCTGTTGTTGTTGTTGTTGTTGTTGTTGTTGTTGTTGCTGCTGCTGCTGCTGTACTTACCAACATGTCTGTAGCGGGCCTTGGTGACAGAGTGATGGGCAGGGGCGTGGTCATCGAGGAGAGACACCCTGACCTCTGTCGTGACCTCCTTTCCCTGCAACACGAGTGGTGAAGGTGGGGGGCAGGTGCATCAAGACACAGGTCACATTTGGTTTGACAGTCTCTCTCAGTCTCTGAGTTCTGGCTAACAATTTAACTGAAACAACTGCACAGGTGACTGGTTTGCATGGAACAGCATCAGCACTTGATGGAAATGTATAAATCAGTCTAACCACAACCACATTGACAAATAAAAATGAAATAACATAGGAAAAGAAAGGTCTGTGTAGTTTTCGTCTGAATCTGGTGCATGTTTCTACAATGACAGGAAACGCGTTGCTATGAAAACCACTAGCAATCGTTCGACTGCCTCCAAGGCTGGACTTTAGACAGTTTATATCTGCGCGTTATGCCACTTGACAAGTTCAGTGTCTTGATACTGATATGAGGGGAAGAAGACAGAGGTGGTTGTCAGCTCATTGACATCGTTACCCTTTTTCTTCTTCCTCTTCTTCTTCTTCTTTTATATCAAGACTTAATAAAGTGCGAATACGTGGCAGGAAGAAAACCACGGAATTCCAATGGGGTTGTAGATTTGACAAATCGTGGAATTCCATATGGGCCGTGGTATTGACTTTTAGGTGTGCAAGTACTTAGGCGTTTGGAGGAATGTGATAGGATTTGGACAGGAAACTAAAAAATGTTTTCTTATGTACGTCATTATCTTAGCTGAAATGCGATGTTCTCATCTGTACTTAATGTGCATGATTTCCACCTATGGCTAATTATGGAGCTCATTTATAGAATGTGGATTGTTGTTAGAAGATAAAACGAGAATGCCAAATGATTTTATCCAAGTGGAAGCCATCATTCAATACAAATATTTGGTTGTAAAGATGAGTTCGCTTCCATCTAAAATGGATAAGAATGGATCGTTGAATGGCGTACGATGTCCCCATGAAGCGTAAGGTGCTGCTTGATTTCGATTCAAAAGTTGTTTGTTTTGTTGGGTTTTTTTTTAACCATCATACCACTTTTTTGTCAAATCTACTGGTTTTTTTTTTTTTTTTTTTTTTTTTTTTAAGGTTTTAGTGATTCACATGCAGACAATAAGGGGAGTGAGGGGATGGAACAATACAAAAAAAATCAAATTTAAGCACAGTAGGTCGTCATGAAGCCACATCAAGGAAATGCAATAATTTCATGATCAAGCTGCTAAAGCACAGTGACAATCGCTTTGCAGTCACTAGTCTATATAAGTTCAGCCTATTGTACCATGAACATAAGTTCAAATGACGATAATAAACTTTACAGTTTACAATACATGAATACCATGCTTTCCTTTATAACAAGACCTTTGCTCACTAATTCAAATGCGATTGTATAGTGATTAAGTCATACTTTAAACCAGATTTCCTTTTCAGCCACACTGATGTCAAAACAGTAGTAAAAAGAAAGTTCGTGATAGTTAGGTTGCTTCTAAACGAAGATTTCCATTGCAACCAGCATGTCTTTTTTTTTTTTTTTTTTTTTTTTTGGATGCTGAAGTTTTTCTTTAATCTGTAATAATAAAAGGTATATACGATTACCATATTTTTTTTCAAATCGTGTCAGGCAATTAAGTTTGGCTATATATTCGTCGTCATTTTTAAACTCTCCTCATAGTCGTTTCCTAAATACACTGCACATTGGAACACATTTGTTTTGTTTACATTGAAAAATAAACCATTTCGCAAAACAGAATCATTGTTTCAACCGCTTCGTCAATTTCAATCTGTTTCATCAGTACCTAAAATTACAAATTTTTTCGTCAAATTTAGAGTCATTTTGCATTTTACATCAATTTCTTTGATGAGTTTAGTCCAGAATGATTTGATTATATTACATCCCCAAAATAAGTGTCTTACAGATTCCTTTTCTGTATGACAAAACGTACAAGAGTTATCGCCAACCACATCCATTTCTTTCAATATAATATTTTTACTGAGAATTCGATGTACGATCCTCATTTGAAACCATTTGAATTTCTCTTCAGATATTTTGTGTATCCTTTTGAAAACATTTTGCCAAACTATTTCGCCTTCCAGTGTACTACATTTTTTTTTTACAACAGTAGGAGCAGGGCTATCGTCTACCAATATGCGATAATAAAGGTTCATACCTTTATAAATCGACAAAATCGTTTTTAGGGCGTATGGAAAGTCAGACTTGCTATTATTTTCTAAAGCGATGTTATGTTTAATCATACACTGTCGAATACATGATATATATACCCACCATACATCAAAAAGTAAATGCTGACCTGGAAACGACGGTTGAATTCTGCTAAAGACAAAAAATCTTCCATCTACATTCACAAAATCTGCAATGTAATGAATGCCATTTTCTGTTCAGTTCATTGATTGGATAACTTCGTTTCCATGTTTAAATCATTCATTGTACAGGAATGGTTCGGCTAGTAAATCTGCACTTGTTTTAGGTTGTACTTTCTTCCAGAACAGTTGATATGCACTGAAAACATGTTTCCAAAGTTGTCCGTTTTTTTTAGATTAACACATAATGGTCCGTACATATCCAGTTTATCTAATATGGGATATAACCGGGTACAAATGCTTTTCCAGTTATGTTTAGAATAATACAATTTTCGTATCCATGTAATTTTAGCAGACATTAAATATGTTTTAACTTCAGGTACATTCAAACACCCATTTTTTTTACTTTTAGCTGTTGTCTTCCCTGTTAATTTAGTCTTGTTTTCCATTCCACACAAATCTGAAACACGCTTTTCTGGAGATCTGCCATAAAATCATCAGGTGGGTAAAGCAACAGAATCCAAAAGTGTATCAGTTTGGAAAGAATCAAAGATTTTCAGAACAGCCACCCTTCCCAGCTGAGCAATATTTCTCTTGGACCAAATTTTACACAATGTTACCACTTCTTCAAATGTATCGTTATAATTAATTGCGTGGCAATGCTTTAGATCGCTTGATCGAAATTCCCAGTATCTTAAATGTGTCGGAGTTCCAGTTTATTTTCAGATGTGGTAAATACCTTTTAGTTGATTTTCTCATGGATCCCCAGAGTACTGTCCAAATAATTCCACCATTTACATACTTTCTTCAATAGATTTTCTGTCTCCTATGTTCATTAACTGAGTATCATCAACGAACTGAGAAAAACTGTATGGTCTGTTTCATTAATAAAAATTCCTTTTATATCTTTGTTTTCACGAATCACTATTGCCATTATCTCAGCACATAAAATGAATAACTAAGGAGAGAAGGGGTCCCCTTGTCTACATCCGCATTGGACAGTCAACCATTCCATTACCTGTCCATTGACTATAACAGTCGACTTTCTGTTTTTGTAAAATGCTTGGATTCACCTTAAACTGTTCTCAGAAAACCCAAAAGCTCTAAGAACTTTATACATAAATTCCCAATATGAAGAATTAAATGCCTTCTCAAAAATCTAAACAAATCGACACCCCCCCGGTAAAGATTTAGCATTCAAATAGTGAATAAAATCATACATTAGCCTTACATAATCACCAATATAATGTTTTGCCATAAAGCCTGTTTTATCCTCGTGAATAATTGAATTGAATAATTCTATTGGCGATACAGGATGAATCCAATTTATATATAACGTTAAGTAAGGAAATGGGACTCCACTTTTTTTTATATATTGTTTAGGTTTGTCGCCCTTTGGTATGCAGACTATTATTCGTTCTCTCTGGGTATGGGAAAGTTCACCATCTTTCAAACTATCATTTAGTGCTCTCACAATAAAAGGGCCAAGGTCTTTTCAGAAGAATTTAAAGAATTTAGCATTGAATCCATCTGTCCCTGGACTTTTATGATTTGGCATTTTTTCCAACGCAAATGCTGCTTCATCAAGTGTAATGTCGCCTTCCAGTGACTGTGATTCATCTAGTGTTAATTTAGGTACATCATTAATTAAATTCTCAATTTGACATTCTTTCACTTTTCTTTCAGAATAAAGTGTTTGGGAAAAAAAATGCACTTCCCCTCGTATTTCACATTGGTCATGAACCACACATTCCCATCTTTGTCCCACAAGATTAGTCATTGTTTTGCTCACATAATTCCTTTTCTCTTCCCCCCTGCTGCAGTCCATCTGGCCCTAGATCTTATCATTACTTCTTCCATTTCCTTTTAACGCAATGCTTCGAGTTCATCATTCTTATGTTTTAATCATTTCAAAATCTTCATCAGCTTAACGTTCGATTTTTTCTAAACGTTGTATGTCTTTAATACAAGTATCTTCCCTTTGTTGATCAAGTTTCTTTTTCAAGGTAGCGAAAGCAATGGTTTTTGGCACGGATTTTCATCAGCAGAAAGTGCAGAAAAAATTTTGTCCGAAATGGTAAACTGAATATCAAATGTTGAATTATTGCTAACATATTTTCGTTCGTGTCTGCAACGGCATACTCTCTTATGACAGAATGAATGAGTTCCTTAGTTTCCTTGACATATTGACTATCCCTTAAAATAAAACTGTTAAAAACTTCCAAAACGTATTTCGTTTTTCAGTTTTACCAAATTTGAGTTGCAAACAAACCATTGAATGGTCTGTTCTGTAACCGGTGAATGTCTGTTTTATCTGCATACCAGATTAGATAGTCGGATGAAAGAAAAAAATCAAGTCTACTCTGCCATAAGCGGATTGGGTTTTCTCGTAGAGTAACGCTTAGCGTTAGGGTTTTCGTCTCGCTAAATATCTGTCAATTTTAACACTGACATCATTGCTTCTACTTATTCCTTTGCTTTTGGGTTATTTATTTGCTTGTAATTGTAATCGATTCAAAAGTTACTGGACATCATATTTGAACTTCCCATGTTCCTTGATGCATGAGACAAAAGATGTTGGGCTTCCCATATCCTTGATTCACCAGACAAAAGATGTTGGGATTCACATGTTCCTTGATTCACGAGACAAAAAATATTAAGCTTCGCATGTTCCTTGATGTACGTCACAAAAAAATATTGGACTTAACATTTTCATTGATTCACGAGACAACAGATGTTGGACTTCACATGCTCCTTGATTCACGAGACAAAAGATATTAAGCTTCCCATGTTCCTTTATGCACGAGACAAAAGATGTTGGGCTTCACATGTTCCCTGATGTATGAGACAAAAAGACGTCGGACTCTATGTTTTCTGGGGTTTTTTTTTAAGTGACAAAAATGACGGGCTTCACAAGTCATACTTCTTGATTCAATGAAAAAAAATACCGGGTTTGACACACATTCTTTGATTCACGCGACAAAAAAAGTTGGGTTTCACACATTCTTTGAAGTCACTTTTTTTTTTTAAAGGAAGACGGACTATTCAGACTCACCAATGGTTTTATCACACCGATTGCATGGTTAGATCAGGTGTCTTCATGATAGCACTGCACTAATGACATCGATGCACACGGTGACTTTTGACTGTAATAGTGTTCCTAGGAAGAAACTTTTGGGAGCGCTTGACAGAAGAAGGTCTTCAAGGGTGGGCGTCTCAAGGAGTAAATTTTTTAGACTGATGTCTTACCCCCTGCTAACAGGACACCTGCTCTAAGTTGGGAAATTTAAGCCTTATGAAGTTCACTTTTGTTCTTCCTTGACCAGATCCAGCTCTAACTCTTTTTGGCTGCCTTGCCATTGTCTTCAGGGTTTTGGTCCTTTACGTACCTGAAATTCCGAGCTGTTTCATGAGGTCATGGGCTGATGAGCCTACAAATACCCTCTCTTCAACTTCCATGGCGAGGAACCGGGCCTGGAAGCCGGATTCTCTAAAGTCTCTCACTGCTCGTTAATTAGTACAATGATTATGACATTTTTGACAATAGCAAACACGACAGTGTAATGTCAGATATAGCAATAAATAACAGGCCTGACCTGACCACTGGCCATTGGAAAAGGCACCCGGAAGTGACTGCCTTCCATCCCAATTGACCCAGGTGTCACCTTGAGACTCAGCACCAAGGTCACGGCTACTACGACGGTCAAGGCCAGCATGGCGGTTAAACCCAGGATGACGTAACGGAGCCTCTGGCGGGTGCGTTCCAGGGTCAGGAGGTCGTGCACGTGCTTCTCGTGGCTAGGTAGGAGGCTGCGCATGTGCGTGGGCAGAGAGTCGTCGGTGATAGTGTACACATCGTAGGCGGCGTCCACCAGGCATGACTTGGTCTGTACCTGTTCCAACCAATCCATTCACATGACTTGACCTTTGACCTGTACCTGTCCCAATCAATCCCATTCAAATGACTTGGCCTGTACCAGTCCCAACCAAACCATTTACATGACGTGGCTTGTACCTGTCCTAACCAATCCATCCAAATGACTTGGCCTGTACCTGTTCAAACTAATCCCATTTACATGACTTGGCCTGTACCTGTCCCAACCAATCCGTTCACATGACTTCGCCTGTACCTGTCCCAACCAATCCCATTCGCATGACTTGGCCTGTACCTGTCCCAACAAATCCATTCACATGAATTAACCAGTACTTCTCCCAACCAATCCATTCACATGACTTGGCCTGTACCTGTCCCAACCACTATTCACATGACTTGGCCTGTACCAGTCCCAACCAAACCATTCACATGACTCAGCCTGTACCTGTTTCAACTAACCCATTCAAATGACGTGGCCTGTACCTGTCCCAACCAATCCCATTCACATGATTTGGCCTGTACTGTCCCAACCAATCATTCACATGACATGGCCTCTACCTGTCCCAACCAATCCATTCACATGACGTGGCCTGCACCTGTCCCAACCGATCCATTCACATGACTTGGCTTGTACCTGTCCCATTCAATACTATTCACTTCAGTTCCATCAATTACAATGACATGACTTGGCCTGTACCTGCCCCAACCAATCCATTCACATGATGTGGCCTGTACGTGTCCCAACCAATCATTCACATGACTTGGCCTGTACCTGTTCTATCCTATCCCATACACTCCAATTCATTCAAATACAATGATATGATGACTTGACCTGTACCTGTCCCATCCAATCCCATCACTTCAGTACCATCAAATACAATGACAGGACTTGGCTTCTACCTGTCCCAACCAATCCCATTCACTTCAGTTCCATCAAATCCAATCTCATATGCTGTGCAAAACAGTCCAGTGCTTTTTAATACGATCCGATTCGTTTGAATTTAGTGAATTCTGATCTGATCCAATTCGTTCCAATCCAGTTCAATGAAACGCACTGCAATGAAATCTGCTTCAATCCACGTCAATTCAGCGTCATTCAATCACCCACTTTAATGCAGTTCATGTTCTTTTAAACTCACACGACCTCCAAAGGAACGGTTGTTCTCCAGGTCAAGATAGCTAACAGCTGACACCTCAAACTAAAAAATAGACATGCTGTCCTCCCTCATCATAGCTGTCCTCCCCTCATCATTCCTGTCCATAGCTGTCCTCCCTCATCATAGCTGTCCTCCCTCATCATTCCTGTCCATAGTTGTCCTCCATCATCAAAGCTGTCCTCCATAATCATAGCTGTCCACCGTCATCATAGCTGTCCTCCATCATCATAACTGTCCTCCCTCATCATAGCTGTCCATCGCTGTCCTCCTCATCATACTGTCCTCCCTCATCATAGCTGTGCTTCCTTATCATAGCTGTCCTCCCTCATCACAGCTGTCCATAGCTGCCCTCCCTCATCATAACTGTTCTCCATTATCACAGCTGTCTTCCCTCATCCTAGCTGTCCTATGTCATCATAGCTGTTCTCCCTCATCATAGCTGCCCTATCTCATCATAGCTGTCCTCCCTCATCTTAGCCGTCTTCCATCATCATAGCTGTCCTCCCTCATCATAGCTGTCCTATCTCATCATAGCTGTCCTCCCGCATCATAGCTGTCCTCCCTCATCACAGCTGTCCTATCTCATCATAGCTGTCCTCCCCTCATCTTAGCTGTCCTCACTCATCATACTGTCCTTCCTCATCATACTGTCCTCCCTCATCATAGCTGTCACCACATTGTCCTCCCTCATCATAGCTGTCTTCATACTGTCTTCCCTCATCATAGCTGTCATCGTACTGTCCACTCTCATCACAGCTGTCCTCCCTCATCATAGCTGTCATCATAGCTGTCATCGTACTGTCCACTCTCATCACAGCTGTCCTCCCTCATCATAGCTGTCATCATACTGTCCTCCCTCATCATGGCTGTCATCATACTGTCCTTCCTCATCATAGCTGTCATCATACTGTCCTCCATCATCACACTGTCCTCCCTCATCATAGCTGTCATCATACTGTCCTCACTCATCATAGCTGTCATCATACTGTCCTCCATCATCATACTATCCTCCCTCATCATAGCTCTCATCATACTGTCTTCCCTCAGCATAATGTACACCCTCATCATAGCTGTCATCAAACTATCCACCCTCATCACAGCTGTCGTAACACTGTCCTCCCTCATCATACTGTCCTCCCTCGTCATAGCTGTCATCATACTGTCCTCCCTCATTATAGCTGTCATCATACTATCCACCCTCATCATAGCTGTCATCATATTGTCCTCCCTCATAATATTGTCCTCCCTCGTCATAGCTGTCACTATACTGTCCTCCCTCATCATAGTTGTCATCATGCTGCCCACCCTCATCATAATTGTCATCATAATGTCCACCCTCATCATGCTGTCGTCCTCATCATATAGATGTCATCATAATGTCCATCCTCATCATAGCTGTCATCATACTGTCCACCCTCATCATAGCTGTCATCATACTGTCCTCCCTCATCATAGTTGTCATCATACTGTCGACCCTCATCATAGCTGTTATCATACTGTCCTTCCTCATAGCTGTCATCATACTGTCCTCCCTCATCATAGCTGTCATCATACTGTCCCCCCTCATCATAGTTGTCATAATACTGTCCTCCCTCATCATAGCTGTCATCATATTGTCCTTCCTCATCATAGCTGTCATCATACTGTCCTTCCTCATCATAGCTGTCATCATACTGTCCACCCTCATCATAGCTGTCATCGTAATGTCCACCCTCATCATAGCTGTCATACTGTCCTACATCATCATACTGTCCTTCCTCATCATAGCTGTCATCATGCTGTCCTCCATCATCATAGCTGTCATCATACTTTCCACCCTCATCATAGCTGTAATAATACTGTCCTCCCTCAACATAGCTGTAATCATACTGTCCTTCCTCATCATAGCTGTCATCATACTGTCCTCCTTCATCATAGCTGTCATCATACTGTCCTCCCTCATCATAGCTGTCATCATACTGTCCAACCTCATCATAGCTGTCATCATACTGTCCTACATCATCATACTGTCCTCCCTCATCATAGCTGTCATCACACTGTCCACCCTCATCATAGCTATAATCATACTGTCCTTCCTCATCATAGCTGTCATCATACTGTCCTTCATCATCATACTGTCCTCCCTCATCATAGCTGTAATCATACTGTCCACCCTCATTATAGCTGTCATCATACTGTCCTCCCTCATCATAGCTGTCATCATACTGTCCACCCTCAGCATAGCTGTCATTATACTCTCCTCCCTCATCAAATTGTAATCATACTGTCCTCCCTCATCATAGCTGTAATCATCATACTGTCCTCCCTCATCATAGCTGTCGTTATACTCGCCTCCCTCATCATAGATGTTATCATACTGTCCACCCTCAGCATAGCTGTTATTATACTCTCTTCCCTCATTATACTGTCCTTCCTCATCATAGCTGTCATCATAGCTGCCCACCTTCATCATAGCTGTCATTATAGCTGTCCACTCTCATCATAGCTGATATCATACTTGTGATCCTACCTGTCATCATAGCTGTCCACCCTCATCATAGCTGTCATAGCTGTCTCCCTCATTATAGCTGTCCACCATAGCTGTCCACCCTCATCATAGCTGTCCACCATAGCTGTCCACCCTCATCATAGCTGTCCAGCCTCATGATAGCTGTCCTGCGTCATAACGGCTTTCTGCTGGTTGAGGGGCTGTTGGTCACATGCATTGATTTGGGGACGTGTCTGTCATATGGTAGGCGTGGCCATCTCTAACACAGTGTGACTGATATAGGCCATGGTGCTAATATCACATTCAACAATCAGCATCATGCATGGCCGCCAGTCGTAACAATTAGCCTGTAAGTACCATATCACAAACTATCATCTGTAGTATTGATTTATTAACTATCATCAATAGTTTTGATTCATTAACCATGACAAATAGTATTGATTTATAAACTAAAGTCAATAGTCTTGATTTATAAGCTATTACCAATAGTCTTGATGTAAAAGCTGCCACCAGTAGTATTCATTTATAAACTATCACCAAAAGCATTGATTTATAAACTATCACCAATAGCATTGATCTATTAACCATCAACAATACCACTGATTTATAAACCATCACCAACAGTATTGATTTATTAACTATCACCAATAGTATTGATTTGCAAACTATCACCAACAGTATTGCTTTATAAACTATCATACATAGAATTGATTTTGAAACTATCATTAATAGTATCGATTTATAAACTATCACTAATAGTATAAATAAACTATCATCAATAATACTGACCTACAAACTGTCATCCCTAGTACTGATTTATAAACTATTACCAGTAGTATTGACATCACCAATATATTGATTTTTAAACTGTCATCAATAGCATTGATTAAGAATTGATTTATAAAATACCACCAGTAGTATTGATGTATAAACTAAAAACTATCACTAATAGTATTTATTTTAAACTCTCATCAATAGTACTGATTTTTTAGTTATCACCAATAGTACTGATTTATAACTTTCATCAATAGTATTGATTTAAAAACTATCTTAAACAGTTTTGATTTATAAACTATAGATAGTAGTAGTGTTGATTTATAAACTACTACCACCAATAGTATTGATTATAAACTATCAACAATAGCTTTGATTTATGAACTATCATCAATAGAATTGACTTATAAACTATCGCCAATTGTAGTGATTTAGAGACTATCATCAACAGTATTGGTTTTTAAGCTATCACCAATAGTATTGATTTATAAACTATCTCCAATAGTATTGATTTATAAACTATCACCAATAGTATTGGTGTAGCCTGTAAGACCCACGCCATAAACTGTCTTCAACAGTGTTGATTTGACCTTAAATCTCTAACCATGAACCAGCATCAATGTCATACATCTGGCTTGTAAGAATCAACACCACACGAACCACTTTTGTTCGTCTTAACTTGACCTTTAGGAGTTAAAATAATAATTGGCCATTCACTATAGGTATGTGGGTTGTAAAAATCAACAAAACAAACTACAGTCATATTGATTTTGCGAACAGAAAATCAATGCCATAAATCACTATGAATCATACTGACGAGGCCTTTGAGAGAATCAACACCATAGTCCATCATTAATCGAACTGATTTGGTCTGTTGTAGTGATTAGCACCTGAATCCACCATCAGTCGTACTGATTAGGCCAGAACAGAAGAAACCAGCACATTATACCAGTCAAGGTGATTTATCATGCATGTGATAGAAAGCTGATACAGCACAGCGTATGAAAGGAAGACTTTTTCATAAAGATTCGAGGATATGGTGCACACACACACACACACACACACACACACACACACACACACACACACACACACACACACATATGCCCATGTACACACGCACGTGTGCGTGTGTGTGTGTGTGTGTGTGTGTGTGTGTGTGTGTGTGTGTGTGTAAACATGCACGCACGTACACACACACACACACACACACACACACACACACACACACACACACACACACACACCCTCCTCCCCCTTCCCTTCACCATTCTGCCCTTAGTTCATTACAGTACAGCAAGAGACAGGCCCAATGCCTGCAGTGAGGCTGGCGGCTAATGAAGTTGGCTGGCCGACTTCTGTCATCGGCATTACCTCCCGCTGGACACGCACCTGGGGGCGCTCTGTCAACAATGGCGGCGGTCGCTGAAACCCCCTCAGTTAGCTGGCCGTGCCGTGATGCTGCGTGGGAACAGTGTTCACCACGACAGGAGGGAAGGGGAGGGATGAGTGGGGGTGAGAAGAGATCGGTGCTAGTGGAGGGGGGGGGAGGTAGGGGGACAAAGGCAGATAGAAAAAAAAAAAGTCAGGGGAGGAGGTGAAAGCATGGGGCTGTGATGGACTGGAGGGGAGTACAGGAAAATGGAACAATTGTTTTGGGACCATGGCACTAGACCACAGGTCTGGAATCTGAATATGATTCTAAGCACAGAACTAGATCACAGGTTTGGAATCAGATTCAAGGATGCATGCATCATGTTGATTTCTTCGTTTCCCCGAATTTTCCCATGTCTCTTCTCCTCCCCCACCCCCTTTTCCCTTCACTGTCACTTTCACTGTCACTTTTAAAGAAAAAATGATCTTGATCCCTTTGCAAAGTCTAGACAGGAAAAGAAGATTAGACACACTTTGCCTGTGAGTTCAGTGAGACCAATGTCGAATCGATGTTTTCTGCTGGCTGGGGTATGATACTACACTCCACTTTCTGTAAAATGCGCGCGCATGTGTGTGTGTGTGTGTGTGTGTGTGTGTGTGTGTGTGTGTGTGATAGGGGAGGGAGGCTGTGTACGGTGTTCCCATCGTCAATGATAACGATAGACGGTATCGAAACAGTGCGTGCTTGGAAAACATTGTTGTCGAACTTACCGGAAGTAATGAAACTGTAACGACGGAAATAACTTGGCAACAAGAGAAGCGGAAACGAGCGGAAAGTCAACGAATCTGTACGAACCAAGGAGGCAACGTTGTAAGTACTTTAGTAGTTTAACTTTTCATGGTAGCAGAACGTAAGTATGGCGCAAAACTTTAAAATACCACCGAGTCTAGGACCGGACACAGTATATGAGACGTGGAAAAACGAACTTGAAGTTTGGAAGCTAGTGACAGACATGAAGCCTGAGAAACAAGCATTAGCGGTTACGTTATCGCTAACGGGACAAGCTCGAGCGAGAGCTTTGGAGATCGACGCTGCAGAACTGAACACCAGAGATGCTATGAACGTTTTAATTACTGCTCTTGATGCTCTCTTTCTTCAAGATGAAGTTGATCTAGCATATTCTTCATACTCGGATTTTTGAGTCATTTAAGAAAGGGCAAAGCATGTCAATGGCTGATTACATTGTATAATATGAAAGAAGACACACGATCTGCAAGAAATACAAGATGGAGTATCTAGATGCAGTATTGGCGTTCAAACTATTGGACAATGCATGTTTGACAGAAAAAGGAAAACAGTTAGTGTTGACTGCAGCATCTGATAGAACATTTTCTTCTATGATGTCTGCTTTGAAGAGAATTTTTGGAGGTCATTGAGGAGTTGAGGATGAAATCATAGTGAAACAAGAAGAAGCGTTTGTGACAAAGAACAGTACAAGATACAGATGAAGTAGATTTCCAGATCCATCTAGTTCGAGTGATCAAAGAACATGGCCAAAGAACAAAGTTCCAAGAGGCTCTGACCCACTGGACAGATATGGAAGGAGAACACAAAGTGCTCTCCGTTTGCCAGTCAGTGTTTCACTGGGCCAAACAATGCCCATACATACAAAGAAGAAGTGAGAATGACAGACACTGACACTGAATATTATGAAGAATGTGAAGAACAATGCAACTTACTGAGAATGAGAAACTGATGACAGAATCTTACGGCCGTGCAGTTACTGATACAGCATGTACCAAAACTGTCTGTGGCAAGAAATGGTATGAGGAATATGTGAATAGACTACAAGAAGATCAAAAGAAAGTCACCAAGAAAAAGGCAAGTACAAAGATTTTCAGGTTTGGAGATGGTGCTCAAGTGCACTCACACATGAATGCGACAATCCCAGCTTAGATTGGCATGACAAAGTGTAACATTGAAACAGAAGTTGTGGATATAGAACTTCCACTCTTGCTGAGCAAGGATTCTTTGAAGAAAGCAGGAACTGTTCTGGATATGTCCAAGACAAAGCCACGATGTTTCAACAACCTGTGGAGCTAAACTACACTTCAACTGGACATTATTGCATT
Organism: Conus betulinus; assembly: GCA_016801955.1. Lineage (NCBI taxonomy): Eukaryota > Metazoa > Mollusca > Gastropoda > Neogastropoda > Conidae > Conus > Conus betulinus. Next base: position 9,406 of record JADBJO010000267.1, on the reverse strand, counting down.
GACATTGTCGGAAACAAAGGAGCGATGCAAAACGATGGTGAAATCCTGCTGACCTTGGAAAATCTAGATGAAAAAGAACAAACAAAATCACCTCTGAAACTTCATAAACAGTTTGGGCATGCTTCAGCAGAGAATCTGAAAAAGTTAATGCAGAATGCAGGAGTCAAAGACATAGATTTGTTCAAGAAAATTACAAAGTTAGTAGAAGAGTGTGATGTATGTGCTCGACACAGAAGAACGCCGCCAAAACCATCAGTAGGAATGCCTTTGGCAGACGACTACAATCAAGCAGTGGCTATTGATCTTCATGAGCTTGGCAAAAATGTCTGGTACCTTCACATGATTGACCATTTTACTAGATTCAGTGCTGCTCCAATAATCAGAAGCAAACAGTCATCAGTCATAGTGCACAACTTCATGAATTCTGGATTGCAGTGCCATGGCCCACCAGAAGTACTGATAAGTAACAATGGCAGAGAATTCAACAATGATGAATTCCATGACATGTGCGAAAACTTCAACACTGAAGTGAATACTACAGCAGCCTACAGTCCGTGGAGCAATGGTCTGATGGAACGTCACAACCAAACCTTTATCAACATTCTGCTGAAAATCATGTCTGATAAGAAAGATCTGGATTGGGAGACAGTACTGTGCTGGGTACTGGCAGCCAAGAACAGCATGGTCAACACCCATGGCTTCAGTCCCTATCAGCTGGTGTATGGGAGAAATCCAAACTTTCCGTCTGTAGTCAGTGACAAATTGCCTGTTCTAGAAGGCACCACCAGAAGCAAGACGGTTGGAGAATACATCAATGGTATGCATGCGGCCAGAAAGGCATTCACAGAAGCTGAAAGTTTAGAGAGACTGAGAAGAGCTTTGAGAACACAGACACGATCCTCATATGATGTATATCAGATGGGAGACAAGTCTACTACAAGCGCCCAAATAATGAAGAATGGAAGGGACCAGGAAATGTGATAGGACAAGATGGAAGTGTGATTTTTGTGCGTCATGGTGGGACTCTAGTCCGAGTACATCAAACTAGATTAAGAAAAGTGAAAGAAGAACAAGAGAAAACAAACCCTGAAGCCGAGTTTAACTCACAGTCTTCCACAAGCAACAGTTATGAGAAGAACAAAAGCTCACAGTACACCAAACCTGCTCGTGAAGAGGAAGACCACACAAAGAACAGCTGTACAGAAACATTACCAGATGTTGATACAGAATCAGACACTGAATCATATGAAATGAATGAAACAAATGAAATAAACACAAACAACATTGATTTCAAGAAACTCAAAACAGGCCAGATGATTTCATATGAACACAAAGACAATGGAAAGCGCATATCTGCAAAGATAATAAACAAAGTTGGAAAATTAACTGGGAGAAACAAAAACTGGTACAACATTGAGTGCACAGAACCGAAAGAATATAAAGGAGAGAGAATGTCAATGGATTTAACCAAGGTCAACAAACTTGTTGTATCATCTGCAGAGTGTTCCGAAGACACTGTCATGATGATAGAAGGAGTTTGCTTTGAGAAAGCCGAACAAGAAGAAACGGAGAGCTGGCAAAGAAATCATGTATATAGTGAAGTGGAAGATACTGGACAAAGATGTGTTTCAACTAGATGGATATGTACAAATGAAACAAACTAAACTAGGAATGACTCCCAAAGCTAGACTAGTGGCGAGGGGATTCGAAGAAATTGAAAATGACGACATTCAAAAGGATTCCCCCACTTGCGCAAGTGAATCACTGAGAGTGATTCTCTCTATTTTCGCCCAAAGAAAAAATGGAGCCCGTGCTCTATGGACACTAAAACAGCCTTTCTGCAAGGAAAAGTAATCGACAGAGACATTTTAGTGAGGCCACCGAAAGAAGCGCACAGCAAAGGAAAGTTGTGGTGGTATTTAGAGAAATGTGTGCATGGACTAAATGATGCTTCTCTGCAGTGGTACAAACGGGTCAAAGATGTTCTGCAAAAACTCGGAGGAAGGATGTCAAAAGTTGACCCCAGCAGTCTTCTATTGGATGACTGGAGATTGGCATTTTAGCATGCCTCGTGGATGACTTCATCTGAGGAGGCACAAAGGCCTTTGAACAGAATATGATTGAAGAAATCAGAAAAAAACATTGGTAAGGAAGAAAACCAGGCTTTTCAATACATTGGCATGGAGCTGTCCTCTGATGGACATACAGTGTATTTACAACAAACCAAGTATGGAGACACTCTGGAACCCATACCCACTGACAAAAGAAGAACAAAACAGAAACAGGACAACATGACAGCTGAGGATAAACAGATATACAGGTCCAAAGTTGGTCAGATTTTGTGGATGTCTCGTCAGAGTCGTCCTGATGTAGCATTTGATGCTTGTCAGCTTTCTTCTAATGTGAAAGGTGGGAAAGTGGAACATCTATTGGAAGCAAACAATGTCATCAAAAAGATCAAATCAAAACATGTTACGCTGAAATTTCAACACTTGGAATCTGAAACACTGAAACTGATGGTCTACACAGATGCTTTTTTTGCAACCTGAAGGATGGGGGAACTCAAGGCGGCTATATCATCTTCCTAGCCATGAGAAAGGAGAGAGGTCATTCCTATTTGTTGGAACTCAAAAAAATTCACAGAGTGGTATGAAGTACACTAGCTGGTGAGACACTGGCTATGGCAGAAGGACTTGATGTAGCAATATTTGTGGCAACATTGTTCAGTGAAATCACCATAGGAAAAGCTTCCACTGACAGTCTACTTCTTGTCTGCCTGACTGACTGTAAGTCACTACATGATGCCTTGAAGTCCACAAAGCAAGAGACAGAAAAACGGTTGAGGCTAGAAATCAGTAGGATCAAAGACTTGGTGGAGAAACGCATTGTGGATGAGGTGAAATGGTCCGACACACATCAACAGTTAGCGGACTGTCTTACCAAGAGAGGAGCTTCAACCACACACTGCTGCTGAGAAGACTGGAAGAAGGAACAATCACTGCATAGACTTTTGAATTTTTTTTTTTATGTTTTTTTTTATAATAAAAGACAGAGATGAGTATGATAACGACAGACGGTATCGGAACAGTGCGTGCTTGGAAAACATTGTTGTCGAACTTACCGGAAGTAATGAAACTGTAACGACGGAAATAACTTGGCAACGAGAGAAGCGGAAACGAGCGGAGAGTCAACGAATCTGTACGAGCGAGCCGAGGAGGCAACGCTATAAGTACTTTTGTAGTTTAACTTTTCGGTCAAGACACGATTCCATTTGTACGCTTACAGTCGCAGTATCTGTTTCAGTGTCCAGTAAAACTGGCTGTAGGTACCAGAGTGGTGTGATGACACACAGCATTGCCAGTGTTATGATAAAGGCAGCCTCTCCTCCCAGTCAGAACACCACAGACAGCTTCTCCTTCCGGTCAGGACACCACAGACAGTTTCTCCTTCTTCCGTCAGGTCACCACAGACAGCCTCTCCTTCCATTCAGGACACCACAGACAGCTTCTCCTTCCGGTCAGGACACCACAGACAGCTTCTCCTTCCGGTCAGGACACCACAGACAGCTTCTCCTTCCAGTCCGGACACCACAGACAGCTTCTCCTTCCAGTCAGGACACCATAGACAGCTACTCCTTCTGGTCAGGACACCACAGACAGCTTCTCCTTCCAGTCAGGACACCACAGACAGCTTCTCCTTCTAGTCAGGACACCACCACAGACAGCTTCTCCTTCTGGTCAGGACACCACATACAGCTTCTCCTTCCAGTCCGGACACCACAGACAGCTTCTCCTTCTAGTCAGGACACCACAGACAGCTTCTCCTTCTGGTCAGGACACCACAGACAGCTTCTCCTTCCAGTCAGGACACCACAGACAGCTTCTCCTTCCAGTCCGGACACCACAGACAGCTTCTCCTTCCAGTCCGGACACCACAGACAGCGTCTCCTTCCAGTCCGGACACCACAGACAGCTTCTCCTTCCAGTCAGGACACCACAGACAGCTTCTCCTTCCGGTCAGGACACCACAGACAGCTTCTCCTTCCGGTCAGGACATAACAGACAGCTTCTCCTTCCGGTCAGGACATAACAGACAGCTTCTCCTTCCAGTCAGGACTCCACAGACAGCTTCTCCTTCCAGTCAGGACTCCACAGACAGCTTCTCCTTCCAGTCAGGACTCCACAGACAGCTTCTCCTTCCAGTCAGGACTCCACAGACAACTTCTCCTTCCGGTCAGGACACCACAGACAGCTTCTCTTTCCAGTCCGGACTCCACAGACAGCTTCTCCTTCCAGTCAGGACTCCACAGACAACTTCTCCTTCCAGTCCGGACTCCACAGACAGCTTCTCCTTTCAGTCCGGACTCTACAGACAGCCTCTCCTTCCAGTCAAGACACCACTTCACTCAAAGTCATCCCTTTTTGACAGAAACGCTCTCCCACATATTTCCTAGAAATGTGACTCAAGTCACCATAGTCCTACGAGCTGTGGTCTATGTCACACGTTCGCTCACTAGTTCTGTGAGCTGACCGGTCTCAGCTGTGGTCTGAAAGCTCACTTCAAAGCATGCATATCAAGAAACAGCATGCAAAGTTACAGCAAACAATGAAAAGGACAGGCACGCCCATCCATCAACCCATCTGGCATGGCATCAGTTGCTACATGCTCCAGTCAGGATACACGTATGTGTAACCATACCCGCTGTCCTTGCCATAATCGCACATGAAGAATCATACCATCTTCATGTCTGCTTGTGCTATTCATGCTGTATCCATATACTAACAGAATCACGCCCCTAATTATCCACCCTATCCCAGCCCTTCTCTCTCTCTCTCTCTCTCTCTCTCTCTCTCTCTCTCTCTCTCTCTCTCTCTCTTTTTATCTCTCGTCCACTGTCTCCCTGTCGGTCTCTCTGTCTCAGTCACTCTCTGTTTCCTTCCATACTGCTCCTCCCCTTCCGTTCAAACACTTCCATATGCAACTGCACCCTTCGCCATTTCCCTCCGCACTCACGCATGAATGCAAGCTCGCTTTTGCTTCCTTATGCCCATACACACATGCAAGCAGAGCCACGCTCGGGCACACACACACACACACACACACACACACACACACACCTTCCCGCCCCCTCCCTTCTCCATTCTGCCCTCAATTCATTACAGTACAGCCCTCAATTCATTACAGTACAGCAAGAGACAGGCCCAATGTCTGCAGTGATGCTGGCGGCCAAAGAAGTTGGCTGGCCCACTTCTGACATTGGCATTACCTCCCGCTGGACACGCACCAGGGGAGCTCGGTCAACAATGGCGGCGTCGCTGAAATCCTCAGTTTGCTGGCCGTGCCGTGTTGCTGTATGGGAACAGTGTTCAGCACGACAAGAGGGAAGATAGGGGATGGAAGAGAGAGAGAGAGAGAGAGGCGGAGAGGGGGGTGGGAGAGAGAGGTGAGGAGAGGCGAAAGGTGGGTGTGCGTTGGAGTGAGCAGAGTGAGGGGGAAATGTCACTACGGTATGGAGAACACGTTCGCCAGATCTCGGAACAAGAAAAGAGGATGGAAATCACACCCCGAGTTATTACACTATGTCGTTTTCTCAAGGTTCCCAAGGCTTCCATAGCAACTGACCGACGATGCCACAGGCTTGCATCACGTTCGAGACATTAGTGATGTTGATAATGTTTGCCATTTAACAAGTACAAACACAATGAAACAGCAATGCAATGTGTTCCTCCATTATATCAGATCAGAACATTTACAGAGTTGCTGAGACGTACATTTAGTCGCCATTGGATCTTTTGTTTAAACAGGGAAAGAATGGGTGTACAACACATGAGAAAAGGGGGAAGCGTGGGTTAGAACACAGAGGGAAAGGGTTAAGAATGGGTCCGGAGTGTAAAATAAACACTAGGCTCATCTGCAATTTCATGTATATGTTGGCCTCGCCTTGAATGCATATCGGGCTCGTCTTGAATGTGCATGGAAATATTGGGTTCATCTACAATCTGCATGTAAATATTGGGCTTATCTATAATCTGCATGTAAATATTAGGCTTATCTGCAATCCGCATGCTATATTGGGCTCATCTACAATCCGCATGTAAATATTGGGCTCATCTACAATCCGCATGTAAATACTGGGCTCATATGCAATCTGCATGTAAATATTAGGCTCGTCTAAAATATCCATGTTATTACTAGGCTCATCTAAGATCTGCATGTAAAAATTGGGATCGTCTACAATCTACATGTAAGTTGGACTTATCTGGAATGCGCATGTAAATAATAGGCTCATTTACAATCCACATGTAAACATTAGGCTTATCTGGAATGCACATGTTAATATTAGGCTCCTCCACAATCTGCATGTAAAAGTCAGGCTCATCTGAATGCACATGTAAATATTAGGCTTATCTGCAATCGGCATATAAATCATGGGCTCATATGGAATCCGCATGTACTGGGAGAATCCCAGTGGGCTTTTGTCACAATTTGTTATTCTCAAATGGATTTACATCCGATGACTCCATAAAATAGTAGAAAACATTCTTTTCAGTATTTTTTTCCTTCTACTCCTGCAACGCCAAATGCGCACCATCGTTTCATTTCGTTTGTGATAATAAAAAAGATGTGTTAGGATGGACTGTAACTATAGTGAACTGTAATAAGAGCCTACTTTTTTTCTTTAAATCATTTTCTAGTCATACAAGGCCCTATTAATGCAAACGTTTCTTTCTGTTTTGTTTGTCGATCAAGTGTCCTGTTCCGTGGAAATAACACAGAGTGTTATTCTCTAGGCGTCTCAGCTGACACGAATATAGTCAACCTTCTTCCTTTGCTTTCTTTGCCGTGCTTACCGAAAGAATTCTGATATTAGGATGTGCAGTACAGAGATATAGACTCTGTCAACACAGCATATGTTTACACACTTCTACATAGTACACATTGTCTTGACTCTACTGCATACTACACATTGTCTTTACACTGCGACACACTACTCGTTGTCTTTACACTACAACACACTACACATTGTCTTTACACTACATATTACACATTGTCTTGACACTGCTACATACGACTCATTGTCTTTATACTACTACATGCTACACATGTCTCTACACCACGACATGGCACACACTGGCCTATACGACTATATGCTCACACTGTTCCCACACAACTACATACTACCCCCTCCCCCCACCCCACACACAAAACAACAGCAACAACAACAACACGATGACTGTAAGTGCATAGTTCTGGTGTGGGTTTGCATGCACTCAAGACATGATGGACTGCAGGTTCTTCCTCTACTCGCTACACACACACTGTGTGGCCGTTGCTAATCCCTCTCTGAATGTCGGCATAGACAGTGACCTTTCTCCTCCGACATCCCATAGTCAAATCATGTTTGGACTTCACACGCCTACTTTTTTGTTATGCGTAATACTGTTAGTTTTTGTTTGTCTGTTTGTTTTGGGGGGGGGTGTCAAAGTTTTTGTGTATTCTTCATGGCATTGACCCTGTTAATCAGTGCGTGTGCGTGCGTGTGTGTGTTTGTTTGTGTGTGTGTGTGTGTGTGTGTGTGTGTGTGTGCGTGCGTGCGTGCGTGCGTGCGTGCGTGCGTGCGTGTGTGTGTGTGTGTGTGTGTGTGTGTGTGTGTGTGTGTGTGTGTGTGTGTGTGTGTGTGTGTGTGTGTGTGCGCGCGTTTGTGTATCTCTCTCTCTCACCTTCAACATTAACTGCTAAAGTTCCGTTAAATCATTCAAGATACACCTAAATCAGTCACAATACACCTATAATATTCTAATCCGAAAAACCAGAACTGATCTATTCAAAACTAGTCTTGTTTATTCATGTGGAACGCTTTGGAACTCTCTGCCAGTAAACATCAAACAAAAATGTAGCACTGGCAGCATTTAAAATTCATTATTTGAAACAAGAAAACATAATACATTAACAGCATATACGTAAATGTCATATCTTTGTCAAGCAACACTAGCTTAGTATCTAACAATACGTATAGTGAATGTGTGAGTATGAGTGTGTGTGTGTGTGTGTGTGTGTGTGTGTGGTGTGTGTGTGTGTGTGTGTGTGTATGCGTGTGTGTGTGTGTGTGTGTGCGCCCGCGCGCGCGCGCGTTTTCAAAGTTGATGTCATTTTGTGATATATTGCATGCTACCTTTTCCATACACCCCCAGCCTACCCTTTGCCCTTTCCCTGTTCCTTCCCCCTTTCCTACTCCTTGTACGCTATGTTCACACGCTTTTCTACTGCGTTCGTTTGTCAATGGTGCGGACAATAGCTAATTTGTATTGAACTGTGCAAGATCTTGACATTGTTTATTCCTTTAATATGTATTTGCATTAATTTGATCCTTTTTTTTTCCCTTTGCCCCAGGGCTGGATGAAAAAAAATTTTGTATTGCTTATTACTCTCTCTTTCTCTCTCCCCCCCCCCTCTCTCTCTCTCTCTCTCTCTCTCTCTCTCTCTCTCTCTCCCTCCCTCTCTCTCTCTGTCAAAAGTTCTCTCATAATCCAAATGGTTTTCGTTTATCTCTCTTGTTGGCCTCGGCAAACAGTAATACAGCCAGAAAATTAGCACTTTATATTTATCAAGCATTTAAAGCGCCGCAGATAGCTTTTGCTTCAATGTATATTATGCATTTGTATGTAATGGTGTTTATTTCTATTTGTTCCGCTCTTTCAAAGAGGGCCTTGGCCTTATAGAATAAAGATCTCTCTCTCTCTCTCTCTCTCTCTCTCTCTCTCTCTCTCTCTCTCTCTCTCTGCTTTTGACTTTGTATGCCTTGTTGAGACTTTTATGAAGAGTGTGGATTTCCATCTGTTCACCTATCATTCTGTCTTTTGTAAATCTGCTATTAAGTTAACAAGGCAGGGAAGGAGATCAGGTGGAGTGATGTGTCTGATTAAAATAGAGTTTATGCCTTATATATCTTAACTGAAACGTGAACAAGATAATATTTTGTGGGGTTTTTATCAGCAAGAACTTATTTGATTTGAAAATTATATTGTATATGTATGTGCATATGTACCTCCCATAAACTTTCTATATTATACAGCAGTTGACGTTGAAGATGGAATCAGCTCTCTTGAAGATGTATTAATGGACAAAATATCATTATATAAAAATGTTGATATCCTTTGTGTGGAGATTTGAATAGCAGAACAGTAGACATTTTCCCCTTGAGTGGTGATGAGTTTAGTCTCAGTGATGAAAACGATGAAAATTGTCTCATAAGACATTCAAAAGATTTAGTGCTGAATGTGTATGGAAAAAGAATTTTGAATTTTTGCATTGCTTTTAGGCTGTTTATAATGAATGGGGTTTGTATTGGTGACCATACTGGTCACTACACATACATGTCAGAAACAGGAAGCAGTGTAAATGACTA